>JBAMBQ010002000.1:0-501130 GCA_037044495.1 Stegana nigrithorax
TCATATACAGACGAATACAAGAAGCAAAACAAAGAAGCGCAGATTATGGCGCGAGCGGGATAGCGAATTAGGCACAGCAGCAGCTGTGCAGTGCAACAACTGCAAAATGCGGGCAACTTGCGGCCAAATGCGAGCGTCACCGCGAACGAAAAAGAGAGAAGAGAGCGCATAGTGCATAGTGTTCGCACCAGTATGCGTGAGCAGCGAGAATTGCACGCAAACGAAAGCTTTCGTGTTGGTGTTTGTTTTTATATATATATTAGTTTTATTTACGTTTAGGCAATATACATTCCCACATATATTCTCATATGTATGGCTTTTCAGAGGTATTTTAGTAATAGATCGTTACAACATACGCATGACAATTACTTAGCTTAGTTTAGTGGATTTTTCATTACCAAACTAATGTTTCGTATTCTGAAAGCATATACAGAATGCGAGTTTCAACTAAACCAAACATTACGATTTGAGAGAAAAAGGAAAAAGTCGCTCTCAAAGAGAGTTGTCACAGTGATTTTTCCACTTTTTCTTAAGTCTATGGAAATTTCCTGCGTCAGAAGTTGTAATTGTAGTCACCCCATCAAACTGAATTTATACAGTTATAAATACAAGTTTTGGTATAAGGAATATTTTGGAGTAATTCCATGTAACAGGAACCTTCTGGTTCCTCAAATTCGCTTTTTGGGGCCGAACTTTAACTGAGCAACTTGCAAACAAATGGCTACCCTAAAGTAATGAGAGTACTGAGAGTAAGCCAGACAGAAACAGCTTTAGCTCACTTTGAGTACTATGTGGCTCGCGTACAGATTGCACTTGCTCTCAAACAGCAGGAAATGCCATGCCTCGCCGCTGCATCAGCAACAAATTGCAACAAACAACAAATGCATCCGAGTGTTGAGAGAGAAACAAAATAAAAAGTAAGCAGCGGTCTGCACTCGTATTTGTGTGTACCTATTTCTGCATTCGCAAATGTATTGTAAAGCTGATGAACCGGTGTTAGTTACAGATTTTTACATTTATTACATTTTATTTCGTGGCTCGCGGCACGTTTCACAAAATTTTCGACTCTCGCACATACACTGTAATGGTTTCTTTACCATTTTCCAGTAAATGTCTAAGTTTTATATTTTCTTTCCTTTTTTTTTGTTGTTGCCTTTGCTTTTGTTACATTTTCCACTTTGCGATTTTGAACCAAACATCGTATATGCTTGATAAATGCAGCGGCATTTGGTTTCACAAACACGACGATGTTGCAGACGACGAGAAAACGGCTTTTCGCTTAATTGCGGCGTGTTACATAATAAGCGTAGAAAATGTTGCATATGCAATTGCGGCGGCTTGTTTTTGTTGTTGCAGCCGTTGCTTTCAGTGTTCGAATGTTCGTTTGCATATCTAATAAGGAAGTACTTTCATGCGATTTGCTGCACAAACTCAGGATGTTGTGCTCTTTTTTCCTGATTGCAGACGCAAAAAACCATTTCCGAGTTTCGTGAATTGTTGCGCGGCTGCTTAACTGTTAAACACTTATCCGATATGCATGCTGACGTGTCGAAGAAATGTTAAACGAAAATCAAAGCAACTGTTCAACTTTTTTTGACATGATGAAAGATAAAAAGAGTTTTTCAAAGGACTTTTTTATTTAAATTAAATACTTTCGCAGGAAACACATACGAATAGATTTTTTCACAATCTGAGGCACAAACGTCCTATAGATTATTAACTTAACTCTTAATAAGGCATAGGGCTCGATTGAAATGAAAGATATGTAAAAGAGTAAAAGTAAAAATACAGCAAATATTATAAATGATTTAAGAATTAAATATTAGCCTACCATGACAAATAGGCGACAGTAAAAGAATCATAGAATCATGCTTAAATAAGTATTATAAATTATCATTAAAATGCTTACATAATGGCCTCTTTTTGTCTGCTTGTTGAAGTCCAATCTGATCTATGTATAAGTAAAACCGCAGCCAAATCAAACAAATCATGTATCGCCTGTCCCATTAGCCAAGCCAAGGCATGCTAAGCCATGCCACGTACACGTCTAAAAGGCAATCCGAGCAATTGGCAAAGCGAGCCAACAGCCCCAACACCAGCAGAAGCAGCAACAACCAAACACAAAGTCTACAGCAAGTGCGAGCATGCGAGGCACGTTTTAACACGCTGCCAATTGTGATTTAATTTAGTAGCACTTGGAAATCCAACAACAAAAACAACGAGAATGCAACAAAGAGCCAGAACTGAAAGCAATTTAATAACGCAACGGACGCTTGACCAGTTTCTAACTAAATACTTCATACTTATGCATGCACTATAGATACGTTAAAGGCAGCATAGGAAGTCATCGATCACGCAAAGGCAGCCAGCAAGGCAAATCAAGCCAAGCACGCCGCGCATCACAGCCGCAGACGCACGGAGACGCAATCGCAACAGCAAACAGCAGCAGAAGAAGTTGCACTCCGCGTAAGTGAAGTGCAGCGAAGGCCAGCACAGATCAAGTAATTTAGCATAAACTGCGGCAACTGAAGCGACGCTTGTCATATGAACTCAGCGGGCAGGCGGGGCCAAAGGGGCCGAATGGTTTGATTGAGCGGTTAAGGCGCGCCCCATTGCATGGATGCTGAAGTATGTTGCGTATGCGCAGACCTTTCGCTAGATGCCACTGCGGCAACGCGACTGCGAAACACTTGAGAGCGCAGCAGCGCCGAGGACTGGGGGACTGGCAGAATCGGAGGCAAATGGCAAGCGTTAAGTGGCAACTGATGTAGTGACATAGCGGCGGAGTGGCGCAGAAGCGTAGAGGTGTGTCTAGTGGCGCATGTAGCTAAAAGGTCAATGCATGCTCTGCAGCAGACAATAAAAGGGAAATGCCAACCGACAACAACAACAACAAAGCAACAACAACAAACGAGACAGTAACAAGCGTAACAGTTAACTTTTGGCTTTAACTGCAATGCACAGTGTGACGAATGCGTTTTTTTCTACTCTTTTTAATAATGAGGAAAATATTCCAAGAAAATGTTACATAAAGATAATGAGACTTATTGAACATGTATAAATTTATCTACATACATATATACGAGTATATAACTCGTTCCAAGAATCTTGAGAAGGAAATTAGTATGGATTGAGTCATCTGGAAATATATTATATCCTATTACAGTTAAAATAGAATTATGGCTCCCTATAGTATAGTTTATTTATTAAACTGGTCAAATAGTAAAATTCTTTTTTCCATTCTTATTCATAATTAGCCAAAACTGTTTAATGTTCAAAGCAACTTTGAGATTTTTGGCCCGCTATTTGATTACTTAAAAGTTTTACCTATAATCTAGAAGGTTAATATTGTACATGTGCATATCAGTATCATGACTCCGTTGCTAGAGTGCAGTAACATAGTCCTGAGATCAAAGGACTTGTGTAAAGCCAAAGCTCAACTTTGTCAAAAGAAATAGATCTACACAAACATTATATCCGTCGAAACTGGAACACAGAAGATGCCATGACTCCAGATTGCTCTTTCTTGCAGCATGCATTAACCATGTGATCTTCATTACATCTATGTATACTCCGGGAATTTTTGGCTTCAAAACAAAAAAAAATAATGTTAATATTATCTCGTTAGGAGTCACATTTCTACACGTTTATTATACGAAGAAAACGACTTCTGTTTTTAACTTGACACTTCTATGTATAATAATTCTTTCGGCCAGCAGCAGGCCACAGTGCACAGTGCGGCGTGTTAATTGAAGACAAGCAGGCGAGGAACTCGAGCGGCTTTTTTTCAAATTGGACTTGGTCGGCGCGTTAATGTGGCAGCGCTTGTGGCATGTTGCGCCTCAGTGAGTCTACGAGCGAACGCTTCCCTCTGGAAATCAAATGCTTCGCTGAGTCGCTTGCACGACGGACTGTCCGTTCGTATGTCTGTCTGTCTGTTTGTCTGTCTGTCTGTTCGTCATTTTGTCTATTCGTCAGCTCATATGTTGGTTGAAGACTTTTGCATGTCGTAGCATGACTTTCTTTCCGGCTTTTCTTTGTTGCTTGCCGCAGCGTTGCGGTTGGCTTTGTTGCCTTTTTGCTTTGCCGCCAATTTTTGCGTTGCGTTTGTATTGAGTTTGAGTTTTATTTTGAACAACAACAACAACAGCAACAATAACCACATAAGCAACAACAGTAAGCATGACCGAAAAGAAAAGCGTGAAAAATTCCACACTCATCGAACGTTGCCAACTTTTGTTGCGCATAATTTCGCTTTTCATGTTAAAGTCATAGCAAAATGCGAAATGTCTTCCGGGTCTTTGGCAATTGGACAAATGGCTGCCGCTGCCATTGCCGCTGCTGCTGCCTTTTCTACTATGCATTGCCGCGAGTCGCATTGTCAAGAATCGACCTCAAAGTTGCTGCAAATGGCGCATGCAATAGTTGTTGATGCACATTGCTGATTGTGTGGCAGCGGGACGGGGGGAGGTGAGCCATTGCGTCGACTATGCAGCTTTGAACGCTTTTAGCAACTTAATCAAGCCAACGACGACAACAACAACAACAACAGCAACAACAACAAAATCAGCAGCAATTACAAGAAATACTGAACTGATAACCACACCTTGCCTCGCCGCCACGCAGCCAATCCCAGTCCAAGTCCCAGTCGCACTTTCTCATCTGACTTTGTTGCTGTGCGCTGCGTGCTGTGTGCTGTGTTGCGCAGAAGAGCATTGGAGAACAATAGCAACAACAAGATGATGATAACGAAGCAGAAGACGAAGAAGAAGCAGCAGCAAAAAACGAAGAAAGAAGACAAAAACACTCAAGCCAGCAGACTCACGGAAGAATCGCATGAAATGCGTGCGTCGTCTATCTGCTTAACGCGTTCAACGAACTCACGATGCTCGCATGCAGCATATTTTGTATGTTTATTTCTTTGTTTGTTTTTGTTGTTGTTATTGCATTTGGTTGTTTTTGCTATATGGTACACACATACACACACACATTTATAATATATGCGTGCAATGTCTGCAAAAGTGTTGTCGATGTGCTGCGTATTGCGAAGCGCAGAGTAGCCGCAGTCATACACCAGCAAATTGCATAAACCTGCTGATGCTGTTGTTGTTGTTGTTGTTATTATTTTTACTACTTTATCACTAGCCAAAGCAATAGCTAAAGAGCTACTCACTAGTTAACTGTCGTCCAACCAACTACCATATTCTCATAATCATTTGCTTCTTTAATAAATTATATTTTTTATTTATTTATTTATTATTAAATCTTTAGTCGCCACGGCATTATTTTCAGTAATATTATAATTTAAGTTTTAATTTGTATATCGGCCTAAAATTGGCTATACTTTTCCGACTTGGACAGCAAGAGTGTTCCAGATAGTTTTCGTGCAAGTATCACATTCACGCACATCCAAGCTCGCAGGTATTATTTCCAAAACATGACCCAAAGTTGACCGGAGCAATGAGTCGCAAAAAAATTAAAGGCCGCAAACTTTACAGAATTTCAGGCCGCTCTGAGTCCCTGCTTAATATAAATGTACTAACCTTGGTCCCTGCCTTCGCTTGGCAGTCCTTGGCCAGTGAAATAACCACGGCAGACTTGACAATATTTTTATCAAGAATAATAAAACCATTCGTTATCTATATAACCTTTCCCATACGATAATGAAGTATAGGTGCCAGCCACCCTGATGTGTAATATTTGATATAAACATGAATGCAGATGTGTTACCTGCCACTATCTGAATGAAGGTCTTGGCCCTCAGCAGTTCATTGTTCCTTACTTAGCCGTATGTATACAAGTATATTATTATATCACATTTTATTTTCATAGTGATTTAGTATAATTCTTTTAAATGTGAGCTGTGTCCTTGTAGCCTTAAAATAAACATCTGCAATTTATTTACTCTGCAGACTTGCGCATTATGTTGATTTATTTCCTTGGAATTTTATGCTTAATTCTGAATTCAGAATAGTTTTGAAAAGTATTTCAGTTGCTTCTGAAGTAGCTTTCACTTGGCCTTTTGATTTATGCATGTGCTGAAAATTCGTTCACCCCTCAACGCTTAATGTGGTCGATTAGTTCAATTACCTTTGGCCAAACAAAAAAGAATCAATAACACGTACAAAAATATTTGCCAATTTTTAAAATCAGCGAAAAAACACGCATTGACTTTGATTTTTTAAATAATGAAGAAAATAAATTTCGCAAATACACATTTCAACAAATTTGCAATAATTTGTGAAAAATACGTTGGCAAAAAAGAAATAAGATGACGAAAAAAAAAAATATGTAAAAATAAACCAAAATTTTTCGAAAAATCATTAAAAAATTAATTACCAAAAATAAATACAGAATATACGAAAAATCACTCAACACCTGTTGCAGCTGAACGTTTGACTGTCGGAATGAATGAATGGCCGACCATTTAAATTAGTGTCTTTGTCAGCGACGACATGCACAACAACAGCAACAACAACCACATTAGCATCAGGAACAACAACAGACATTTACTCATAATAATCTGAAGCAGACTGAAGCAGACAGCAGCAGTCGCACATGATTGGCAACATTAAAAAATAACAAGGATTAAACGCAATAAAGTTAACAGCTGATGATCAACGAAGTGCTGCCAATAAAATAGATTAGGACAAACCCAGTCTCCACAGAATGCGAGTTAGGATTTTTTTCATATAGATTCTTGGGGAAATACTTGCGAGTTTGTCATATAAAAACTTCTCAGTGTAGCCTGATAAATGATATTCCTACCTATTTATTTTTTCCTGTACCTGTGTTCCTTTTATTCCCTTTATATTGTAGAATGCCTCTCATTTCCCTCAATCAAAAAGTATGCTATGACGTATGCTATGACCCAGGATAGGAGTGATCATTAAAGTCCGTCAAATAATTTTCGTGTGAGTTGTTTTGATAAGAATTTATTTATTATTTATTTATTATTTTTATTGAATTGTTCCTCTTAACGCTGAATAAATCTTGCTAATTCGTAGAAGGACGCACAAGCCTCTTGGCTCTCGTGGCTGTTAGCTGCTTGGCAATGCCAGACGTTGCTTGCAACACAAATGCGTCGCCGGCATGTTGCATGCATGCAAATGTGCAATTGTGCGAATGTTGCAATCGTCTGAAATAATTGTGACGATTTTTTAATAATTCATCGTCGCAGCAATTGTGCAATTGACAGCCAAAGCCTAAGCATTGTCATTGTTCTGCTCTGTTGTCGTTGTCATTGTCGTTGCTGCTGGTGTTGTTGTTGTTGTTGTTACTTTTGCTGACACATTACGCAGGCGTTGCCTAGCAATTGTGTTGATGTTTTTTTTTTTGTTTTTTTATGCTTTAGTCTGTTTGCTTGTTTGTCATTTAATTAACACTTTGCCGCTTGCAAAATACACATCGCGAAAAAAGAATAACCAAATAAGCAAACAGAGGAGCATGCATACTAAATAACATAATAAATAATAAAAGAATAAAGAAAATAAAGGAAAAAAATAAAGCAGAAATAAGCCAAGAACCAATGCGAACAACTTCACACACAATTTGGTGGCATGAGTATAGCAGCAACAATAACGATAGCAACAACAATAACAACAACAACAATAAAAACCAGCAACTAAACTGAAAGCAATTACACACATCTAAATGTAGTCAATGCGCAACAATAACAAGAATTTGAACTCACAGCGAGTTCATTGCAATGTAACGAAACCCAACAACACGACAGCGACAACGACAACGACAACGACAAAAAATCAACAAAACCAAAAAGAAAAACAACAAAGACAAAACTAAATAAATAAATAAATAACAAATGCTAAGCAAAGCTTAAAGCGCAAAGTGTTGCAAAAACATTTGATTGCTTTGTGCATATGCACGCCGCACACGCGTTGTGCCGCATGCATTTGTTGTTGTTGTCGGTGTTGTTGTTATTGCTGTTGTCATGCTTGTTGTTCTCACTAATGTTGTTTTCGATGTTGTTAGCATTATGTTTTTTTCGCAAGGTTTTTTCTCGCAATTGCACAATTTACACTTTTCTGCATCAATTCTACTGTTTTATGTTTGCTTCGTTGATTTTCTTTTTATTTGTTTTTGTTTATTTTTTTTTTTTAATTTTTCAATTTTTGACTGCGTCTGTTTACCCCGAAAAAAAACCACTTAACTCAGGGTCACTTCTACATACATTTGTATGTTATTTTCTTTGTTACCCAATGTGAAAAATAATTAGATATTATATACTAATTAAAGCCTTTGTGTCACAACAAAAATAAAAAAAAATAAAAATAAATTCGGAAAATAATTTCGCATCTTGTAAAATGTACAACCTTCACATGTGGATAAACCGCAGACGTAGAGGCGGACAAAATCAGATCATGCCTCGATTATCGAAACTTAACTAATAACAAGGCTACTTAGTTGAAGCCACCTTGGCTAGGCGTCACTCACACAACTGACCCTGGATTTCATGAAACAACAAATTCGTATAAGTGCAGCAGAAGACAGTCCGGCGCTGTATTCAATACTCACGGCATGAAAACATTGGCTTCATGTGCAACTCTAATGACACTTGAACAACTCGTCCAAGTGCCGCGGTACACTTACACTGTGAATAATTACAAGAGCACAATGAATGACATCGAAACGTTGGAGCTAAACCTAACGAAAAGAATATACAATATTATTGGCATATGTGTCTAGTCCTACATGGCCAAAGACTTAGAGAAGATTATCTCTCTAGTTAAGCACTTCAGCCATATTACTTCATATTTTTTAATAGGCATCAAATTTGCTTACGAAGAGCCCAAGTTCAGTTTCTCCTTAAAGCAATTGCACAAAAAAGTTTTCGTCACAAAATTTTATATTTCATTATTTTCCTTTTTTTAATGCAACTTTCTATCCAACCCATTTTCAAAAACTTCGCGTACTAAGAACGTTATGATACTCAACTATAGAACACGTCGTTAGTCCGACCTATTGTTGGTCTTATCTTATAAAAATGCTGTATGATTTTTAGAAAATACTAACCGTCAAACGATTTGTTTACAAATTTCATGGCATTGTATGTACTCAAGTTTCAGTGTTTTGAGTTTTGCAGCGATTATCGACTTAATATGCTCTGATTTGTTGCCACAGACTTTTACAGATTATTTTCCCAATAGGGCATGTGAGAACTTAGTAAGCGCACAGATCGAAAATTACCTACACAATTAAGTCAAGCATTTATTTTGTTTAATTATGTGGATTTTGGGCAAACAATCGAACAAAAATGAATTAAGAAATCTTATGCAAATCTTATTCAAATCGATCGAGTGCTCAGGGCAAATTGGCTGACCACTTGGAGGCCACACAGCCGCAGCAGAGTCAACACTCGTGCTTCGCAAGAGCCTCAGCTCATTATGGGTAAATAGCCGCTCACCCGCTTGCCAAAGACAAACGCAAACGCAAATGGGAACTCACATAAGGCAAGCGTGACAAGCGTGACAGGCGTGACAAGCGCAACCAAAGGCAACAGAAATGTCTGTCAATCGCCCAAAAATCCAACCGGCGACGCTCTAGAAATCTCTAGTGCAAATATCGGCTGCGACAATGGCCACAGCAAAAAAGCAATAAATGTAAAATGAAAAATCCAAAAACAAAGAATGAAATGAAAAAAACAAAACAAAAATCCCACCACGAAAAGAAAATCCAATCAGAACAAAAAGCTGTGGTCATTGTGCACGAAGCACAGATCAATTGTTGATGCCATCCCTTCGCCCCTCCCCTCCAGCTATGACAGCTCAGCGGAGTGCGACAAAAGCCACAATAATATGAAGAGTAGCAAAAATAATTCGCCAAGTTTTGACTTTGCTTTTTTTGTATTATTTTGTTGTTGTTATTGTTTTTGTGGTTATTGTCAATGTTCATGTTACTTTACACAATATTCATTGACGCCTTTTCACGCTTTGATGTGCGGCTATGTCAAAAGTCTGAATCGCGTAATTGTCCGGTGAGTCTGTCGTGCCGCATTCGAATCTGTTGCTGCTTCTGTCAGTCTGCCGGTTTGCCGATCTGCCGCCATTCTGTCTGTCTGTCTGTCTGTCTGGCCGGCCAGGCATTCGCTATTCGCTCTATTTTGACCCAGTTTTCATGCTCATTTTCGTCTTTGTCTGTGGTTATCTTTGTCTTTGTCTTTGTTTTTGTTTTTGTTTTTGTTATTGTCTCAGCGCGTCTTACGCTTGCGCATTATGCTGCGCTTAAAAAATGTTCATTGTGCTGCGGACAGGCAGCCAAGCAACAACAGCCACAACTGCCACCGCTGTACTCCCTCGTTCTTTTGCCAGCTGCTTCATTATGCTTTTTCGACTATCGGAATTGTTTCTGTTGTTGTGCTTTTTTCCTTAGTTTTTTGTTTTTGTTTTCTGTTCACTGTTTTATCTGACTGTCTGCTCATGTTGCTGTCTGTCTGCCTGCGCTTTATTGACATTTGATAGTTTGCTTTCAAAACGTCACACCGACTTAATGCGTTACAGTCGCTCAATTAGCCCCGTCCTCTTTCAACATGCATGCATGCAGGCGTCTCTTTCGCACACACTGGCCATGTTCGCGCATGCTGCGATTCTGTGCCGCCTTGGCGGTTTCGTCTCGTTCAGCCTAAAGCGTTGCAGCGGCTGCTGTGTGCTCATTCCCAGTGCACTGCGATTAACTTGCAGTTAAATCATTAATAAATGAAACAATTTATTGTAATAGTTAACAAATCTGTGCGGATATGAAGCAATGAATTCGGTTATATAAGCGAGGATCTGTAATCGCGCAGGTGTGTTTGGCAAATATCATTATTTGCATTATTTTAACCAACTATGCCATTTTCATGTTAGTTCAACGTCAATAAAATGTGTAACTTTTTATGTCAGAATTAGTTGATCGATTGCATTTGATATGTATTTAGTGTTCATAAGCAAAAACGTTCTAAGCATTTCAAATAAAAACAAACCCAAAGCAGAGTAAACTAAACTAGGTAACTAGTTTAGAAACTCCAGCACACATACGCAGCGTTGTGCGCATTGAGGGAAAACTGGGAGAAAACCCCCCGGAAAAAAAACCAATCAGCCCACATTCAATCAATTAATTAGCACAGCAAAGGCAAACTAAACACATTTCACTTGCAGTCGAATTTTTTGTTCTTAATTTGGCTTAATTTAGTTTCGTTCGAAACCAAAAAATTCAACAATCCATAAATCATGTGCTGCGAAGTCAGTTTTCGCTGTTAATTTGATTTAGCCAAATGCGAGTTGGTGAGCGGATAGTGGATGTGTGAGTGAGTGAGTGAGCGAGTGAGTGAGTGTGCGAGTGAGTGATGTGGGGTGTGTGGTGTACATGGCTTTGTGTGTAAGTGAAAAACTATGTCAAACTTTGCTTAATTTGCTCCACTGTGCGCGCATCGCATATTGAGTGCAGCAGCAACATCAACAACAGTTACGAAATCAACACCAACAACAACAACAACCAACAATAACAACAGAAACTGCATTATCACACAGAGTAATGCCAAGAAAACCCCAAAGCCAAAGAATGCCTGCTGCAATTTTTTGTGTTTTTGTCTTCATGTTTTTTTCTGTTTTCCGTTTTGCTGTGTGCAAATGGCAGCTCGACGTGAGCTTAGTCTGATGTATGCTCGTGCATGGCATGGTGCGGTGCGGTGTGGCGTGGAGTTGGGTGTGCGCGTGTTTGCCAAAATGAAACCAACTGCAACATTGCTGCAATTGTTGCTGCTGCTGCTGCTGCTGCTGCCGGTATGTAAGCCAACACGAAACTGCGTCTGTCTGTGTGCGCGCGTTTAATGCTGACCCAAATTCTCCATTCACAAAGTGTGGCGTATTTTTGTTTTTTTTTTTATTTTTTTTCTTTTTTTATTTTTTATTTTATTCATGTTGGTTTTGTTAGTATTTTTGGTCTCGATTGTGTTGTTATTATTGCGGCTGCTGGGGCTACCGAACGAAGGTGTATGTTCATGCATGTCACCGACAGCTGCCATGTCAACCGCAACTTTAGCGCTACTGCCAACAGCTTTTCTTGCCGGATATCAACAAAGGCTGCTTAATTTAATCCGTACGCTTTTGTTCTACGTCAGTAAAAATAATCATATACAAGAAGACTCAACCACGTATATCAAAAACATTTTATGTATTTCTAGAAGGGCCGAAAAACATAATATTGTGCGATAGTGGAATCCTAAATAAAGCAGTCTGAGAGTAAAATAGTTCAATTCATCTACGAAACACAAAATGTAAACAAGTATTAAAAAGTAAAAGCACAAGGTTAGGAAATTTAGAAAATAATAAGATAAAGAAAGCTTTTTCAAAGTTTTTTAATTTTAAATTATGATAAATCATACAAATTTTCTTTTTTACGACTAAAGAATTAACTCGAATACTCATTCATTAATAATAAAGAAATCCGATTATTTATAGCAACGTGTCATGGTGAAAATTTATAAGCTCCTACAAGCCAAACCTAACCCCAAAAATGCCAACAACATAGTTTCCCAAACAACAAATCATTCTCATGGCAAAACAAAGCTTTATTTATTTAGCTCCATTGATGTGACTACATCTATTAGCTTCGAATTTAATTTATCAATATCAAATAAAATCATATTAAGTCAAATAAAAAATATCACATATTAAGATTATATTTTGAACAGCCTTGATAAGCTGGCAAATAATGACAGAAGCGCCCAAATTAGCAGGCCAAGTGATAATATTTCTGAAGCCGATACAGTCTTGTGAATATAAAGAAATTGGAAATCCGATCACTTGGAAATTTTTAATTATTATTTGCTTTGCTCATTTGTTTTATCATTTGAATGCATTGTTCGATAGGCATCATGTGATTTTTTAAAATTGAAATTATTGGCCAAAGTTTGGCATCTGTCAAATGACAAATCCCAAAATTTGACATCTGCCAATTGGCAATTGCGAATCTTGCGCAGCTCATTAGGGATACCTCATTACTTTACTGTGCCGTATTTATTAATAGATTTACTTTTGTGTTTTATTTAAAAATAATTGCCAACAAAGCGACGCATTTGCAAATGAATATTCAATGCATAACAATAAAAAAGAGAGTCTTATTTAAATCGAAGTTGGCAATCAATACAAAACAATTTCCAATTGGCAAAAACACGAGAAGTAAAACTGTAACAAACACGGCCTGCTTGCAATTTAATTGGAAAATATCTCACGAAGCATAAGAAGCAATAAACTTAAATATGTACATGGCAAATTGAACAGTAGCTAACCACATGCAGTAGCAGCAACGATAAAAACAACAAAAACAAAAAACATAGTAGCAACAGAATAAACTCAATGCAACAACAAAAAAAAAAAACAAAAAACCAAAATAAAAGAAACAACTTTTAAAAGCCTCATCAAAAGGTAAAACTCAATTAAACAGCGAACCAAGCTAAAACAGCCACCCACCACAGCAACAAAAACAACACCAAATACAACAACAACAACATCTATAACTATAACTATTACTAAGCCAGCAACATCTTCTATTGCTGTTGCTGTTACTGTTGCTGTTGCTTTTACTATTGCCGCTGACCGGCAAAGAGCAGCAATAAAATTACGACCGCAATTTAAGTAAATTATTGAACTTCATGACTCGCATAGGAACAAACCGAAGCAAGCGATTGGCCTGGATTGGCTTTGGCTTTGGCTTTGGCTTGACTTGACTTCAGTTGAGTTGAGTTGAGTTGGCTCGGGTTGGCTTCGCTTGGCTCGAATCGTTTTGTGTTGAAATGACTTGAGTGTAGGTTACGTTGTTGTTGTTGTTGTTGTTGCTGTTGTTACTATAACATTTGTAGCTAAGATAAGACATAAAAAAAAAAATAAAAAAATCAGGCGGAAAAATTCGTGTTGCAGGCAAATGGAAAATCAACAAAAAGTCAACAGGCAAGGAAAAATCTTCGCGTGGGTATTTCTCCTTTTTTGTTTTTGCATTGGTGCTGCAACATAAACTCATCTAGCAGCCATATCGTATGTTGCGTGGGTGCATGTTGTTGGTTTTATTATTTTTGCTGTTACGTTTTTGTTTTATTTTTTTGTTATTTTTGAGATTGTTGTAATTGCACATCGTCGCTTTTGGAAAAGACAACTTTACATGAGGCTCATGCGAAACGTGCAATGAAGCATTGCAGGCTGCCACAAACAAGGAAGTGTTTGTGCAACATTAGGCAAGAAAAACGAAACCGCAAAAAGGAAAAGCAAAACAGCAAAAACAGAAAGTGGCAGCAAAGCAGCAACAGCAGCAACAGCAGCAGCAGCCATCACAACTTCACAACGGCGAAACAGCAAACAAATGCAATAACTGCAACAACGTCTGGGCATGTCATTGGTTTTTGTTGCCGCAATTAATTTCAGCCACATTGCCGCAACTCTTGGCTCACTCTTGGCTGCCTTCGCCGCCACTTGTGCGTGTAGGCGTTTTAGGAAGTATTTCGTTGGGCTTGTCTTCCACACCCAAAAGCGAAAGAAACTGAATAGACAAATCGACAGCCAAAAAGAAAATGTAAATAAAATAAAAACTCTACCAAATAGAGTTGTCAAACCGCTGCCATTCACTTTTTATGCTTATCCGGCAAAGCGGTTTTGTTTATGTTAAGGCAAAATGATTATAAACAGCAATTTATATCTTTCTCTTTTTCACTGTTTCAATTTAAGCATTGGACCTTATCAAATTGGCAAGATTATTGTTCCTTCAAATGTTTTAAAGACATATGTAATCATGTATTTAAAATTTTTATTGAAAATACCGTTATATCAGTGAGTTCTCACCGAGTTCTTCATTATAGCTTAGAATAATATGAGTTGCCTATGAATGTTAGATCCGAAGCGAAACTAATTTAACGAACTTTAAAATATTATTTGTTAAACATATTGCATCTGAAACTTAGATTACACACGTTAGTTCCATAAAAAATCCGAAGCATGTAGTTTCTTAACTGATTTGCCGATATTCTTATAGACACTTCGGAGGTGATATAAAAATTATAAAGAAATAGCACATTATTATCTCAAGACTGAATTTCTTAAGTTGAATTTAACAAAACGTTTAGCAAGTCATTCTGACGAAAAATAGGTTTAGGTTATTAAAGACGGTTCTTTACACATTTCACCTGAGCACACCTCTCTAAAGCGGACATCTCCTTTGAGCGGACAATTCTTATGAGGATAATTTTTATTTTTTTTTTTATTTTACGGAACAACTTTACTTCTCATAAACATGATATTATAAAAAAAACCCTTCTTAGATTGATAGAAACTCCTCACGAACAAATACTGTTAAAAACATAATATTGTATTTAGAAATTGGGGGCTCCCCGCTTGAATTGAGGCGTGTTTTCATATTCGTGAATTAGTCAAAAACTTCAACTAATTTGGCAATGTTGACCTAGAAACATCAGAATGGAACCCTTCATTTAGAAGTGCCTAATTAAAAAAAAAATAATTTACCAAAAAAAACCAAGTTGTTACCATTATTCTTTTTTAACCCTCTTAAACGCAAAAGTGTTCACTTAAAGTTTGGTGAAGTTGGTTATAACAACAGACTTAATAAAAATATTATTATAATATTAGCAACACTCAAGTCAAGACAAACTGTTGACACCAAACATATAATTTTGCTTACAGCAGGTTTAGCATATATAATGAATTTGAGCATTCGTTGCGACAAAGTTTCTTGAACTTTGTGCGCTCACCACGATTTTTTGAACTTAAGTAATAGTTTAGCACAAAGTAATAAGGACAGATAAACATTATATGTATGAATAAAAATATATTATAATAATATTGTAATAAAAGTCAAAACGATTACTTACAGTCCCGACTCATGCCAGCGGACAGACATTTCTTGAATCGGCAATACTGACAGCGATTGCGATTTAAACGTATAACCAAACACTTTCCGTCGCGCAGGCAACGATACTCGATTTGTTTCTGTATGCTGCGACGAAAGAAACCCTGCGGGAAGGCAAACAGCAAATGAATTCCACATCGAAAACGACAACAAAAGCAAACACGCAAAACAACGCGCAAACCAAAACGAAAATCTTAAAATGGCACCGACAGTGCAGCACGAACTCACCTTACAACCCTCGCATGAGGTTACCCCATAATGATAGCCCGATGCCTTGTCGCCGCAAACTTTGCACGGCACAAATGATTTTGTTGAGACGACGTTGTTGTTATGATTGTTGTTGTTGCTGCTGCTGTTGTTGTTGCTGTTGCTGTTGTTGTTTGTGTTGTTGCCGCTGTTGTTGCTGTTACTGTTGCTATTCGAATCGGCTATGGCAAACTGCGTTTGTTGTTGTTGCTGTTGTTGCGTTGCCTGTTGCAAATGATGTTGCTGCTGTTGTTGTTGTTGTTGTTTCTGTTGCTGCTGCTGTTGTTGTTGTGTATCTGCAATATAAGTGAATTTATTGCTTTAACCATTTGCTTGAAGTTATGTAATTTTTATTTGTTAATTTTTTTTCGTTTCTCTTGTTTTTGTTTATGTAATATCACTCATACGCCATGTGAGCTGCCTGGCAAACATTTTCACGATTTGTTATAGACACTAGCTCATAATATTGAAATATGACCCCATTTAACATATACACTTTACTCAACATTTTTCCAAGTCTATTTCAAGTGAAAATTGAAAGCTGTCAATATTTGTTGCAAAATAGTTTGTCAGCAGAACTGCATAAATACAAATGAATAATGTCCGGGTATACAGATGTTGGGTAAATTACATTAAATGCATTTAGACATATTTCAAGTTAGATAAATATTTTAACGAAAAAAAGTTTCAATGCTAATAACAAATCAGGATGGGTTCAGATATTTACATGGCGTATACGTAATGTTTATTGAACGGAAGATATAGTGTAAACTCTGTAGACGAATACATCCGCCGTGTACGCCAAAAGTCTTATTTGTCCATTACCGCGCAGAAAACACGCTTCAAGAAGAATAGTTCAATGACTCAATCATTGAATCAAATAATATCTAATAAAATATGTCTTCAGACTTTTTACCATGATTAAAAAAATAGGTTTCGCTCTTCTTTGGAAAAAATTACTAATAAAATAAAATGACAAATTCCTTATTCGCGTTAAGGCTATAGCCGCATTAAAAAAGTTCGATTTATGAAGACAAAAATATATTTTTAAACAAATTAACAACTTATTCAAGAATTGGACAAAATAAAGTTATAAAAAGCAGCTTAGTAATATAAATTCTAAATTCTTTAACTCAACTTTTTATAAAGCCAACAACTTCACTTGCTTTATTAGCAGTCGTAATAAATATATTTCAAAAACATTATCATCTTGATGAAGAAATTTAATAATGAAACCGTGATCTCAAATAATAAGTGACTATCATTAAAATTCATACGAATAACAAAAGGTGCAAAGGTGTGAAGACTAATAATCTTTTTCATTATATGTTGCTCCAAAAAAAAAACCAATAAATTTTTTCTTAAACTGCATACGTTTCTCTTTAATGCTAATTCTTTTGAATTCCACTAAAACTTAAGAAATGTTGTTGACCTATCACAGTCGCGCTAAAAAGTATACTAACGCGTGGAAGCAGTATACAGCATTCAAAATAACAGACACAAGCAATAAAAGTCGGAAGCTAAAATTGGTTAGTTGCAAAGGCAATTAAATGCATATTTTGAGTATCCTCAAAAACTGCTGCATCAGAGCTTCACTTCAGAACCGTAGTGTAGTCATTAGAAATGCAAACGCTTAAGTACTAAGTAGCAACAGCCAGGCACCCATTCAATGGGTCTGCATGCCCAACAACAAACTTGAACTTTACTCCAGCATGCAGACGACCGTGCAGCAGTTAGCTGCATACGTCCATTCCAAATACGTCCAACTGCCTGTACACGAGTGTAGGAACCGAAAAAGTTTAAAAAGGAAAGCTCACGTTTAAAGCATAACCAAAAAATGTAAATTGTCTTATGCGCAGCAGCATTCAATGGCTGCGACCATCACAAAGTGCATTGAACTTACAAAAACAACAACAAAAATAAATAAAACAAAACTCAGAAAACTAAGCAATGTCTGCTCAAACGGAAACCAAAATGTTAAATGTGCAAAAAAAAGACCAATGTTAGATGGTCACAGCGAAAACGCTTATACATTATACAATATATTGTGTAACTGACGAATAACTGAGCTGCTGATGAACTTATATATTTATTTACTGTTATTGTCCCTACATGTAATGTAAAAAAACTTGTTCTTTGGAATTATTCATATGTGTATGTCTATGGATGAAAGGGACCTCGTGGATAACGTCAACTCCGAATGACTGCTGCTTTGAAGAGAAACTTTCTATGGTTTGAGAATTTGAGAAACTAGACATCAATATCAATTCCCAATTGTTTAGCTATCAACTGCCTGTCCCATAAGATAAGTAAGAGAAAGAGATCTCGTTATGTATTAAAATGAGGAAAATCATTTAAACAAATTAGCATTATTATTAGAAAAGCGATAGCTTATTACTAAATATGCAGGTTAAAGCACATTTAATAATAGAACATTCCTGTAAAAACGGGGAAGCAATTCCAATTACCATACCAACATTTTAAATAAAGGTATATATTTACCATAGTTCCCAGTTATATATGCACAGCTTAGCTAGGCATGCGACCAAGTTTTTTACTTAAAAGCATGTGAGACATAAAAACCATCAAAAATCATTTATGCGTCAACTAAAACTCTCAAAATATTGTTAGGCATGACTGTCATACAAAGCAAGCAAAGAAATAGCAAATGCAACGATAACAAAAATTAATAATCGGCACCGACTGCAGGCCGCTTTTTTGGCCAAAAATTTGAAATGCAAATGAAGAATGCATTTTCGCCGCTTTTCTCTTCCATTCTTTTATTTGCTCTATTTTGCCACGTTTTATTCATAAGTGTTTTGGTTTTTTGTTTTTTTAGTATTATTTTTATACGTGTTTCTAACGAAAGGCAAATGAACTGAAGTTGCCGCAAAACGGCGGCCACAGTGCCGCGGCAACAACTGCAACAGCCACAGCAACAACAACAACAAGCAACGAGTTAAAGTCGTGTTGAAGTCGCGGCAGTTGCAATTGCCACACCTACCTAAAAGCAAACAACAATAAAGCGAAATTTATGTGCAACACTCAAGTCGATTGCTGTCGGTGTTGTTGTTACTATTGTTGTTATGGCAGACACCCGCAGCTGCAACAACAACAACAACAACATAACACAACAACGGCAGCAACAGCGACAGCATTGCAGACAGACAAAAACGAATAACGAATAACGAATAACGAATAAGGAAGTAAGCAAAGCAAAGCATATGAATGAGGAAAAAGAAAATGACGTTGCACGTTTCGCTTTTGAAATTGAAAATTGAATTTTCCAAAAGCGAAATTAACGTTGTTGCTATTGTTGTACAATAGTTGCTGCGAAAATGTCACCATCGTCAGTGTGGAAACTCAAGTGAGACGCTGCAATTGTACGCATGCAAATCGGCCTCAGTTGGCTCACCAGGGTTGGGCAACCACCAACAAACGGTCATTGAGCATTGTGCATGGAAATAATGTTATTGTTGTTGTTGTTGTTGTTAATTTGTTGTCTTTTTGCATTTCCGCGTTATCAGACTGACTTGCCGCTGACACGACGCACTCTGAAGCTGCTGCACTACAAGAAACTCCAATTTGAATTTATAATTGCACAGGAATTGCCCGTAAAAAGCTACTTCGCATTTGCTTGAGCTGCTCATTTTCATAATTGTCATTAGCAATTGTTTACTTAAATTTCAGTTTGGCTCGCTACTTTACTGCGCTGATAAAATGCTGACAAGGCAGACATCAAATATGCGCAGCTAAGCTTAGACAGGAAATGCAAATATGCCAAATGCCGCACTAAGATTGTGCAAAGACTATTGCGTCTTCACTTTTAAAGTAAAACATTGCGAAATATTAAAACGAAAAAGGCACATTCCGGATCTTCGAAAGTCTGCTCTTAACAATACGAAAAGAGGCCACAAAATTATGCACTACTCTGCGGATTCATGTTGAGTCCTGACTTCATAAGTTCATATTTAGCAGTCATGTTTAGAAATTTTATTTATCCAATATTCTATATTCTTACATGACCCATGATATTTACCTTGGCTAGCAATTCTCTTGAAATAACTTTAAGTTTTTGGCCTGCCAGTGATAAATCTGGCATGCATTTGAAAGGATGTTTCCTCTGTCATCTTGTTTCCAAAAGTACATTTGCTTCAAAAGTTGTGCAACAAATATTTGCTTTATAGGAAAGTACAGTTACTCGGATGTTCTAGCCAGCTGTTAGTTGTTGTTCTCTTTCTAGCAATTTGCCGAATTTATATAAGCAACCAGAGTACAGTTTACGAAACTCATACACTTCCAATCATCAAACTCCAATAACAATTATTTTATCATCTCTGACGTTCAGTTGGTCATTCGATGACAATTATGCAACATGAGCACTCATGTCAATTCTGCGCTGTACATATGAATTTAACCAACAGTTAACATGTCCACTGAACGCCCACAGTAAGTGTCTGTGACAATTTTCGCAACTTTCCACAACTTACACACCTTTCACTATTTGCACATGGATAGCAAGCCAAGCATTTAAAAGACGGTCTGACATAACGATCGTAATCCGCTAATCGCATGCGACGACACAAAATGCTTTCCATTTCCTAGGCGCATACATAGTTTTCCTGCTTTTAACAAATTGAAAGCTCAAAGTGCCATTTCCACAACGATTTTTCACATTTTTCATGTTGCCATTAATAACTTCCGTAAAAACAATACAAAAAAAGAAAGAAATAAAAATAAAAACAATTAAATAGCACAGCGAGAATGCAAGTGAAAAACAGAGAGGAGAGTGAGTGCACAGCGCCATAAAATAAGTGAATGAGTCGGCAGCGGCACTGGCGGAGAAAAGTCTCTGCAAGCGATGCGCTCATGATTTCGAAAGTAGCAACTGCGCATGCGTACAGTTATGCAGTCATGCAGTTATTATGCAATATGTGAACGAGCAGAGGCAAGCACATCTTAATAACTCAATGCATTAATCAGTAATGGCTCATTAAAGTTAATTCTCTTATGAAAAAATCAATTAAAAATAGCCAAGCTAACAAATTGGTTGCACTTTAATGCAGTCAGCAAATCAAATATTATGTGCCACTTAGCTAAACGAAGCCATCGAAGCTAATTGGAAAAGAAAACGAAAATTACACACTAATACAGGTTTGGAGTATAGCTGCAAGAATAAAGACTTGCACTTAATAACTTGGCCTCAGTCTAGGATTAATGTTAGTCTCTGGACTCACAAGGATCGACTGCAGCCCTCATAAGGAGTCGCAGCCACGACGCTGCTATGGGCAACTTCACATTAGCATATGCCTGCTGCACTGATTGTCACATTGTTTGAGAAAGAGAGAAAGAGAAAGTAGCAAGAGCGAAGAATCCAGTAAAGGAAACAAGCGAAATCCCGAATTAAAGCATCTTTCAACTGTTTGGAGACTTCATTTGGTGTTTAGAAAATCCACAGCGGACATACCTTGCTTCAATTTGGCAACATGCGCCAATGGTGCATCTGATGTTGATAAGGAACCTGTCGCTGACGCTGCTCCGGTGATGCCGATTGTGTGTGCGTGTGCGGCTGCTGCTGCTGCTGCGGCTGCTGAGGCTGTGGCCGATTTACTGGGTCCAATGTTAAAAAGTTCAGCAACCAATGTTGTTGTTGCTGCTGCTGCTGCTGCTGCTGAGCTACTTCCTGTGTGACTGCTGCTGCTGTTGCCTCCACCACAGACGGGCGATGTTGACGCACTAGCAGAGGACGTTGAGGATGCGGAAGATGCTGTTGATGTAACCGGTGATGCAGATGATGCTGAACTTGAGCACGACGTCTGACCAAACTGATGGACACTGCTGATGGCGTATAGAGTACCTCCACCATTGCCACAGCTCAAAGCGGCAGCAGAAGATGACTGACAATGTATCGAACTGATATTCTGCGCCGCAGTTGACGAACTCGAACCGTAATAGCCACCGGCACAAGCTAAAAGTTGCAGAGGATCTGCTTCGATATCACATAGTGTCAGGGGCAGCTGAAAAGTATCTTGTTGGCAATCGTCGATAACCTCTTTTACTGTCGGGGGCGGCGTCGAAGTTGTTTCGTTAAAAATCTCCGACTCTAAGGAGCCAGGCTCACTATAGCCACCCTGGGTCGATGAATCTTCGGGCGTATCGAAGAAATGCAAATTAAAATCCGAATTCGCATCAAAGCTGACCTCGGGCAGTGGCACCTCCTCGTCGTCGTCTTCGTTGCCGTTTTTATGTTTGCCTTTTCGAATACGATTGACTTCGTCGCCGTCGTTGTTGTCACCGACTCCGTTGCAGTTACCGTTACCGTAAGTGGGAACTTCACCGGTCGATCCGGCCTTTCCGCATGCACCGAGTTGCTTGAGATGATGATGATGACCTACACTACTATCGATAACATTTGTACAGATTTGTGATTGTTCCAAATCTATTTTGAACACATCCATGATTCTTTAGTGGCATCCATCATCAGCAACGGTTGTACAGTTGTTGTTCTTCTAATTGACATTAACATTGTTTTAACTTTCTTTTTTACTCAATTGGGTTCTTACAAATGGACACGCTGGACACAACTGGCTCTAATAAAGAAGATTTCTGAAAAATATTGCTTGGAATCTCTTTTTATTGTAGCCAACCCTCTTATCATAATAACTTTTATATGTATATACTTATATGTAAGAGCTTCAAATCGATTTCTGCAAGAAGGATTAATCTATCAACATCCGGGTTATTGTTGCTGTTTACTTTCAAAAGTTTTAATTATTTTCTTCCCTTTTATCATTTTTAAAGAACGTTTCCTAAAAATAAAATTAGAAATCTATTTCTTTGGACAAAAGTTGGTCACTTATATTGTAACACTCTTTAATTACTGGAGTTGCAAAATTCCTAGCTAAAAATTTAGAAATATTTTCTCTCTATAAACATATATCAAATCTTCCAAGGATCTTTTCAGCATGGAAGAATTTCAAAAACATTTTTTAACCAAAATTTCAACCTCTGTCTGAGAGTTTATAAAAGCATCTAAAAAGCTTTAAAACTTTAAACCTCTTAAGGCAGAAAAATATTTATAATTAATTTTCTTTAATCCGTTAGAGAAACAACTTTTCGAAAACATATATTTATAGTACATATATTAAATTATATACTCTCTTAGCACTATTATTTTAGAAGTTAGGACTGAATATATTGCTGAAACATAATTTATTGCTTGCTCATACTATTTTGAGGAAGATATTATATGTTAAAATATTGATCGACGTCTTAATTGTGGGCCCCATTCACATTTTGCTATGATAATTAAAAATATTAATATTTAAGTGCAACAGCTAAATTTAAAACGATTAAATTTTTAAGTTTACTGGTGACCCTTTAAAGAGAAAGATAAGATAAACATTCGCAGAGATGTAAAGACTTTAAAATAAGCACAACTGAAATCACATGAGTCGCCTGAATGTGTAAGTACTTTCCATACAAAATAAGTATATACAATCACAATCTCATAACCCCCCTCCTTCGCTTTATAATATTTTGCGTTCGTTTTTTGATTTGTGGTTTTTGTTTTTTTCTTTGTTTTTATTTTTTTGTTTTTTCTTTTGTTTTTTTTACACCAATCACAAACAACTTATGGTAAGATTATTCTTATGTAATCGTTTCAAATCACTTCCGTGTTTCTTTTGTACACAAGATTTCACCACAACAATGTCGCCTGCAGCTCCTGAAGTTAAACTTTGCAAAACAATAGCAATGGCAAAGTACACTTCGAAGGACCCTGATTAAATATTACGCGAAACATAATTTGTGTATGAAAAACTGCGCGATAAGGCCAAGTGTCGATCGAACGAAGGAACGAATTTTGCGATCGATCAATCGTTTTGAACGTTTGGGAACGAACGAGAACTACGCGCGTACAATACGAGACGAGACCAAGCGCCAACTTCGTAGCGCTCCAAATGCGCAACAGAACATTCAAACCAAACTGCAGAACCCATAGAAGAATAAGAACATAAGAATTGCACACAAAACAAGAAGAAAATAGAGAAGAAGAAAAACTCCCTAAGAGCGCGCGCAGCTGACTCCGACTCTGACGCTCTAACGCCGACGTTGGCGTTTACGTTAACGTTAACGTTGGCGTTGGCTTCGTACAATGTGGAACCAGGCGGCAGCAAAAGCAACAACAGCAGCAACAACAGCAACAACAACAACAACAGCAACGACAATCAGTTAGCTAACTGCCTAGCCGCCTGCCCAGGCATACGTTGTTCGTCTGTGCCGTGGCCTGCCCGGTCGCCTGCCTATCTAACTAACTGAGTCACTGGATTTTTGTGGCCAACCGAGGCGAAGGTGGTTGTGCGGTAGAATAGCGTGCGTCGCGAAGTCAATGTTCCCGCTACGAGTTCGCATTGTTGTTGTAGTTTTTCTTTTATTATTGCATTGCATATAGATTAAAATGATAGAAAAGAAAAACAGCAGCAGCAGCAGCAGCAGCAACAGCAACTGCAACAGCAACAACAGCAGCAGCAGCAACAACAACAATCAGCATGCAACGCACCGGGAAAACTTGACTGTTGCTGCAAAGCAAAAGACTCCGAGTGAAACAACTCTCGATTGCGAGTTTTCCTGATTCTTAGTTTTGTTTTTCTTTTTCTTTTCTTTTATGTTTTTTTTCCTTTTTTGCACTTTTCTATTCTTATTGCAGTTTTACTTCTACACGTTGCTGTTGTTGTTGATATTATCGCAGTCGTTATATTTGTTGTTGTTGCTGTTGTCGCTGCTATTTTCAGTTTCTATTGCCCGCGGGTCTTGCTGCGAGCAAGAAGATTATGAAAAAGAAGAAGCGCAAAATCTAAAGAGCAGCTGCTGCCCATAACTTCAAGTACACTCAAGATCAATTTCACGAACTTAGTAAAGAAAAAAAATTTCACTCACATGCACATGCATATGCACACATGTACTCATTGCGCACTTAGAGCACAAGCAGGAGAACCGTTACCAGCAATACCCAATAAACATTTTAACTGGCCGTTACTTACGAATTAAGAATGTAATTCAAATATTGTGCTAACCGTGACTTTTTCTAATAATAAAAATAATAAATTTGCAAAAATAAAATTTTTTATAATGCAAACCCTGACTTGCTAATAGAAAAAAAATAATAAATTTGCCAAAAATAAAATTTCAAATATCCCAACCTTTTGTATTTTATTAATTTATATTTATTACTTGCTAAACAAATTCGCATAAAAATCCATATTCTATAATAATTTCATACCATATCATTATATAAAGATTCATATTGAACTTTTCAGACCTAACATGTTAAATCTTACTTACTTTGAAGCTCAAACATCAAATAACTCCGATTATGCTTATTGGGTGATAGCAACAAGTTTGCACACGCATAGGCGCATATGCGTGAGTGAGTGCAGAGAGAATGAAAAGAAAGTTGCAGCACACATAAAAATAAGCCAAAATAGAATTTCATATATGTAAGTGCAAGAGCGCATATTGCGGGAGCTTATGTCAAAGAACTTTTAAGTATGCGTTGCTGCAGCTGACTTGTTGTTGCTTACGATGTTGTTTTCGCTATTGCTTTTGTGTTTGCTTTAAAATGCGGAAATAAAAGTTGCACTACTGGCACGAGAAGAGTATGCGAGAGCAAAATAGCGTCGATTTGTTAAAGAGAGAGCGCAAGTCATTTGCGCAGCTTGCACAGGCTTAGAATAAGAAAGCAGAATTGTTGGTGTTGGTGGATAGCACTAACCTCAGACAATAAAAATTTTGTACTTTACACAGTGAACGCTCTATTGTTTATCTACCCACCATTTTGCTTAATAAAAAGTTTAATAATTTCAAGCATACGAAATTCATTGAAGGGTAAGAAAGTATCATCAGAAATGGGTTAAAGCCACGCATTTTATTGCTTGGTTACGCACATACACAAACAACATCCATAAGAAAGAAAAATCGTGAAAAGTCAATGATCACTGCAACTATTTACAACATCAACAACAACAATAACAACAACAACGAGGCGTATGTATAGTGCAACCAACACGAAAGCAAAAGAAAACTGTAAATAAAAAATAAGCAAATAAAATAACAAAAAAGGAACACCAACAAAGCAACTTCGACGATGCCGCGAAAGCGAAAAGTCGCCAACAACTTCAGCCCCAATCGCCCCCCAAAGCCACAGCCACAGCCATAGCCGCAGCCGCAGCGACATGTTATAACGTAACATGTTGATTGCGTCGATGATAAACCTGATATTTTTTGTTTCTGCAACTAACTCACTTACAAACTCGCTGTCGGCGCACCTCGGCTTGGCTCCACTCATAAGACACGAACGAACAAACGAACGAACGACGCGAACCAGGAAGAGAAAATGAAAATGCCGTTGCACCCGCCGCCTGCGATTACACAATCGTTACTCAACGTGCGAAAAAGAAAGCGTCAACAGCTGAGCAAGTGTGCGAGTGAATCAGTAGCCGGCAATTGAGTGTGGTAGGCGTACTTCGAGTGAGAGTAGTGCTGTGTATACGGTAGACAGGCAAGCAGCAATGCAGTGGCGGCATCTCTTTCGGTACTGCCTTTACATAGCGGCATCTCCCGCTTGTGCTTTTTACATGCCTGCACTGTTTCACTTAGTAAGTGAGATACGCGCGCGCACTATCGCAACTTCTATTGCTGTTTTTTTTTTCTTGTTTTTATGCTATTTAGAATTAAATTTTTTTTTTTCGTGTTTGTTTGTTAGCTTTTCTTTTTTGCAACTGTTAGTGTTTAAGTTCAATGACTCGGTCGGACAACGTCATGGGCAACAACTGAACTGAATATGGTATATTTGTCTAAGTTTATCGGTGTGTACATGTGTACGCGCGCGTAGTCGTGTATACACATGTATTTGTGCATGTGCGTTTGTTAGTTTATTTATTTGTACCTAGAAATGCTAGCTTGTTTACTTTGAACATTTTTTTGCATTATTTTTATTTTTTTTTTTCTTGTCTTTTGCTGTTTAACATTATTTGTTGTTGTTGTAATTGAAGTCTGTTTTTATGATAGTAAAAAAAATAGTAAACAAAATATATATAATTAATGCATAAGCAGTCATCAGTTGATATTTTTAGATTAGTCTGGAAATTGTCGTCGCTCAAAGTCTTTCAGAAAATTTACTGTTATAAGTATTTGGAAATGATCACGAAAAAGTTAATTTATTTTATTTTAACTCAAATCAGACCATACCTAACGCAAAGTCGTAGCAGAATCCCCGTATCTTTCGCTTACCGTAGAATGTTATTAAGTCGCCGTTTTTAAATCCTGAATAAACAATCTAACAAATCAAAAAAGCTTTTACAATAAAAGTCAACATGAACCACAAGACCCACAGTTAAATTTAATGTTTCAAGTATTTTAAGAATTTTTTACCCTTTTGTAACTAAAAGATGCCGAAGCACATACGTCAGAGTATGCGCCAGCTCCATATTGGCGACAGTTGCCGACGACTGGACGACATTGCAATGTAATGTAGGCACATGCATAGCCATGCACGCCAGGGAATTTCTTACATATATCATTCTGGTTTTTTTTATTTGCATTGAATGTCAGCAATGAAATTTTCACGACTTTTCCTGGGCCAAGAACTGCTTTCGTGAGTTTTATTTGCATGCACACATCATGCCTGGCAGTCAAACATGCATCAAATGGCACGATGACCATTTCGTTGTTTATATTGTTGTTGTTGTTGTTTTTCTTGTTTTTGTAATAGGAAATTTCACACTTGCAAAAAGTGACTACTATAAATAAAAATCAGGAAGCCAACGGGGCAAAATATTTGCACAAGTAAAAATACAAAAACAAAACAAAAAGAAATATTTAAACGAATGTTTGCGAATTGTCTCAGCACGTCTGTATTATTGTTGTTGTTGTTGTTATGCATTAAAAAAAAAAAAAAACAGAAACAAGTCGACAAACAACACTTACCCAATAAAATATCACTCGAACCAGATATCGAACTCAACGATGAAGTTTGACCATCGGGACTCTGTGGCGCCTCATGTGGACTGCTGTTGTTGTTGTTGTTGCTATTACTTATTGTTGGCGTTGGTGGCGTTGATAAACAACGTTGTGTTGTTATTATTGTTGTTGCCTTTGGCAATATTGTTGCCGGATTATAATCCTCGATTTCGTGTTTCACTTGAAAATTGAAATACGCCGAACTATTCGTTGCTGTTGTTGTTGTTGTTGTTGGCTTTGTTATTGTCTGCACTGCCAGCAAGCGTGTCGATCTGCGATATTAACAACAATAATAAACGTTATTACAAGTTGATTTATGAAATCGAAAACAAATCGAAACAAATATCTTATGTCATTAGCCATAACCCCATATACCAACTGAGCCACACACACGTCGTATGCGTAATGCCGCACTCAAATGCTGCCAACGAATTAAAAATCGCACGAGCAGCACCTCGAACAGTGACCGTTGCACATTTAGCATTCGATAAACGTTTTGCCATTGCCAATGTCAAAGTTAATGATGGTAATGCACTTGCTGTTAACCTACAATTCCGCACTGGCCCCCGCGCCACCCATTGCTGCACACAAGTGCATAGTTTATCATTTTGCATTTGCAGTAACTGTCTGTCTGTTCGTCTGTCCCTCCGTCAGCACTTCATTGTCAAAGTGCATTTAACTCATGTAGAACCCCATCGAACACCCTAATCGCCGTCGCCCGCAATTATCATTAGCCATGAATGCGTGCAAAGCAACCGAGGAAGGCCAAGAATAACAACTTTGTTATTCTCGTTGTTCTTATTGTTGTTGTTATGGTTATTGTTTTTGTTGTTAGGGTGGCCAATGCCGTTACGTTGTGAGTTCAATATATTTTATAATTCACTTACTGTCAGAGTTTCATGGCGAACTGCTCATGCATGACATTAGCCACAGGTGAATAACTTCGCAAGAACTCAGAGGAAGTTCCCTTTCGAGAACGGTGAAACCTTATGCAATATGTGAAGCATGTTCAAAACAATTATTTCACAACACAATACTACCCATTGCACCAAATATTATCTCAGTAATGCACAACTCAATATTCTTTACAATTTTTCATAACTTTGCTCTGCATCGAATTACTCCTAAAAAAAAAGTTAAAGACTACGTAAATTATTCTTTGCATCATTCAGATGACTGTGTCCTAGTCATAGCTAAGGACTTTGCCAAATTTCGGCTTTGTATTCAAAGCAGCCACCGCAGCAGGCACAGATCAAGCAACAAAGCTCAACGTAATTGATTGGAAAAACGTTTGTATGACTGTACACATACATGCACACATACATACATCTATGTTTAGCTATGAGAGCAATGAGCGAACGCATGCTGGCTTTTCAGTCAAGAGCCCAAAATACTTGAAATGCAACGAAAACATTTACGACATGGCGTAATTGGCCCAAACGAAAGCCATCAAAAACAGAAGCTCTTATGCCTCTCAACAAGACGAAATAAGGCAAATGTAAAGTGAGCGTGCTTCAGGAGCAGGCGGGGAGGACTCTAGGTATTATCAATAGACACACACACACACACACACACACTCGCACATGCTTATGCATTTTTTATTTGTTATGCCTGCAACACTTGACTGCGCACGAAGCGAATACAGCACGCAGGGACATTCGCATGCATATCCTTGCCAAAAGCTGTATGCAATAAAAATCAATATGCAGCAGCAGTCGCTTTCACTTCCACTTTCTCCGCTCACAGCCGCGCACCATGGCGCTTTTCTCTTCCACTCTTGCACTCTTTGTCTGCTGCACTTTTCACTGAATTTCTGCATTTCCTTCCTGCCTCTACTGTATGCCTCCGTGTGCGTGGGCATGTGTGCATGTATGCATGTGTGCTTTATGTTTTCACATGCCTTTTTCTTTGCATTACTTTCACATCTTTTTAACTTGAACATCATTCTTATCCACTTCACATGAGCATGCATGCATCCACTTAGCGGCATCGTCTACCACATCATCAATTGTTATGGCTATCAAGCCTCCTTATTGTTGGCATTGCTTTCAATGTTGTTGTTGTTGTTATTATTGTTGAATATTTTGTTTTCATAATAATTTCGCTTTCCAAAGCATACGTAACTACAGCAGCAAAGCAGAACATTGTTCTCAACGTAGAAGTATGAAAACAATTCTGCGCAGTTTAATAATCCAAATGCCAGCAAGAGGAATCCTGCAGCATACTAATATTCTGTATTCGTCCTATCGAGTTGCATGTAATATATTAGTTTTTGTTACTTTGTTACTATGCACTTCAGTATTCCAGATCATGTCTGCCACAACTCGTGTTTTCAAATCCCAGTAGCCCCCTTTGATACACTTACGCATCACAATCTGCACTAGTTTTGTGCCTCAGCTGTCTGCAACCTCATTTTAACACATTACTCATACGCCCTGTGGGTAGTGAGTAGCGAGTAGAGGCGTGCTTATGACTACTTCAGCATGCAAGCTTAGTAGCTCCTAAATACCGCTAAGTCGATATAAGAGCAGACGCCTTCTTACTTCAGTAAGATTTAAATTACAGCCAACAATTCCAGAATATTCTTATGTATAAATATGTAAGATACATAGAAAGTAGAACCAATTTTGATGTATAAAATTGTCTGTAAGTAATATGCAGATTTATGTTTACTAATAAATAGCAAAAATTATTTGTTTTGTGTTTGGCTATAGTTAATTCTAATTTTCTTATGTTCATCCAGAATTTATTCATATATGACCCCTTTGCTGATGCAATAAAGGCTGATATGCAAGCAACGAATCGATCATCAGACAATAACGACGGTTCAAGACTTATCATCAGAATATATTTTGAAGAATATTGTTCAATCTTCAATACTGAAAAAAGAAAGGAAAGGTTGACTCAAGTGGGCTTGGCATAGGCCTCTAAATGAATTGTACAACTCAGGAGTTTGCTGCCAGTCATTGTCACTTTGCATTGAACTAAACTCGATTAAGTTTACATAAGCTATAATTTAGAAGTATATGCGTGCGACTCACTTTCAGCTGCAAGCTGCTAATGCATATGCAAGCTTTCGATTAAAATATCGCCGTGCCGTTACAACACGTTACACGGCTTCGTGTCATCACTAGCGGCGTGTTGGCAAATGCTTTTCCTATTCATTTGCTGTTGCATTACGCTTGCATTATTGTTATTATCGCTTAGCCAGCTCGCAGCGGTGGGTGTGGCTGGCTGGTGCTGGGTGCAGCACATTACATGCCGCATACAGCGCACGGGCAGGACTACAATTTATTACATAGTCTATTTTGTTTTTTCTCAGCTCTTATTATGTTGCATGCTTTGCGGCGCACAAAGTAGGTTAGTGGCACTCGGTGCGGCAGGCAGCCAACTTGATGTGTGTTGATGCTGAAAGTGTTTTAATTATACGCTAAATAGACATGTCTATGTGCCAACGTGTGCGGTATGTGGTTTGCGGTGTGTGGTGTGTGCGTGTGTGCGTGTAGTTTGTAGGCGCAGGCATTGCTTGAATATATTTATTGGCTTGCTGAAGCAACTCTTTTGGGAACTCCCTGGCGGCCTATTTACATGATAGATGAATGAATGTGTGTTACCTTACCCGCTTGCGTTGTTATTGTTGTTATTGTTGTTGTTTTTGTTGTTGTGGCTGCTGTTTTTGTTGTTGTGCTCATTGTTATTCAAACTCTCTGTGTTTGAATACTCCATGGATTGCCGGCCCTCAATGGGGCTGGCCGTTTATGCGCGCTGCAACTAAAATACATTTAAGCAGTTGCGTTCCCAGGCAAGCGACAAGAAGGAAATTAACTCTAATTGTTACAACAACAAAAACCGCAAATAACACGTATGCCGTTGCACTTTTCGCCAGCAGCGAAAGCGCTCAATGCTCTACGTCTTTGGTCACTTCAGGGCGCAACGGGCGTATACGCATTGACAGCGCCTAAAGTCTGCAATAGTTTTTTAGTTCCTTTTCACACGTTCACAGTTTTTTATATTGAAAAATTAATTCTTTTTTTTTTTTGTTATTTAGAAAATGTTTGTTTTGTTGTTTTTATTTGCAATGCACACACAAAACACTGTCGACCGCCTGTCAGCGGCTGCGGCTGCGGCTTTTAAGCTTTTGGCCCGATTTTAGCGGCGAACAGCTTAAATTGAATCCGAAATGAAAACTGCTGCTTCTTCTGCTGCTGCAGCTGCACGTCGGACGTCGTTGTTTGGCCTACTGCTGAGATTTCGTGTTGGCCATAACTCGCAGCATGTTCAGGCTGTACGCTTTGCTTGCCGCTCTTGCTCTTCGTCGCAAGCTTTTTCACTTTAGTCGAGCGAAAAAACGAATGCAAACTGTATCGTTGAATTTTAAAACTTTATTTCGATTTTGTGCAATTTCCAGACTATTATTATAAACGCAACGAAGCACCACGTGGTTCTGTTATATTTTAGAAATATTTTTTGTTTTAATTTTTATATATTTTTTTGGTTTTTTTTTCATATAGTATATGTATATTTTTTATATTGTTTAGACTTTTCACAATGTTCACATTCAAAACTGCTTATTAGTTATTTAAGTTGTATGTTATTTATCAATATTAGTTTGCAAAGTTTATTAACACAAAGAAACTGTAGAATCAACCAATCGACGCTTCATTGCGGAAACGTCACTGGTCTAACTGCAAATCGGCTTTTGACACTGCATATGCCTCTGCGACTATAAATGTGACTCGTATTGCAGAAAACTTTCAAGCTATAAAATGCTGCTGCGGCATGCTTAAACAAACAAACAAAAACAACCAAACAACAACAAACACACGACTACATACACACACACACACACACACATACACACACAAAAGCGGGATATGGCAAGAATGTATAACAGGACAATGTACAATAAAAAAATATCACATGGGGTCTCCAATGCTGCTGCTTCCTCTTCATCTGCATTGCACCGCAAAAATATAAACAGAGAGCAGAACCGCTGCAACCACGTGAGCGCGAAAAAGCTTAAATGAAGTGCAGTACATTGTATAGATTGAAGGAGACTCAGGGTTTCTGTCTCACCATGCAATGTAACAAATTTTTACAATTATTTTTAAAATATAATTTCTGACTCAGGTTTAGTTAAAAATTTTATTTGAAGTTTAGTTTTTTACTGCAACTTCTGTTGCGGCAACAGAATTTTGCAAAAAGTAAGCTGAATTGGCAGCACTGGCTTTAAGCGAATTAAACTAGGTCAGGGACGTTGTGCTCATTTTTGATTGAGTATGAGTTCAAGTAAACAAATGAAAAGGTAACACACTCAAAAGTTTTAACTCAGGCGCAAGCTCGCTCACAATTGCCGGTGGCCGGGTGGATTTTTTATTTATTGTACTCACCACGCATGCAAAATCGAAGTCGTGCAGTGATTCAGTCGACAGTCCAGCATATCCCTAACCAGGTGCAAAATTAGGGCAGCATTGTCCCGAATAAAATTTAAATTGGGCGGAGCTAGCGATGAAATACCGAGCTAAATAATGAAGACTCTCAACGTACTAAGAAGCACAATAATGTAGGAGTCAGGGTTGATGCTGTAATTTTGATGTAGACTGCGAAATGTGCGACTTGTGAGATAGTATTGAATAGAAATATATATCTCATTCATTATCGTCTTCTTTAATTGCATAAGTATAACAGCAATAAGATCAATCGAAAGCTTCCCATCAGATATTTTTAAAAATCCTTTTGCATATCGTGAACGGAAATTATTGACCCAAACTTTACTAGTATTGAAAATTGAGGTAAAAAAGCATGACAGACTATTTTATATTACCTCGGCGTCCAGGTGTATGAATTATCAATAGGTAAACTTTATGCTGTCTCATGGTAATTCATTTATAGTCTTACTTGATTTAACTAAAAGTAACATGTTAATATTAAATTTAAGCTTAAAAATAAAATTTTCTCGTTTTACCTCATACTTTTCCTTTTCTCGACGATAATAAGCCAAATCTTCGGTTTTAAATATTTATTAAGTAAAAATTCGATTGTCCACAATTTTTGTTAAAAAATTAGTAACAAATATATAAAACACAGATATTACTTTTTACTTAATTGTTAATTTAAACTTAATACATAAATCGAGCACCGCAAACAGAAAACAGAAAAGACGGCATCTAGAGACGAAAAAAATGAAAATTCAACGAAATTACAAAGTAATAAATTCAACTTAAACAATTAGTATTTGTTTGAGTTTGACTTGCAAATATACATATAAATATTCGTTTAACTGTTTAGACGTACAAAAACATTTTTAGGCACTTTAAAACGTACTACGCATTGGATTATGACTAACGAAACATAATTTAATTGGCAAAAATTTGCGCATGAAGGCACATTTTGGCGAAGGCACTTTTTACTTGCAGTTTTAGGTTTGCTTTTATTGCTTATCGCTTCATCTTCTCCAAAATGGGCACGACCATATCAAATTTGGGACGCTTGCCCGAGTCCTCGTTCATACAAATCGTTATCAACTTGGACATGTGAGATGATGTGCCCGGCGGTATCTTAACTCGCAAACCCTCGAGAGCAATTTTCATGCCGCACTCCATGGGTGACCATTCCGCGAAGGGCACCTCACGAGTTGTCAACTCCCAAATGAGCACAGCGAAGCTCCACATGTCGCAAGCCTCCCAGTTGCGGTCAGCGGGCTTACGCTGCAATGCCTCGGGCGACATCCAAGCAGGCTGGTAAATGCGACCCTTCTCCTGGAACGAAAACTTCGCATCGCCCATGTTGATGCGTGCAGTCAGATCATCATCGATCATGACATGATGACTATTCAAATGATAAGTGGGTATAATACGCTCCAGCGAATGCAAGTAGGCCATGCCGCGTGCAATATCCAAAGCGAAACGCACCGCTTGGCTGGTATCCACGACGACGCCGGTTGCGCCATGCAGCAGATTAAACAGCGAACCGCGTGGCATAAACTGAAAAAGTAACATCGTTCATTTATACACATCCTTCTTCTAGACAAAAACCATTATGCTGTTGATATACCTGACTAATAACGACCAAATTTGGCGGCGAATTGCAAGCGCCTATGATGGGCAAAATGTTGGGATGTGAAAAAATGCGCAGCTTGGGGAATTCCTCATTGAAATCGCGAGAATTGCGGGAAGTGCATTGGCGCACTGCGAGTATCTGTGATCAATAAGAATGTAAATTGTTTGTTTAAAATAGAATCAAATGCATTAACATACCTTTGCAATGACATCATTCTTCTGCCAACGGCCACGCCAAGTTTCACCAGATGGCGTTACAGCCACCTTCGTATGCAAATCCAGATCGCCCATGCTGATACCCTTGAAGCGAGACAGTGTTGCATCTCGCGAACGTGTCTTCAAACCTAACCAGCTTTGCTCTTTGAAGCTTATCACCTTCAAGTCTTGTCCGCTGCGCTCCGCCAGATCGTGCAGTCGTTTGCCTATACTAGGCTTGGACTTATCCAACGCCGTGTGTCCATCTTTGTTCGCTATGGATACTAATGCGCCAGCATTGAGTAGATCTTCACAGATCATGTCATAGCCCCAGAAGCAAGCATAATGCAATGGCGTGTTGCCATGCTCATTGACAGCATTAACATCCGAACGTTCCCGCAGCAACTATTATTAAATTAATTAAATAAAATTCTAATACCGAAAGCGTAAACTTGGCTAACTCGGTTACCATTTGCACCACATCGCGGTGTCCATGCGCAGCCGCTAAATGCAACGGAATGTCATCACCCATGTTTGTAGCGTTCACACGTGCGCCACGCTGTAGCAGCGTTTCAACGAGTTTGGTGTGACCCTCTTTGGCGCACCAGTGCAACGGACTGAAGCAATGATCGTCCCTGCAATTAAAAAAAAAAACATTTCAATTACACAAATTTTTTCATTTTTATATTAGGCAATAAGAAAAACAAACGGATACACATTTAAGCAACACATGCCATGAATTGAATTATATGTGGGCATAACAAGGTGCTATGGTATGTTACACACTATAGCCATGCGACGCGGAAAATCTTGAGTATGTTGTTGTTGTTGCTGGTCGCGTTCGCATATTATTTCTTAATGTTTACACAATTCAAGAATAAATCATGACGTCACTCATCAGAAACAAAATTGAAAGTGAGTAACTGGCTCTTGAAAGAAGTCAATTAAATATTTTCACTTCTTTCAATTAAATGGCATCGTATACTGTGGATTAACTATAAGGTTTGCATATTACTTAGTTATTTTCGTTTAAAACTTGCCCTAAATTCATATCATGATCGGTTTCATCGAGCCAAAGGCGCACTTGAATCGAGTTGCCTTCGCGGCACCAGTGAAAGATATCCTCCATTTTATGACTCTAACACGTTTATTATTCACTTTATTCGTAGTATGCAAGAAAATGTAAACTAAATTATATTTATATGGACGACAAATCAACAATTCGAAAGCAGTTGCTGCTATTTTCGTTCGTTGTAAAAAATTATTGATTGTCAATCACCATGTTTATACTCAATCACCGTAAAAGCAGCAATAATAACATTGAAAAAATCAATATGATGTTTTTCTCTTAACGTATGGGGAAGTTATGATAGTTGACATTGAATTTGGTTAAATTAGCAGTCAAGATGGTTTTATTTTTAAATAATTATAAGTCAATATTGACTTTTAGAACCATCGACATTCTTCTTTTTTGGCATTCACATGCTACTTTGCATATTTGACGGTAACTTTGACAATTTTTTAAATTCTTATTAAGAACGATAAAAACATTTACAGCTTTTAAACCATATCCAGCATTTTTTTTTTCTTTGATTTGGCTTTTTGTTTGTATTAATCGTTTTCAGCTCATAGTTTTTTAATTCGTAGATATTCATCACAACTGTGAATGCCAAATGAATTTGCAGTCAGCAAGAGGGCAGCCCTCTTTTAGGCAGCTGTTTATTAATAAAACGTGCATCTTACTGGAGAAACCAAACAATCGTATTTTAACTGAATAGCGAGGAAATAAATATAAAAAAGTTAATAATGAAGCTGAGTACTTACAATTTTCTAACATCAAAAGCTATTAAAGGCGTAAAGATTGGATATCCGCTCAAACTGACGGTAAGCTAAAAATCGATGCACCGCACTTTTTAAAACTAATTGTAAACATGGTATGCTCTATGTTTACGTTGAAAGACTCCACTTGCTTCAGATTTATTTAACTTGTCTACATAGGCTCTTACTAAGAAAGAGCAGCCAATTTAGTTTTTTAAAGAAAGTGTGCAATTATTTCTTAAAGAAAGCATTATAAACATTTTTCTTTTTCCTTTTGAAGATCGTTAAAAAGGAGGTTGTGGAAAGCGATTTCAATGCCACATTCATTGAACGATTGCTGCCCAAGTTAGACTGGTCGGCAGTGTACAATGCAGCGCAAGTAGTAAGCCAATGAAGCATGTTGCTATTAATTACCGATAAAATAAAATTAACTCTCCAACAGGCTGAGCTTGCCGATGATATCCCCGCGGAGCAGCCGGAGCACATAGCTGACAACGAGCAGCTCTTGCAGAAATTGCATCATCTGCTGCTGGAGGTCGATGTCGTCGAGGGACAACTCGAATGTCCTGAAACCGGGCGCGTGTTTCCAATAGCAGATGGCATACCCAACATGCTGCTAAACGAGGATGAGGTCTAGTATTGTTTATGTTTTTTGTGTACTTAGTTGAGTAAGTTGAGCATTTATAATAATTAATAGTTTAATCCAATGAATTTCTTTTATTGCACGATTAAAAGACATTTATCTTATTAAATATGTAGATAGCATTCAGTTAAATTTCAACATACAGCAGGGAATGTACCAGTCCCGTCACAGCTGGTTCCTTAGAGTATTCTTAGGGGACTTGCAAATAAAGAGAGTGTCTCTTTTGTCCCCTAGTGTATTTTCTCCTGTATGTTGCATCTAAACTGATTCTACCGTAATTTTGTTTTTACGCATAAACGACACTCAAATTGTTTTTTTTTTTTACATTCTGTAAAAGAATTATAGATCTTAGTTCACCCTGCCAAGGGACTTAATGGTGAACAATTATATACATAGATTTATTTAGCTCTCTTGCCTTAATGTAGCCTTTAAGATTAAGTGAATGCTTCGAAACAGTTTTCGTAGATGTCGGCATTAATCGAACAAGGTGTGTTCCTCTGTGGTGTGCCTCAACAAAAGCATTAAGGAGCGTTTAATAATAGACAAGGTGTTGACTAGCTGAAGCGAAAAATCTCTTCAATAAATACGCAAGTTTGGCACAATTGGACAAATGGAACGCTCCTTTGTTACTCAGCTACTTTGCATCGTTTAGTTGCATTTGATATTGGTGCTATTGTTGTGCGCATAGATGCTGCCTTTGGCCAGAGTCCCCTTTGCGCCCTTGCATAGTTCCGGATTGCGTCCAACTGCCTTATAGCTGCGTTCGCTCAGCATGCTGGCGTCAGGTCCGTTGGCCAGCTGTTTTTGACCTGCACTGTTTAAAGGATTTGGGCCGTTCCAGGTGACGTAGTCCGCACTGTAGTTGAGCTGATCCTTAAAATGGTATATAATAAAAATAAGACACAACTCACAGCAATAAGTGCTCATCCGGTCCTTTGGCTAATCGCGCATTATGTCCTAAACTGGCCATACGTCCAAGTAATGACTGATACTCGGCATCTTGAGCTTCTGGCACCGCCGCCTGCTCAGCATTTGAGTTGCGTTGCGAGTTGCGATTTGGCTGTGAGAAACTGTGCAGAGGAATTTGAATTTTAATTAACCTATTGAAATCAGGGATTTCAGCAAAGAATAATGAATAAGCATGCTAATGGTGAAACTAGATAAAGTGCAGCAGGCGTAATTAAAACAAAATCAAAAAGAAAAACAAACTCGGAAAAAGAAAGGAATGGCGTGCTTGAAGCATGCCAAGAACGATTCGAACTACTTTTTTATATAAGACTACCAACAAACCACAACGGAAAACATGCCCAACATGCCAGAAAAGGCCTAAATACGACAGGCAGCAATACACAAAGGACACACAGAGATAGAGAGAGTTAGAGACAGGCAAGCAGACAGAGAGAGAGAGAGAGAGAGTACGAGTACGTATGGAACACGGAGAAGAGGTCGCAATAAAGAGAGGATTAGCACTCCAGCATACTTCAGTGAATCGGATTTGGTGCGCACGCGCTCTGCGTTCTGCATTGTCGGCGTTGGCAGCTTAGACTGACTCGGTTTGCACGATTTGGTGGAGCAAGTGCTGGATGATGATGTGGACGTTGCTGTTGATGACTTCGTTGATTTGGCTGTGGCTGTTGTTGTTGCTGTTCTGGCTGTTGTTGTTGTTGATGTTGGTAATTTTGTTGTTGCATAAGAGAAATAGGAGCCACTACTGGAGCCATGCAGATAACCATTGATTGTGCCAACGCCTGCGCCTTGGCCTGCACCACCAGATGAACGTGCTAGAATGCTTTTTGTGGTCAGCGGAACGTATCTGGTGGGCGAGTAATGTGTAGGTGAGGCATATGAATGCGATGTAGTGGGCGATGATGTCGACGGCATGACGGAGGATGATGATGATGACGGAGTTGGTGTCGTTGGTGAGATCGGAGATGTTGTGGTTGTTGTTGTTGTTGATGTTGTTTGCTTGTCGGGTGACTTGATTGATTTCGCGAGCACGTCTTCATTGTCATCGTCGTTCTCTTCGTCAGTGCTGGCGCTACTGAGTATGATCTGTGTGGTGGCTGTTGTGGGCGTGGTCACATTAATGGTTGGAAACTTGTGTTTCTTTTTTGTAATTATGTTCTTTGGTTTTGTCGCTGTTGTTGTCTCTAGTACAATGCTGTTGATATGACGATTTGTGTACATTTTGTTTTTATGGTGGTCAGCACATAGCGCAAAGTAAATTTTTTTTTTTGTAGGCGGCAAAGTAACAATAAAAAAAAGTACAAAAAGAAACTAAATCAATCGAAAAATAGCACGCTTAAAAATCATTTGCAACAATATGAATAATTCCATATGAATAGCAGAGTGACGCTTTTGTTAAGGGGAAAGCGGGAAAGGTGGGTGTTTGTTATTTATTATTATTATTATTTTTTTTTTTTTTTTATTTTGTTGTATGGTGTTTCGCACAATACGCATAATTTTCAATCAATAATTGCAATCAAATTTATGATGAGCAACGGGTTTTACGATTATTTACAGCAGTCTTTGTGATGTTCTTGCTGATGCCATTTATGCGTAATGGAAATAAAGCGTCGAGACACGTCACGACAACGTCGCTGCACTCACCTGCTGCCACCAAGCGTGGCGTCTGTGGCATCCATCCCGTGTTCTGCCAAAATCAAAGCCGCTACTTGTCCTTTCTCGTTGGGGAGCTTATTTTTCTGTGCACGCTGCACATCCTCCTCTTGCACAATTTGTAGTATTTGTGTGGCACGATCCTCAGCATAGCTGACCGACTCCAGGGCCATGAGTATGATGCGTTCAGCGATTTGTGGATATTTTTCCTTTAGCAAGTTTTGCACTGTGGAATATTAGAGTATTATGAGTGGATATTTTATTTGGAAGGAATGAGAATCTAGGTAAAGTCAAATATAATTTTTTTTTTATTTATTTGTGTAATCTCAGTTTGCTTCTGATACATATCAGTTTGCAATGCCTTCTTGATGTAAAAGTGTTTGACTAAAATAAATGACCTGATACACTTAGCAGCCTTCGAAAACGAGTTAGTTCTTACATGCCGATTAATGTCTACACCTTCTTTTTTGGAATTTTTCAGCAACTGAAGGTTTAAGGAGTGAGAGCTAAGAAAGCATCAACGCTTCACTTAGCCCGCTAAATGTCTTAAGAAAAACAGATCAAAATATCTGAATGAAAGAATGTGTAAATTCTCTAATTAACTTTCACTGGAACAACGCATCCAAAATATTGAGTAATTTAAAAAGTATCCGCGGTTGTTGATGGTGTTTATACCTAATATAGCGTGCAACACTAATCCGACAGTGTCAAAGAAGCACATCTTTCAGACTGTGATATATACACAAATATATATTGGGTGATTTAAAAAGTATCCGCGGTTTTTTACACTAGACTGTGTTGTGGATAGTCTTCACTCATTTGCTTGAGAAGACTTTTCTTGTTTGGATTTTTATATACTTGAGGGACAAAGCCAAAACTTATAACAGAAAAAAAAAAGCACAACGTACTTGCAGTTTTCTCATCCTGTGAGTATTCTTTTGGACGCAATGGTATGATGCGCTCATCATCCGGATTTCTGCCCTCCCGTGCGCTCAAGTCCGGTGGTCGATTGTTTGGTTTCGCCGGAACAAAGTCGCGTTTACTATAACCCAGCGTGAGAAGTTTCTCGGAAGCGGTTTGGACATTATTATCCGCATTGGCGAGTATATCCAGCAGCAGTGTTTCATCCGCCTTAGGAAAGATGTTCTTCATGTATCTGCGAAGAGTGAGAAGCAGAGGACACAGTTTAGTTGGCAGCAGTGGCACTTTGTTTAAGGGCAATAATAAGCTACAGACGGGCAATATTGCAAATCTACAAATCAACAAAAAAAAAAAACAAAAAGCAAAGGCGCTACAGGCGTATCGGACCTCAGTTTCATCTTAGGCGAAGAGTGCGGCTTCGGAGAGCTACGCCACTGCTGCTGCAAGTACGGTGAACCATGTGGATAATGGTTGAGAAGCGGCTGCTGTTGATAATGAGGATGGTAACCAAAGGGCGGCATGCTGGCGCCAACACCACTGTGCATGCTCATGACACTACCAAAACGCCCTCCTGGTATAGGGCTGGCCGTGCGCGAACAAAATCCCAGGGCGCTATGATGGCCCCCCACACGGCTAGCACCCATGTCAAGACGACGCGACGGTGGTGTCATGTAAAACGTTGAATTGCTGTGGTACAGATGACGCTGCGCCGGCGGCGTAACATATGGCCCCGGCATCGTGACTGGGTGCTTCTCAACCTGCAGCGCGCTAATCACAACTGCCTCGCGATTATAGTAGCTAGCATTGGCGAACGGATTAGTTGGCGTTTAAAGTATGAAGCGTTAGTAAAAGCATTTTAGTGTTTTGTGTGCGTTCAAATTTGTTAATTATCATTTTACGTAGTGCATCAAGCGGCATTGAGTTGGGAAGAGAGAGTGGCAAGAGAAAAATTAGTTTGTCAGTTGCTTGGCATTATGCTAAACAAGCCTAATGGCAACGGTTGCTAGGTCGCTATACCCCCACCGCCCCGCTCCACCGCTGTCACTTACCGCTTCAGCAGCAGGCGTATATGATTCTCGCCTGCTGTGGGAAACATGTTCTGTATCTTGGCGACGACGCCGTCCGTGTCGAATTGACTCGAGAACGAAGTCTCCTGTATGGTCGAGCGACGTGTCATATGCTGTTGACCCAAGCGCGGCGTTTGCGTGTGCTGCGTGCGTACAAAGGGCAAAGGTGATGACATTTCCTGTGGATAGTCACATACATACATATACCATACACACATACACATCACATCATATGTGTATAACAAATTAGCGCATGTTTGCGTTTGGCATTTACACACACGTTTGTCAATTTACTTACCAGTTGAGCGCGTGAACTCAGCAGTGGACTTGAGGATGTGTTATGCAAACTGTGCGCCAGCTGTTGACGCTCCTGGAAAGCGCGTACTGCAGTCAAACTGTTGCTTGGATAGACGTGATATAGTGACGTATTGTTGTTGTTATTGTTGTTGCTGTTCCTATTGCTGATACCACTTAAGCCTATGCCTACGCCTACGTTTGACGTCGGCTGCGTGACCATGTGCTGTAAAAGTAATTTTCCTTATTAGGTTGCTATTGGTTTTTTGTTTTTGTAATTTTTTTCTTTCACTTGTATCACTTTGAATGTCATTAACGCAATTAAATGCAATTATGCATGCTGCCTAGTTAAATGAAAAATCAATACGTTACTATGCAACGTACGGGACACGCACCTGCAACGGTATGGACTCGGTCGAGCAACGTTCGTTCTGCAACTGTTTGTAGCGCGAGCGCGGATCCTCCAACTGAATCGCCTTCGTAAAGTAGTTTATATAATAGCTGCAAAAGTAAACAGAGTTAAGCAGAGACTTTTACGAGCTTTACACTAAAGCAGATGAGGTCAAGGCAATGTGCGCAGGCAACCACTTCTCATGCCATGCACTGCGAGAGCGCGTTAAGAGACAAGAGAAACAGAAAACCGAAACCAAAATCAAAACAAAACGAACCGAAACATTGACAAACGGCAGCAATAAAATGCCAATAGTTGTCCCACTGTCTGTCTGTCTGTCTGCATGCAATCGTTTGGCATGTGTTAAATGCCGCCTGCTGCTGCAATGGTTAAGGGTGTGCTTTGGCTTGGCTCACTTGGCTCACTCTTGCGACGCTTAACAGCACTTAGGGGAAATTTTCTGCATTCGTCAAAATGCGCAAATTATTATGCGACTGCAAGAAGATGCTTAAATTCCGGCACGTGTGCGCCGGCCCGGCTAAAGTAGCTGCAAAAGATTAAGACAGCCAGCCAGACACGCTTTGGCAACCAATTTAATGCCGCCGCCGCCTACATACTTGTGCATGCATGATGTGCTGCTGCTGCTGCCGAGTTGACTGACTGCCTGGCTTCACTTTGCCTGACTTCACTTGACTTCCTTTGACTTGAGCCGTGAGTTGGCTGCCGTTTTAATATATAATTTTATTTCAAGTGGCACTTGCAGGCACATACACACACACACACACGCACACACACACTCACAGTGTTGTTTGCTTTGTGCGGCAGCGTAATTAAACGCTATGCAGTCGTATGCGTTAGCCGAGCTACACTGTACTTAACAGCATTTTGATTTGCCACACGGGGTAAAAGTGTTTTTACCTTGAGTGCCAGGCAAACGCCAAAGGCAACCGGAAATGTCTTTGCTTTGTTAAACAAAAAAAAAAAGAAGTAAATAAATATGAAATTCACACGCCTAAAGGTAGGCAATAATATTTGCATCCTTTTAGCATTTTCGTTGCCCCCAACTCACCAGTTACCCGTCGCCTGATCGTATTTGCAATCCCAGCCTGGTGGCAGCTTTTGGTAAGCGCCACTCCCGTTTGCTTCGCTCATTGTGCCGCTAAACAGTTCAGACGCCAAATAATTTTACACTTCTTCTTACATTTATTGCGACGCACTACGCGCAAAAGTTTTCACTTTTACGTATTAGATTTTTTTATTTCGTTTTTTGTTACTCCTTCTATGTGCGTTTAGTCGTTTGCCTGACTGTCTGTCTATGCTTGTTGTGTGACTGCGTCACAACCCCCAAAATATGTTCGGTTGTGTATGGCGCCTGGCACTGGGGGTTGTAAGCAGAGCAGCAACCACCACAGAGTAATGTACAAACGGCGGCAGTAGCAACAAAAACAGCAGCAAACAAACAGTAAACAAGCAAAGTTATTTTTTCTGGCGCTTTTACTTTCCCGCTACTTGCTACTGCGGCTTCTCGACTCAACACAATGCGCAGTCACAACCTTACCAAACGAGTTGCCGACATCAACTGAGCATATCATTCGAAAATGTTCACACATGCGAGAAACATTCGAAGATGCTGGGACCCACAACACTGACAAGTTTCGAACATATAACAGCCCCTCTACACGTTTAGTTTTTATTTGTAACCAGTTTAAGCCAGTTTGACTTCTCAGATTTCGGCCCTCCGCCCTGTATGTGACACTGATTATAGATGCTATTGTCATCATCATTGTTTTTAAATATAATTACGAAATAAATAATAAAAATGCATTTAATTAACTATTTTGTATAGGTTATTTTGATATGCCTCCGTTTTGAGGTACTCAATCACGCGACTAATGTCTAATTGCTACTTTTCCACAATATGCTTTACCCAGGGATTTTCCTCTATTTTCATTACCGACTTGCTGCCCGATAATACTTGCAGCCGATTATTCTCATACAGCTCACGTGTCGATTCGCCTACTTCACTTGGTAACTACAGCAAGGAATTATCGCGCAAAGCCAATATTTGAATAAGATTCTCCAGATTGGCCAGTCCATAGAAATCATTTCGTTACCTGGTAGCACTTTTAAGATTATTGTAGAACAGGTCGAGCATCAATACAGAAGCAGATGACGCTGACGATGCTGACCTCAGTGTGATTAGTTTTTTAAAATTATTTTTGCCAAAGCATTTCAAGAGCCCATGCTCAGCATGCGAGCGTAGGCATTCAGACAGACGTAGACAGTGGAAAGCGTAATTGACTGTGGCATCGTGCGGCGCGACGTGTGGCAAGTAAAATACACAAAAAATAAAATATAACTCAAAATAAAATATTACAATAAAAAAATAGAAACCATAAGAAAGTCATAAAATTTAAAGAAAAAAAACCCACCAAATCTCTGCATTAAGCTCAGGGTCAAGAATTAACTCCAAACTGTGTTGACAATTGCGATAATATTTGCCCCAATAGCCGAGAATAGCTGATCTGTGCTCAATAGCAAATTAAATAATGACAAAACAAGGCAACACAATAATTATTTTAACATAAATAATGATAATGATATGCTAAACGGCAACTGAATCGCCGGCATAATGCACAGAATTTGCAAAGTGGAAGAGAAAAACGGAAATGTGGGAAAAATAATTCCTAAAAACTCTTCGACAACATTTAAGCATTTGTTGACGGTTTATTAAATCAACATGTTGCTCGCAACATGTTCTAGCAACATGATTACTTACGCGTTACTGTCATGGCTTCCAAGCTCTGCAACAACAAATTACACGCGGGGTTTAGGATATTGAATGCGTGTATTCGTTTTTGTTTTCCCGAACGCCATGACAGTGACACGATAGGATAGCCAATCAGAGCTTAGTAGCTCTCCTAGGCAGAGCGGCGAGATTGTAAAATGAGAGTTCCCCCATGTGTCAATGTTGCCATATAGTATCAATTGACTTAAAAAATTCCACCAAAACTATTTCCACCAAAACGGCAAGACTGACTAAGAGTGTTTCATAACAAGCATGGTATAGGAAATGAAGACATGGAGTAATAAATAGAAGGTGGTGCCAAATTTTTATCGAAATCGGACCACTCTCATTAGAGAGAGCAATTGATGTATTTTGCTGTTTGGTCTAATTTCTAAATTTATACAACACACAACACCAACATACGTTAAAAAATTTAGCAAATGTAATTTCTGCATTAAATTGGTTGTTATTAATTCAAAAGAACTCAAAATGATTTAGCTCAAAAAATAGATTAATTGCTGATGACGTCATCTGGCTATAAATCCTCTCTCTAGTGTGAGTGGTCCGTTTTCGAGACAGAAAAAAGCCCAATTGGCATCACCTTCTATTTATTATACCATGAAGTGAACGTAGTGCCGATTCATGCTATAAGAAAGGAAGTTAGTGCCGATTGGGCCATTTTATCTTTCGAAATCGGACCACACTCAGTAGAGCGATGATTTCATTGCAGGTGAAGTCCTCAAAAGTATATTTTTTGCAATGCTGATGACGTCACCTGGAATCAAATCCTCTCTCTAATGAAAGCCACACACAACTGTTAAAGTTTGGCACTACCTCTTTTTCTTATACCATGATGCCTATTCATGGTGTAATGAATAAAAGGTAATGGCAATTTTTGACAGATTATGAATTGGATGGGTTGCATTTTGGGCAGCTATGTTATTGTCAATTGAGAAGGTGGTCTTTTAAAAGCGTTAATGCCTATGATTCCTTTTTGCACCAATTCAGCGATGAACGGTACAAATTCCGTTAAGTATGATCTTTGCTTTGTGCTTTCCTTGGAATTTTTCAATCAGATTCTCATTAATTTTGACTTTACGCGCACCATAAAATAAAGTCATTTAGTTTGATTTGAATATGCCAGCACAGAGATGATCGATCTGATGTGGTATACCACAACCACTAGTTGGGTAAAAGTGTACAGGATCTGCTGAAAATGCTTTCAGCAACTGGGAAGCACACTAGATAATAACAAATCGAGCCGAAAACGAATGTAAATTGGAGCCAAAGCATCCATGTGGCGCTAAATCAAAAATTACTAAGCGGGCAGAGCGCGTATTGACAGGGAATCTGGGTCAAAAATCAAAAAGTTTTGATGAGAGCCCTTGCTAGGAAGCTTAAGAAAGAGTGTGACGTAGTTATTTTCCAAGAAACAGTTCAGCAGGCCATACTACATACATACATACCCGGTCCCCGTAGGATCATAACCGCATCGCAATCCTCTCTAGCCGGCAGCTGATCAGTACGCAAGCCACGACCAATTACGCCCGAATGTAAAACGGAACGATTCGAGTTTGTGCCTGTGCCATGTTTTTGATTTTGCTTATCTCCAATTCATCCCGTTTCCTATTCTGCGTATTGGCCAAACAAATAGCCATGATAAAACAAAGCATGTTCGTTAAGCTCATGAAGGCAGGTGGTCCGTGCAGCCTTACGACGTGTAGTGCACTGGCAGGACGAGTTTCACCTCATCTAACAAAAGATGATTATTAAGGATAAGCATAAATTAAATCTCAGGGCCAAGGCATGTATGTAATCTTAAGCTTTTCATCGCGGATGTCTTAGATTAGAAACTTAAAACTCAAGCAAGCGACTATTATACGATTGTTCAAATATTAAAAACAAAAATACTTCTCGCCTACATTTACTATAAGAGATTAGTCGTAAATATATTTATGTACACATATTTATCTGCTAAAAAATATTTTCAAATTATAACGCGAGTATATAATTTTTGTGTATTCTGTTTGTAATTGCTGAAAATAAATACTCTACAATGGATGTGAGTTTTGCGCTCGGAGACGTGGCAGTTCTCAAGGATGATTACTTGGCAGATATACAAGCTGAGCTTGAAAAAGAACCGGAGAAGCCGAAGAAGAAGACAAAAGCGCAGAAACGCGCTGAGCGTAAAGAGCGCCGCCGCTTGGAGGCTATTGAGGATAGGAAGCTTGTTATGCGAGTGAGTAAAAGACACGTAGACAAACGAAAAGATCATAACTAACAATCGTTTGTAATATGCCACCAATAGGATCAACTGCAACGTGAATTAGAATTGTCGAAGCGCATGGAACATCGTGGCATGCAAGAATGGGAAGAGATGTGTCGTGAAATCAAAATGACGGAACTACGTGAGGAACTGCATGCTTGGAGTCAACATGCTAGACGAAATTTCGAACGTAGAAATGACAAAATACAATTTCTACTCGATGACATGGACGACACGCAGGAGCAACAGCAGAAGCTCAATCGTAAAACGATTGAGGTGCTGGAGTACATCAGTTGTTGCTACAGTGAGTTGCTCAAGTCGATAAAGAACATCTACGACATGCAAGCGGAGGATCTGCTCAAGGATTACTATGCGGAAATAAAGCGTCGCAGCGAGGAGATCAACTTCATGCATGAGAATAGCGAAAACATAATACACGCCTCGAACCTCATAGCAATAGATACGCTCAAAGAGGACTATCAGATCTATCTGGAGCAGCGTGACGACTGTGTGAATACCGAGATCGAGAATCGCTTTGTGATACGCGATCAGGTAGCGTCCAAAATGAGACGCATGCAGAGAAACTTGAATGAATTCGTTGACACGTTGCGTAACACGGAACTTGATACATACAAATACGAGCGTATACGTTGGCTAACCGAACGTCAGTTGGCTTTTGTCGAGGAATCAAAGAAACTCAACTTGGAGGAGATCAGACACACAGCCATGATAGCGGAAGTACAACGCGAGATGGTCACGTTCGAAGGAGACACGAGTAATCGAATTAACGATCTTAAACTGGAGTTGGGCTACTTCCAAAATGTGCGACAGAAAATCGAACGCGACTTACACATGGATCGTCAAATAACCCACGAAAAACTGAGAATACTCACAACGGAGTGCTATAATGTCATGAAGGTAGGTGGATTGCTGCTCCACTCTCCATCATTATCAGTCTATAATGAATTATTTTTGGTTCTGCAGGACTTCGATAAGTATGCGAAAATGGGTGAACTCCTGCTCTCGCTCTCCGCTAATTGTCGTAAATTACAAACACAATCCGAAAAAGTGATTCTTGGCGGTGAAATCGCTGACCCCATTGAGCTGGAGCAGATTGATGTTGACTTCAAGGTGAAAGCATTGGACCTCAAAAAGCATCTTGACATTACCGAAGAAGTGCGTATAAATATGTTATATGGGGAACTCTTTTTCACAAATCCTTGGCATTTTTGCAGGAACTGATGGAACAGCATAATTTAATGAGGAACTTCTGGCGACGTCAGGCCATGGTCGAGGCGCAAAATCTGCTGTTGCTCGAGGACAAGAAGGAGTTGACTGCAGAGAACAATAGCTACATCAACTTCATTAAATCCATGAGCGTGACCAACGATGTTCAAGACTTGGAAGCTTTGTTGCAGGTGTCGATGTGTGAGGATCAGCTATTGCCGCCAGAACCGCCCTGTGCGAAATATCACGTGAAGCGCAAGTCTTCCTCTTTCTTCCAGGGCAAATGAAACCACAGACGGCACAATCAAAATTTTTGTTGCAGTTATCGTTATCTGCAGTTAATGCGATATATTGATATTTTTGGTATATGATGTGCAAAAAATTTGCCAAGTACACTTTAGTGCGTAAAAAATACATAACAAATATAAATGATTCCATATGAAAGTCTCAGCGTATCGTTGCTACTGTCTATATATGTACTAATTAAAGCGAAGTGGTTGGATATGCAAACGCTCTGCGAGCGCAGCGCAAGTCTTGAGTTGATTCTCTAAATATTGTATGCCGCCGGCAGCATCGACTGCCTGCATGTTGTGGTCCTCCTTGTCGCCGGCCAACAAAACCGGATTGCTGGGATCGGTCTGCAATTACAACATTTTAACAAACTTTAAACACAACTGACCTTGCCCAAGCACTCACCGGTGTGGCACCTCGAAGACGAGCATTAAAGTCCGTCAAACGCTCCTCGAAACCAGGCGCAAAACAATTCGGATCCACCGCAATAAATACTTGACCCAAATCGGCTGCCGAATCAGCGCCCGCATGTGTCCACTTGCGCACTTTGGTGGAGTAATTAGCCCCGGCCATGACTCCCGACAATATGTCGACCAGCGCACCCAGGCCATAACCTTTGTAGCCCGAATTGATCTCAGCGCCGCCCAGCGGCATCAGGCAGCCCGTTGCAAAAGCTAAATCCGCATCGTTCGTCACATTACCGGCTGGATCCTGTGCCCAACCATCAGGCAGACGTGCACCCTTGCGTCGCTGTATCTCAATCTTGCCCACAGCCACAGCCGTCGTAGCCATATCCAACAGAAATTTATCGTCCTTTGCGCGTGCGCCCAACGCCAGCGGATTCGTGCCGAGTGCTGCCTCTTTGGCGCGTGTTGGCGCCATCAACGGCGAAGTGTTGGTCATGGACATGCCCACCAGTCCCTCTTCCATGGCACGCAACGCATACCAACCAGCCATGCCATAATGATTCGAACCCTTGGCGCATACCCAGCCCACACCCACCGTCTTTGCCTTTTTAATGGCCAAGTCCATGCAGTAGTTGCCCACGACCGCTCCCAGGCCATTGCGGCCATCTACCCAGGCAGTGGCTGGTGTCTCTTTGAGTATTTGCGGCACAGCGCCGCCGTCCGTCGAATTAATGGCCAAGTCGTTGAGATACATCTCCAAGCGATTCATGCCATGCGAGAAGTGGCCACGGTAATCGGCCGCCACAAGTAAATCGGCCTGTTCCTTGGCATGCTCCTTCGGCACATTCACCGCACAAAAGCAATCGATCATGAAGCGTCGTGATTCCTCGACGGCAACCAGCTGTGCTTTGCTGGACGACGACATGCTTCTGCGCAATAATAATTCGTGTGCGGCAGCTGCGTACAAAAAGACAAATGCCAAAAAAAAAAACTATTAGAAACGTACGCTCAAACGCGAAAAGCCAGTAACGCTTCTTCACAGTTAATAGTCACTGGAATGTTTTCGAAACTTGGGTGTGCTTAGATACCCGTCGAACTCTCAACTGTTAGTACGGAGGCAAAACCGTTGTCGCCAGGGCTTTGATTAGCTGTGCCACACTCGCACAAAAGCTTCGACTATACTTATTGTCTTTATTGTTGTTATAATCTTCTAAACGTGTACACTCGTATACGAATTTATATTCTTCCATATACAAACGTGTATATGTATGTATCTGTGTGTATGCATATTCAAGAATATCGGCGACTATTTTGTGTAAAACGATCGGCACGAGCAAACAAAACAAAAACAATGTGGTAAAAAAATATTCGCTCATCTGGTATTTTGCGGCGAATTCGCATATAACATAAAACAAATGTTTGCTTATCAGACTCTGATAAAGGTGGCAAAAAAAAAAAAAACAAAACCGAAACAAATATAACAAAGTTAAACTTTTATGCTTTTATCAAGAAAAAAAATTAATTGCGTATATTATGCAAGAATATTTGTATCTTTATATAACAATATTCGGTTACTTCGTGTATATACTTTTTGCTGCTTATTAATTCATTTATTTTGTTTTGTTCTTTTTTTTTATTTTTTGTTTATTTTTTTGGTAAAATTTCAGTTGTAGTTTGCTAGAATGTTTAGGCGTTTTTTGACCTTGAACTGCAATTGCTATAGATAAAATTAAATGTTCTGGTATTTAAATGGTTTGCAATTGTTTTTTATTAGAAATTATTATTCAAAGCACGCGAATAATTAATAAGATAAATGAACTAAATGTGTACAAGATTACTTAAAATTTTCGTTTTTAGAAAAAAAATAAAATTTTATGTAAAATATGCGTACATATATAAAATATTATATTGTTAAATACAACAATATTTTTTTCAGTTACATAACCGCTTATAAAAATCGTCGTCTGGAATATTTATTTACGACCTCAAGGTCAAAGCATACACAATTCTCACGAAATGTCGAGGGATAACAATTATCTACAAGTTCTCGAGATCTAAGTAAAAAGTCAAAAATTTTAGTCGGATGAAAATAAATAACAGCTAAACAGGTAAATTCCAAACATATGTATATATGTATAGTATTAGCCTAAACTAAATTATCCCTTAGACAATTAAGAGGCACCACTTAAATTGAGATTAAAATATAACACCTATCCAAAACACACCACAAAAGTTAGTAAGGCCTGTATTCAGAGCGATGGAATAGAAGTTCTTAGTTGGCATACCTAAGCATTCGAACTGAATCCTATTGGGAACTCGTGAGGTATCCCAAACATGAAAATCAACAGTGAAAATTTTAAATCCAAGAATAAAATTTACTAAGTAGGTGCTTTAGTTGTGACCAATGCTGGACAAAGTTTTTATTAATTTTATCAGTGAACCCACATTTATTTATTTTAAATAATTAGGGTGAGCTTTATAAATTAGGTTGTATATAACCATCATTCTATGTTATAAGATAACTCCAATCATACCTTAAAGTAAAAACTATTGGGTTTTAAAGAGTGCATTAAGTAAAATGCCGTATGATAAGCAATAAAAGAGACGATTTACTTCACCCATTTAACTTTCAACATGATATTTATACTTTAATGGATATACGTTTTTATCAATTAATTAATTCAATTTGTTAATTCATTATTCATGAGCCCATTGATTGGAACAAACGCTTAAGTTGAAAAATTAGCATTAATAAACAATTATTACTTAGAAAAACATGGAAACACGTTTAACCGATTTTAAAAAGACGCTAACCATTTGCAAAAATTGATCCAATTTTAAAAAAATAGATGCGATAGCTTGTTGTCAAACCGGCTGACTGACCTGGCTGATTACTGAATTTGAAAATTGAAATTTAAAATTTTTTTTTTATATCGACTGGAACAAAATTTGGAAAGTTATTATTTATATCCTGAGAATGTTTCTATTCTTTCACTTATTACTTGGGTAGCTCAAAACAAGCAAAAAGAATTGGAAGGGCAGAGTTTTAACTTAACAAAACATTAATTTGTTGTTTAAAGTAGTTTGTACTTTTTAATGGTTATATGATTAAATACGTCCGAGCAATGCCGAGTTTATTATAACTATGAGCCACAAGTTTGTCGGTACAACCGATAATAATGAATTTTTTCTTTTCATTATTATATTATTCATCATTTTTTCTTTTTTTTTTTTTAAATATTTTTAGCGCAGTCTATTACTCTGTTCTGTATGCTGTTCACTAGTTTGTTCGTCATCACAAAGCTCTAATCTTGGAACTGGGTTTTTCCACTTCTTTCGAATTGCTCCGATTAAACAATAAGTTAAGTCAAGTTTAAAGAATTTTTAAAATGTAATTCATTCGAAATTTTTGCTTGTTGCTGTTTGTGTTAATTTCTGTGTGCGTTTTTAAATAATATTTATATTTATATCATACATATATTAAACAACCGTGAAACTGGAGCGTTTAAAGCATTTTTGGAAAGGTAAAAAACAAATATTATAAAACAAACTAAATCCTGACAAACTAAAAGTATTTTGATAAAGTAATAAAAAAGATCCATGATAATTTGTGCATTTTAAGTTAACTTATGATTGTCAAAGAACTCTCGAAAGTCTTTAACATTTAATTTGCAAAACACATTATCACATTACCTGTTATCTCATTTTACTAAGTGTCAAACGTGTATTATACAATATTTACACAGTATTAAACATGATGTGAGATTTATAAGATTTTTATAATCCATTTTCAACTAATATAAATGATTTAATGAATAATATAATATACATTACTTGTTTTGAGTTCTACATTTAAATTTTTAAATGTTGGCAAGTGTTCTAAAATTTGGCGAAAAGAAAATAAAATGATCAAGTAAGCAATAATTTCTATTTGCGGTTGTTGATCAGTAGACAGTTCGTTTCTGCAATTTGACAACAATTTTTTAACAAACATAGACATGTATGTAAATCGGTATCCTAAGCACAACCTCGCTAATATGGACAGATATCGTTTCGACTACAGTGTATAACCAAAGTAATTCTTATTCGAACAACGCTAGAGATTTAGCTACGAATCTTCACTGTGTTCGTCTATGGTTCATAAGACGAACAGCCGATCTTATCAAACAGAAACCTAACACATTTAATTTGTGTTTTCCAAAAAAGTCGCTCTAAACTAAATACGTCAATAAATTTAAGCATCGGCGGGTACCTGACCTATGAATCTGCTCAGACACACAAGTAAATGATTTGAGATAAGCACGTGTCAAACCTTATCACTTTTTAGCACCCAAAGTCAATATTTTGAAAAGAAACTGCAGAAAACAAAATACAACAGACAAAAATTTATTTGTGTGTCTTTTTTATTGAATTATTTATGCCCCGAAATAGAAAAAACAAAAAATAAGAAAAATATATAAACAAATCGAAAAATACGAAATGACCACATCGATACGTTTATGGTTTTGCTAGATACACTGTCAAGATACGCTTGCATATCTGTCAACTCAACACGCCTAATGCGGGGCTACGAGTCTAATCGAGTTTTATATAAAATATTTTGAACACAAACGTATTAAGCACAATTAAATAATCAAAAAGCTATCAATAAATGTTCGTAAAATGACAAAAGACGTGGAGACGCCGCAGCGACGTAATGCCGTACAGTCAGGTGCGAAAATAAATCGATTCTAGACTTTGCATGGCACGGTGTGACGTTTTAAAATAAACGAAAACGTAAGTCGATGATGCGTCTTTTTGGAATGACTTGGATTTGACATGTCTATATGTTTCTAATGACGTATGACGTGGGTGTACATCAACTAGCGGCGTTATGTCATATATTAAAAGCACGTTTTGCACTGCGTCATATTTAAAATCTAAATACTTATTTATACAAATATTCAAAACTGAAAATATCTAATATCTCGACGACGGAAAAATTCATATCAAACCATCAAACACTACGGTGAATGACAGATTGCGTCCTTGATGAGTGTTTCCCAGTTTAAATTTAACATTTTATAAAATGACATGCAAGATAACGCAAATGCAACAAACAAGGTAATGAACAACACATGCAAAACAATACTCACGGAATCTATTTGCATTTTGCGACACATTGTAAAAGTTGACTTTTATTGTTGCTGGCGCGGTTGCAGCGATAAACCGCCTTTGGAATTGATATTGCTGCTGTTCACTGCGGCGCTTTTTAGCTATAAGACGCGCATATGTGGAGGCGTTAACTCGGCGGCACAATGTCAAAGATGTCATCGCAAATATGGCCACAAAAGTGTATAAGTAATAACTACGACACACAATACATACAAAAAACAACCAAAACAAAAAACTCGTTCGAATTACAACAAATTAAATATACAGTATAATTTACTTAGTTCCCTCAACTACTTTACCCGGACGAATAATTAAAACAAAAATGCACCAAAAAAAAACAAGCAAAATCAAAAACAACGGTCATAAGAAACTTTTGGCTCCTCTCTTGCCGTAAAAGTAATTCACTAGAACCACAAGAGAGGAAAGCACGGAACCTTAAATGTTTACAAAGTTTTTCATAGGTGGCGTAGCTAACATGTCTCAGAGAGTTTGTTTTTGTTTTTGCAGTTTGCGTTGTTTTTATTTGGCTAAGTTTTTGTTGCTTGTTGACTGTCAAATGATTCAGAACGTTTTGCGTGCGCGCGAGTTTTTTCTTTAATTGTTTAGTGCGAAAATTGACTTTGGGAGATTTAAATGAATAATAATTGCCCAAAAGTGCATGAAAAACAATAAGTAAATGTTAAGAACGTGTTTTTTACGCTCGGTGTTTGCTTCAACTGAAGGTATCGTACTGACGACGCGCGACCGAATTGCGAGTGAAAAGAATTGGCGTAAGCACTTTTTGCTTAGAGTAATAATAAAAACTACTCAGTTTAAATAATAAACACAGGTCAAACTATACAAACACAATAGCAACAACAACAACAACCACAACCACAGTTAAATACCAATAAAAACAAATTTAATCACAATCAAAATCTATTTATGTAATTTTAAATTTTCTTCAATGTGAAGAATTCGCCAAACAACAACAGCAACAACGACTATAAAAATCTACAACAACATCTGCGTATATTTCGCACAGAAAGTCCAAAGTGAACTGCCGTGAACTACTGGCAAAATGTTAAACGTATAGTTGAGTTTTTCACATCTTGCTGACAAATGAAAGTGAAATTGCCATGGTGTTTGTTCTTGTCACATTTGTGATTGTGGCTTTTTTTTCGGCATACGCACGCGTGATTGCGGAATTTATTTAGGTTTGTTTATTTTTTCATGCTACTATGTAGAGTGCACGAAACAACAAAACAAAAAAAAAAGCAACGAATGACGACTTAAAACGAAATGTCAAAGTTGTAAGAAAACCGAACTTCGCAGAAACGCTTTTATACAAGGGGCGCTGCCAACTTGTGTCGCAGGCGTAAAATTCAAATACGCAGTTAACCGTTGCATTACATTAGGGCTATATTAATAAATATTTAACGACCAAATTCAGTGCGTATGCGTGTAAACAATAGTAAAAACCAAATCTGTACTTATTTGTTAAGATTTGTAAATTTATGTTGTGGAAGCCGTTTAACTATATAAATGGCTTTTTTAGTAGCATAGAGCAATGAAGTAATACCCAGCAGCATATTTTATTGATTTAGTTGATTTTCCACTTAAGGATTTTTTGTTTAAGAATGTTGTAGTCACTGGAGAGAAATATGCGAATTTGACAAAAACGGCTACGATATTAGTCATTCAAGCGAAACTTAAAGCGCAGTCGTTACTTGCTGTTGCCAATTAAATGTTGTTGATGTTGACTTGTGTTTGAACTGACTTAATTCATTATACTTGTATGTAAAAATTATTTTTGTTTTTGTTAATACTGGTGTGAATGTGTAATTATTATTAATAGCATACTTAATTATATAATTAAAATGCAGTAATTAATTAATGCGTGGGGGCTCGCTGCAATCAGCGTTTGTTGCGGCCGCCTCCATTCTTGTTTATATGTATTTGGGTATTTGGTGTAAGCTGGTTTAATCTATTTTTAATAACGTATTTTTACATGAACTTATCACGACTAATTTGCTTATTGTGCGACGCATAACGATAAGCATTTAAAACTTATTAACAAGTTAAAAAGGTAAACCGCCTTAACGGAAAGCAAATCAATATTATTAACAAAGAATTTTTGCAAATATTTTATGCGGGCAAATAACTAAAAACTGAAAATAAACTAACTGTAGGGTAGCTGGCACAGGTATTTGGCAAGTTCATTAGCACAAAATGAGCTAACGAGTCTAGTAAAAACTGTCGAACACCAAATGTATATTTATACATACATATATGTATTCTTTTATACATATGTATACAATTTAATAACAAATGGCAAAAATAAACAAATAACGAATAAGCGATAACAAAACAACAGCAAAAACACAACACTCACATCATCACCAGAACTGCTGTCATAATAGTCATAAACAAACGACACTTGTCAAGCTGCGACACTCATCAGGGGCAACGTCAGCGCGGGCCACAATGGTACTCGATGGCTCATATCATATTGTTGACTGGCATTAATTCTGTTTTTGGGAGCGCACGTAATTCACGATGCTAGCTTCAGTCATTGCCGGTTATCGTCATCGGCTTCGTCGCACTCGTGGCTGTGGCCAGGGAATCGCTTTCGCTCGGCAGTGTTCACAGTCAAACTTTCGACGCATTCCAGTGCAGAACAACTAAACGGAACAGCAAGCGAATAATTAACTCACGTTGTTTAATTTTTTCGTTTAACTTCTTACTCGCACCGTACACGATTGAGACGTGCGGCGGACATGGTCGCAGTAATCATCATCATTAGCAACTATTTAACAATATTGGCAAAGGTTGATGGTTGATGGTTGAAGGCAGATGGTAGACTCTCGCTAATTGCTTTTCTATTGCTACAGAGTGCAGCCAAGTTCTTTCGTTAATGCGTGCGTGTGGTGTTCTTGAATAGTCAAGACCACAAACAAAACGGAATAAAAAAATAAACGAGTGTATAAGTAAAAAAATCAAAAACCCAGAAAAGTTTGTGCTTAGAATTCAACAAAAAAAAAAAAACGTAAAAAGAAGCAACGAAAAAAGAATTTAAAACCATTTTAACTGTGAAGTCTGAAAGTTTTCCATTCGAAACGGATTTGTTGGTTTGCCTTTAGTAGTTTGTGTTCCGAATTGCACATACAGGTAAGTACAGCAAAAGCGAAAAATAAAAGATTATAATTTAAATCTAAATTAATTATAATTAGCATATTTATATATTTCCGTTTCAGTGAACCTCATCAGTGATCAAGCAACAATCCGCAAACAAGCTATACAACATGGCTGGCTTGAAAATAACCGAAACTAAACTCGATCTATTTCAGGCGCCGCAGAGCTATGCACTCGCACACGCCGTTGAGTCATCGTTCTGCGCTCTCAAGGGCACACTCGCCTGGCAGTTCGAGCTCATATTCGGTGACGTGGACGAGCTGCGCAAGCGGCAAGTGTCAAGCGGCAACATGGCCGTCATGGAGCACAATTCGCGTTTCATTTACTTTCTTGTAACCAAGTCGAATCTCTATGCGACCAGTACTTACAATGATGTGGAAGCAGCTTTGATTTGTATGCGCGAACACATGGTTGGTTGATCATCGTCTGTTTGAATTGATTATTTTTCATTTACGTTATTTGCTTATGCTATGTGGCAAGCATACATTAATCAATTGAAATTTATTTCGATTTTGTCTGTTGTTTTCAGCGCAATCACGAAGTGACAAAAGTCGCAATGCCACGCATCTGCTGTGGCAACGATGGCCTCGAGTGGCGCCGAGTGAAACGCATAATACAACAGGTCTTTGCGCATGAGTTCAACGTGGAGATTTTGGTGTGCAGCTACAATGCCATTGAAGTAAGCAAGCAGCGTTATGTGAACAAGAGAGTAGGGAAGTGCGTTATATAGGGAATTGTTTGGAAACAAGTTTTCCAAAGAGAGAGTAAGTGTAGGCAGCGTGCTATTCGATTGCACAAAGTAACATCCCACCTTGTAGGTTAAGCCTCCATCACAACAATGTCAGTAGCCGGTTAATGAACCTGTGATCGACAAAGCAACAAATTTAGAATAGCATAGCAGTTGTCACCTTAGTTCTCGTTTTAAATTTAGCAGCTGCCAATCAGTTATATTCCTTATTTGGCAAAGGATGCCTTCTTCTTTAAGTGCAAACTGAACTAATCATATCACTTTGCTTTTTCAGCAAGCGCCAATACGTTGCAAAATATCGGAAATGCATGGAGACGTCTTCAATGCGCCGGAACGCTACGCACTCGTGCATTCGGTGAGCGCCGACTTTGCCATGTGCAGTGGCGTCAATTTACAGTTCAAGTGCAAGTTCGGTTCGGTCGATGATTTAAGAAAGCAAAGCAAACACACTGGCAACGTTGCAGTATTAGAGCAGAATGGACGCTATATTTATAATCTGGTGACGAAGGAGCGCGCGCACGAGAAATGCACTTATATGGCATTATATTATGCACTGACTGCAATGCGTGAACATATGGTCTGTACAATGCACGATGACTCGCGGTCATCCCGTTCCCTTTTATTAATAGACTGCTAAATCAGAATATATCATTTACAGCGTGATCACAATGTGACCAAGTTGGCTATTCCCCGTCTTGGCTGTGGCATCGATCGTTTGGATTGGGATCGTGTGAGGAATCTTTTGGAGTTGGTATTCTATGAGGACGACGTGGATATCGTTGCATTCTTCTACGAACCGCCGACGGTCATGCACAATTCGTTAACCATAACATGTCCCACATGTCATCATCTCAAGGTTATGGAAATACCACCACGCAGCGTGTCACGTGCATCGCTACCAAGAAGCACGCATTCTTCGCGCCTGTCCCTGTACAGGGAGAAGAGTCCCTTTTATTGAGTGTTGGCATGTTTTATATTGATTGGATCGCACAGAGGAATTCCGCAAAGTTGCATTCCATATTGTACTATTTATTATTAACTATTTATTAATAACAATTTTTTCACGATACCTGTACGTGCACATTTGGCGCCTTTTTTGTGATTATACGAAAGTGGAAGCATAGGATAATGGTAGCACCAAGACCACCGCTTGCATTTTTTTTCTAACTGTTACAATTTGCAAAATATGTAACTAAAACAATAAAAATTTACTCATTTTAAACAAAAAAAAAAAAAACGAAAATGTTTTTTTTTTGTTTATTTAACTTTGTGTAATATGTCAAAATAGACAGACATACCTGATAAATTTTTGTATTTTTAAGTGATACATTAATATTCTGTATAAAAACCAAAAAAAAAAAAAAGTAAAACTAATAAAATCAAAATGTTTTGTTTCGCTCTTCAAGCGCTCAGACATTCGTTCAAGAGACGCAGTTACGCCATGTCTACACCAACCACAAGCACGAGCAGCCCCGTCGTCGTCGACATAACGGATGGTGACTTCCGTCTTCGTGAAACAGAGGGGGACCTTTTCACATCGCCAAAGACACATTCGCTGGCGCATTGTGTGGGCTCCGACTTGGCCATGGCCGCCGGCATTGCGGTGAGATTCAAACAGGTCTACGGCAAAGTCGATGATCTGCTGGCGCAAAAGGCACAAACAGGACAAGTTGCGGTGTTAAAAGACGACCAACGGTATATTTACTATTTAGTGACAAAGCCATGCAGTTGGGATAGACCAACCTATGGCAGCTTGCGTGATTCGCTTGAAGCCATGCGCGAGCATATGGTAAGTCAAATTCATGATAGCAGCCTTCAAATATAATGTAATCTATTTTGGCTTTTCGCAGCATGCAAACAATGTGGAAAAGTTGGCGATACCACGCATCGGCTGCGGAATTGACGGACTGGAATGGGGCCAAGTTAGCCAGATTCTACAGGATGTCTTCGGCAAGGACAAGTTAGAGATTGTTGTTTATAATTTTGTGCCCAAATAAATTGCAAGCTGTTTTTAATGATGTTTTAGCAAGTTCGGTGTGCTCGTTTTTTATTTTGAAGGAACATAATTATACACGACAAGTTCAATTGCATCCGTTTTGAAAATCTCTGACAGCAGTTCTTTCACTTTGGGCCATTGGAGGCCATCGAGGCCGCAGCCAATACGAGGCATGGCTAGGTGGCGGACGTTATTTTCCAGCTGTAAGTCATTGCAACAAAAACTGCAGTTGGCTAATCGCATGAATATAAGTATTACTTACCATATGTGCACGCATGGCATTTAAGGAGCTGTGCAGTTGCTGGTATGTCGGCTTTCCCCAGCTGCTCTGCTTGGTTATTAAATTATAGATGAAGCGTCCATTGTGCTGTATGACAGCTACGCCTCCTGGTTGCACCTTTTGTTGCTGTAGCTTATCAAGTTGGCCAAACTTGTTGCTGAAATAAATTTATATTTAAGCAAAGTATTTGTGTATGCATACGCAGGATTTTTTTTTTTTTCAAATTAGTTCAAAAGTTACCGAAACATGACCGCAATGCCTTTGCCCATTTTAAGATCGGCAGCAACGCAGTGGCACATGGCGAAGTGCTCATCTGCACTAAACAAATCGCCAGCAATCTCCCGAATCGCAAATTTACACATTTTAATTGGAAAATGTTCAATTCTAAATGATTTCGCGCGCAAGCGTATGAAAGCTTTTGCGTCGACATGTGACTGGCAAAACGTACTTACGAAACGAAACAGCACACGACAGTGAACAGCTGTTATTTTTTATCTTATCTATTTTTTATTTTTATTATTGTTATGATTCGAATCGCCGCAACAGATCTGTAATAAATCGCAAAATATTTTGTAAAGAAAGACACGATCGGGCGCAACGTCAGTTGCTGCGAGTATTTTATAAATGAGTTTTATTTTTAATATTTTCCGTCAGTTTATACAAAGAATGTTAGAATTATTGCGATTCGGTGGCAAAACAATAACAAACACCTTAAGCATTTACGTAAAGACGAACACCGGACGCACGCTCACGGTGAATTTGGAACCGCAATGGGATATTAAGAACGTAAAGGAACTAGTAGCACCCCAGCTTGGCTTGCAGCCCGATGAGGTGAAGATAATATTTGCCGGCAAAGAGCTAAGTGATGCGACGACAATTGAGGTAATTATGTCGTGCATGAATATCAACTTCCGTAATCTGACCTTTATATAATGTGGTGACAGGAATGTGATTTGGGGCAACAAAGCATACTACATGCCATACGAACACGTCCGACGCAGGCACGACAACGCGTACCTTCAGCGCTGCAGGAGGAGGAGCCCACAGTGGTTGCAATTGACGAGCTGCCGTCAAAGCCACTTTGCGAAACCCTAGTCGACCTGCAGCTGGAGAGCGAGGAACGTATAAATATCAACGAAGAAGATCGTGCGCGCATTAAGGCGCATTTCTTCGTGCATTGCAGTCAATGTGATAAGTTGTGCAAGGGTAAATTGCGCATACGCTGCGCACTCTGCAAGGGTGGAGCATTTACTGTGCATCGTGATCCAGAGTGTTGGGATGACGTGCTGCAGCCGCGTCGTATACGTGGTCACTGTGAAAGCTTGGAGATAGCGTGTGTTGACAACGAAGCCGGTGATCCGCCTTATGCGGAATTTTATTTCAAATGTGCGGAGCATGCTTCCCGCGGTGAGAAGGATTTTGCGGCGCCTTTAAATCTTATTAAAAATAATATCAAAGATGTGCCGTGTTTGGCATGCACAGATGTGAGGTAAATATAAGTATTTTGATTGCTTTCATTTCAATCAAAATAAGTGATATTTTAATATCTCCTTGCATTTTTCAGTGAAACGGTTCTGGTATTTTCTTGCGCTTCACAGCACGTCACCTGCATCGATTGCTTTCGACACTATTGCCGCTCGCGTCTTAATGAGCGCCAGTTCTTGCCTCATCCCGACTACGGTTATACATTACCCTGTCCGGCGGGCTGTGAAAACTCATTTATCGAGGAAGTGCATCATTTTAAGTTACTAACGCAAGAGGAGTACTCACGTTACCAGCGTTTTGCCACGGAGGAATACGTGCTGCAGGCAGGCGGAGTGCTCTGCCCACAGCCGGGTTGTGGCATGGGTTTACTGGTTGATCCTGAATGCCGCAAAGTTACATGCCAAAATGGTTGTGGCTATGTCTTCTGTCGTAACTGCCTACAAGGCTTTCACATCGGCGAGTGCTTGCCAGAGTCAACGACAACAAATGCCAATGGAAGCTCCTGTGAATACGCTGTGGATCCAAATGTGTGTATTCCATATTTGTTAATGTGATGCCTTTCATATCCCTTTTTTTTTTACCGCAATAGCGTGCCGCTGGAGCTCGGTGGGACGAAGCCACAAATGTCACAATTAAAGTTTCTACGAAACCGTGTCCAAAGTGTCGCACTCCCACCGAACGAGATGGTAAGAAGACCGTTTTCAACCATTATTACGTTTTTTAGCAACTATCATTAATTTGCAGGTGGCTGCATGCACATGGTTTGCACGCGCGCAGGCTGTGGTTTTGAGTGGTGCTGGGTCTGTCAGACGGAGTGGACACGTGATTGCATGGGAGCCCACTGGTTCGGCTGAACTCTGTGGACACCACGAAAATTATTTATATTTTTGCACATGTCACTTATTGCTTTCGTGGTTTTGTTCAGCAAAACATGCCACAGTTGTTATAATCCTGAATAAAAAAGACTAGCATATGTAAATTTTACCGCCAATTTTTATTGCAACTAGTATCAAAAAATGTTGTCATTGTGACCATGCATTCATTACTAGGGTTACCAGCCACTGATTTTGCCGGCATTTTGTAGATTTTGCGCTGCATTGCACCATGTATGACACTATAGTGGTTTCTTTCGTCGTTGCACCAGCTAGCGCACTGGCAAGACAGAGAAGAGCATCGCAACAACCTCTTTACATGGACACAAAATTGAACAGAACAATTGGCGGACTGACGAATTTTTACAACAAACATACGGGTACCGATATTTGCCAATTTGTGAAATCAAAAAGATGTAAGAATTCTTCTGGCTGCCGTTATCAAAGATCAATGCAAACATTAATTATTTGAATTATAAATTGGTTAAAGTCGTTTTATAAAGTGAAGGTGTTATATATATAATAATTAAAAAACCTATCCTTGATCCACCATTCATCATCATCATCACTCACGCCTAGTTTTATATAAGTTGCAAATTTCTGCTCCGTAAGGTCGGTTAAGAATTCGTTCATAATGTCACCTACCCCCCATACATACAGTCTGACACAATGAATTTGCACACCGAAAAAAAATTCAATTCAATTTTTCGATCTTTTGGTGTGGTTTAGTTGGTATACTACAATTCTTTCATCAGTCAACTCTTTCGCATTGCTCAAAGAAAGTGAGGAACATGTGTCTGTCTTGTTGAGGCTGAGCCCACAACGCAAGCATTCACGCTGCGCAGTACACAATTGCACCCAAATGACCAGCTTCTTTGCACTCCGAAGTTCGGTCGTTACTGGCGGCAAAATCCTTAAAACGAATTATCTGAAGAAAACACTGATATGTCTAATGTATGATGGTTGCTGCCGGCAAAATCCTTAAATCGTATTATCTGCAGAAAACACCGAAATGTTCGTTGTTGCGTCGAATGTTTGACCAGTGTAGCCTCTCCTTAAGGCTAAATCAATAATACAATAAAACGACAACAGCATCGTCGCATGCCGCTCACAAAGTACGCACAGCTTGATGCCAAATGTTGTTGCGTGGCGTGGCGTGGCGGCGTGGCGTGTTTTGTTTACGTTTTTTGTTTAGTTTCCGTGAGCGACGCGAAAACATGTCAAACCGCACAACACGTGCAACGGCGGCGCACGCATTTGCTCTCACTGTCGGCAGCACTGCCCGCGCCCACGCGTCGCTTCTTTTAATCAATACGAGTAACAAAAGACACTTGTGCTGGTGTGCGTGGCGCCATACTCACTGCTTTCGTTTCCGGTTTAAGTTGGTGTACTCTTTTTCTCTCTATTTTTTTGTTGCAACTTCCTTTTTTCATTTGTTTTTGTCTCAAAGATACATTGCTTAGGCTTATCGGTCAAAGTTGTTTGCTTTGTTCTCTTTCCGCATGCATTGCTTGAAGGCATCGGACAACTCACTCTTGGCAGAAGGTGCCATTTCTAATGTTAAATAAATGCAAACCATTCGAATTTTGCACAATCAATGAACACAAAAAAACAAAAGCACAAATAATGTCTGCTAGCCGCTGCCTGCTGGCTGTTAACTGCAAATTTAGTGGGTGGCCGCCTATTGCGTGAGGTGCGCGCACTGCGCATGCGCCTGCCAGTATGCCTTTACCTACTCGACTCTGGGTTTTCGGTGCTCTGTTTTTGTTTAGATTCCGTTTTGTGCTCTAATTCGTAAGCAATGCGAAGTAAATATTCAAATCTAATTTTTTTAGCGGGGCCATAGAATGCAATTGTGTTGTGTTCGCTGTTTTATCTTTTTTTGTCTATCGTGTGTGTACGCGGGAGAGCAGAACTATTGCTGGCAAAAAGCTCACTGGCACTGAGCACGCCGCCGCGTATGCATATGAATCGGGTCACAACGGATTCCCTAGGCGACTGCAGTTGGTCTCGGCCGCCCGCCTATAAAACGCTGTGTGCTGCTGTCTTTGCATTCAGTCTTCGATTGACTTTGGCATGTGACACACGCGAACGGCGAAAAAGTACCGAGGCGAGTATCATGCGCTGCTCAATCTGCGGCGCGGTCAAATGTGTAAGAGCCCAACAACAATAGGATACACTCAGCACTGTTCTGCTTTTGCAGACTTGCAGCCCCGCAGTTTTGTTGATTCGATTTTTGATCTTTCGCAAGCAGTTTCAAATACAGAAGACACATAAAGCACATACACATACTAGTGTCATTGTGGGTCCGCTTGTGGCTATTGTGAATGTACGTTTGTCAATATTTTTGAATGTAACGGATTTTCAAGTGCAATGCAAATGTGCCCGCGAGTTAGCTGTGTTAAAAAAATAAACTGTGCAAACATTGCAGATCTGAAGCTTAAGTACATTAAACGTTAAAACTGAAAAGAACTTATATAAATTGTAATAAGAAATTTAAAAAATCATAGTGTGAAAAATAAAATTAAAATAATAAAAACTCAAAAAGATAGAATTGTGAAAAGGAAAAATTTTTAAAAGAATTTGCAACAAACATATTTGAACATTGTCACACTCAAGGTAAATAAATGTTAATAATAATTAGAATAATTGATTGTTTAAAAACATTTTATTTACGTATTTTTCAATTGGTTTTCTTTTTATTTTATTTATTTTGTATAAAATTCGAATAGAATATCCCAAAACACGCATATCACACGTCGTCCGTTCACCTCATACAAGTAAACAATGGCAAATAGCAAAATAAAACAAAAAATAAACAGTCGACTCGAAAAGTATATGCACATTAACATTATGCCATGTTAGCATATGTAACATATTTACATAAAAATCTTACACATATGCATGAACATGCTTAAGTACGTACGCACTTCAAAATTACGCGCAAAACAAAACAAACAAAAAATAAAAGCAACTAAAGGACACTGTAAAATAAAAAATGCTACAAAAAAAACAAAAATAAAAACCCAAAAAGAAGCAACGAGAAAGCCAAAAAAAAAAGACCGCTAAAAGCCCAGCGAGTGAACATACTTTGATATTTTTTACCCTCTCAGTTTATGTTGTTGTTGCTGTTGCTTTTATTGATTTATATGCAATGTTTCTCTTATTGTTGTTGTTGTACGAGTATTTGTTGTCAGAAAAGTACCGAAACCGTGTACGAAATACACAAACCGCGCGCACACGCCGCCTCAAGCTCCCACCTTACTGCGCACAGCATCGCTGACATGAGTGAGCCACTGACTGTGACTGTGCCTGTGCCAGTTCCAGTGGCAGCTTTAGCGCCATCTTCAACAAACCGTAAGCAGTCAACGAGCCAACAGCTAACTTCCGTTTCCGTTTTGACGAATGAGCGCCTTCTGCCTCATCGATGTTTCATGCGCTGCGGCTTCTCTTTACTGCTGCTGCAGATTCCGTGCATAACTTTGTTTTTATAATCAGCAACTGCTTTGAAAACGTGACTCACGTACACGTAAGAAATAAAAAAAAAACTATGAACGAACTTTCTTATTATCAGCGCAATACTTATTGGCATGCAGCAAGTGAGCGAGTACATAAAAGATAAGAGAGAGAAAGTGCACACTCATTTTTACTTATAGCGGTTCTGTTTTGTTTTTGCATCTTTCAATGTGAGAGCTGTGGCTTTGCAAAGTAATGAAAGCCGCATAAGTGTAAGAGGACGAAAAGAGCGTAAGTAAGTTAAGCCAAGCACCAAGCTCTCTCTCTCTCTCTCTCTCTCTGTCTCTTTAATTGTTGACTGCTCAATTGTCTGTCATTGATTGTGTTGTTATCTGTTTGTTGTTTATCTTTGTTGTTGTTTCTTTGCCGTCAAATCTCGCTAATAAAGTAATTAAGCGTCAAGACACAAGTTAGTATCTGCCTTTTCTAAGATAAAATGCCATTTGCAGGTCAAACCGCAACACAAAGTCAACTCGATAAGTTTTTGTTATTTCATAATTATTAATTAATCAATAAAGGCATGTATAACATCATTTCTCCTTAGCCATCTGATGTACATATGTATATGTATTGTGTAACTTAGGCAAGCAAGTTTTCCTTAGCACGTCCAAGTTGTCTATGCATTATGCTCATATACCATGTACATACATATGTATGTATGAATGGAATTGTGGCTCATTAATGGTTTGCCAAACATTCAGCATCTGTGTGCGTGTGCATGTGTGCGCCTACGTTTACTCATGTTAATGTGTCTGTGGGGATAGACGTCTGTTTACATATGTTCCGCTGCAGGAATGCTCTCGCAAGTGCAAGGCAAACATAATTTTTGCGCTTTTCAATTCCGCCATTTCGCTTTAGCGCTGCAGCATAAGAAATAAGTTGTTGCAGTGCGCGGCGCGCATGGTTGACATGCTTGAGCATCCTGCTAAGGATATGTGCAGCGTAGCGTGCTCAGCATTGTTTGCGATAATAACACAAGCGAAGCGTGCGCTTTCTGAATTACAATTGAATAAGTAAAAGTGTGAGAAACATCTTAAAGTAAGTTTTCTATTTCCTTCGAGATGTTCGCGAACTAAGTCAACAGATTTTATAAGTTTTACTTGAAGAGGTGTTGCCTTCCTATTCCAGCAACACACTCACTTCCCTCCAAAGTCTCTGTCATGTTTCCTGAGCAATATAACTTCGTTTATTTTTTTAACTTTCTTCCTTCCTAGTTTATTTTCCAAACAAAAAATCGTATTTATTCCTTTTTTATTTATATACTCGTACCCTTAAAAAAAATGAACACCTTTTCAACAACTAAAAGTTACACTGAAATTCTAGTAATTTAGAATAGAGTATCTTGAATCAAAGAAATTCAAAAAATTTATTTATTTCTTTACATTATTAAATCCTGGTTATTATATTGAATTGAAACCAAAATTGGTCAATCATAAAGTGTTTATAGCATATTAGATTCGTTCTTCCAATTAAGGGTTAGTCAAATGTCTATTAGAGATCTGAAAATAATAATATGAGGCGTCGGAAATTATCTCGCACACCCACACCAACGTGTTAGGAGACCAAAGATCTATTACAATAATAAATTATTCTAATGGACTGTAGACTATAATTTGTGGCATATTTTCATTGTTACTGTAATGTTTGGTATACCTCTTTTGGCTTGGGTTTGCCCAAGGTTTTTGGATTTGGTCTAAGAATCAATAATTTTACCTGACAATTTTACGTTTAAACGAATCAATTTAAATTTAATTGATTTCAGTTCTGGCTGAATTCAAGCCATACCAAAATTCAAATGCTACTCGTTTTATTTACTCTCGTGTACTGTCATAGCGTACAGTTGTGAACTACTTTGTCGAATCGTAGCTATGTGCCGCCTTACGTGGCTCACTGGCAATGCGCAACGCCAAAGTCGAAGGGAATTGATTTGAATTGAAAATCAGTAATTGAAGTTGTGCAACACAATAAGCAGCCAACTAAGTTAATCCGTGTACGTGATTGCATAAATTATGAACTCCTACGGTTCAGTTGAGACTGGGGTGGCCACGGGGTGGAATTTCTATCTAATGCCGGGTCTTTTTTGTAATTGACCAATAAGCGATTAAATTTGTGTTATTGTTCAAATTATTTTCAATTGATTGTGCTTTCTGCTTCTTTTCAGGGTTTTTACGCCATTTGAATGGGAATGGGAAGCAGCACATTTTTGTGAAAATTGAATGAAGCACGTTAACATACGTCCTTAAGGATACACCACAGTAAGCCAGCTAAGGCATGCTGGAGTGCAAGATACACGTTTAGGTTCACAGCAAATGAATAACAGTAAAACTGAAAAAAAAAATAAGGAATGAAAAGCGGACAAAGGCATCTGGAACTGACCAGAGCAGCAGAGAGTGGCAGCACATAGGAAGCTCCAGCAGTGTTCCAGCACAAGTGTTGAGTGACAAGCGAGTGAGGAAGGACTTTGGGATACTAAAAGGATTTGCGCAATATTAACATACGACGAACACAGCAAGGAGAACAAATAAGCCACCGTGGAAGTGACATCAAGTGGAGGAAGCCAACACAACGGCGACAGTCGACAAACGACAGACGGCAGCTATTAGACGAAAGTTGACAGCGAGTGCGCGCGCGTATGTGCATGTGTGCGTGAGAAGTGTGCGAAAGCTGAAGCAAAAGTAAAAACAAAAAACCGTAACGAAAAGAAAAGAAAAATAAAAGCAAATTAGAAAAGAAAAAAATCAATAATAGACGACGACGACGACGCATGTAAAAGGATACCCACTCGACTGGCCGCAGGCGAAGGAGTGCGCACACATTCGCAATATGTCTTCGCCCCTGTCGCCGACACCGTCCTGCTTGCCGCCAAACACAACAACGTTGTTGCTTTCGCACTCGTCCTTAACGCCATCGTCGTCATCATCGCCATCACCATCGCCAGCGCCGTTGTCGTTGCCGTTCTCATTGTGGTCACACTGGACGATGTTGCGGTGTCAGAGGCTGACCGACTTGACGATTCCGCTGCATGAAACTAGGTGCGGTGGACGTCGCTAGGCAACGCCAGCCTTGTCGCCACTTTGGTGTGTGCCTGTCTGTGCCTCTACTCTCTCTCTGTGTGTGTGTGTGTCTGTCTGTGTGTGTGTGTGTGTGTGTGCGTCCTTGCGGACGCGTATAAGCGTGTCCTGTGGGAGCCACTTGTGAAACGTAACCACCAATAAGTAAGCGACCAACAAACTACTGAAGCAAAGCGTAACACGTTCCAATATCGATTAACGTCAGCCAACGCAGCTCTTCCCTGTGCTGTGTGCATTGCCACAATGTCGGATCGACTCGTTTCCGCTGCCTACTACGAGCAACAAAAGGCACAACAGCAGCAGCAGCAGCAACAGCAGCAGCAGGCTTCACCCATGATGGCAGCTGCCGGCTTGCTGGCCAGCAAACAGCAAGCGTTGCACTTCCAGCGTCTGCAGCAGGAGTACGGCGCCAACGAGTGCCGCAGCTACTATGATCATCACAGCAGTGCTGCCAGCAGCTATGCACATGCTTTTGGTGCAGCATATGGCAGCAGTGCCGCTCACTATGCCACATCTGCCAGCAGTGGCGCCTACTTAGCGCATCCGCACTATGCCGCTGGCGGACATTATGAGGCGGCACGCCAACGTTATGCCGCCTATCAGCAGCAGCAGTACCAGCATCAGCCGCCCGCACATCATCCGCCGCTGCACCTGAGTGCACACCAACAGCCTCATGGCGGCATCTTTACGCCGGCTGGCCAACAGCTGGTGCCTACGAGTGTGCTGCACTATCCGCCGCGGAGTCACGCATATCAAAGTGCCGGCTACGAGTCAGCAGCCATGCCATATGCCAGCAGCAGTCGTCCACATCCGTATATGTCGCATCTGTCCTATGGCGGCTATGCAGGCAGCCAAACACCTTCGCAGCACTTTCAGCATCAACAGTTCACCAATACGCCGCTGCATGCACAACGCTCGTCCACGCCGGCGCCAAATCGCACCGTCGTGCCGCATTATCTGGAGCCGCTGCGCAACTATCACGAGAGCTTAGCGCGCCGGTCCATTAGTGCCGAGGCACCGTCGAATCTCAATAGCAGCAGCAACAGTAACAGCAGCAGCAACAACTCCAATCCGATCAACACTAAAAACAATAACAAAAACTATAATAACAACAACAACAACACCGCTTACGCTTCCAGCTCCCAGTTGCCAAATGTCAAGTCACCGAAGGACGCACCTGCTGCCGTCGAATTGAACCAAGTTAACTCGCCTCCGCGTTTGACCACTTCGCCGCCGTTGATCAGCGCCACCGGCACCGACAGCGGCATCAGCAATTGCAGCACGCGGCCGCGCAGCGACAGCAGTCACAGCACGCCCATCTACTCTGGCGACTATCCGGTCAGCATGTCCGTGGAGTCGGCTTCGTGCATTTCATATCATTGTCCTGCCGAAGGGAAGGAGTGTGAAGAGTCCATATTCAGCGAGCACGAGGAAGCTGAGGAAACGAATGCGCCGGCTGAGCTTAAAGTCAAGTTGGAATGCGAGGAAGACAACTTGGCTGAAGCCAAAACCACGGGAGATGGTGAGTTGCTTAACCTCTAAGCTTAGCTTAATTGTTGGTCAAAACTTAAAAGATAAAATATAACACTTAAACAGGCAGAATTAATAGATACCGAGGACATAAAGGAGTTATCAAAATACTCCGTATATACCTCAAATAAAATAAAATAAAAAAAAAAAAAAAAAAAAATGTTTGAGAAATTATAGGGTGCTCCACAAAGTATGCAAGATTTAAATTAATTGAAGTGTATCCCAAAATGTAAACAAGTATTGAATTAAACAAAGGGTGAACCAAAGTTTAAGCAAGACTCAAATCAGATAAATAACAGTTTTTTTTTAAATTGTATTTTATTATTTTTTTGATACATGAAGCATATGGGATAGTCATAAGATTATGTATAGAATAGCATATAGGGCAAATGACCTTCAAGGCTCCATGATCATTTTTATTAACCCCGAACTGTCAGCTGTCAAATTGTTTTCATTATTTGGTTGCCATCACTTTACCGTGCTTTATTGAACACCCTGTATTATATCGATGCCGTTATTGTAATGTAGTAACCACGGTGCAAACTTAAAATATGGAAACTTTAAATTTGAACTTAAGGAAAAAATAAATATGAGCAGCAAACGAAGATCCTGTAAAATGAAGAATTTCTGCCTCTTCTGCGGTTAATATTCTCCCAAATGCCATTAACTGGGCTTTAAAACTAGAACAAAATTGCAGTTTTTACCATTTACAGTCAAAAGTAATGAATAAGGTTATTTATAATAAAATTTGAAATGAAAATGCTAAAAAGGCAACAATATGTAATTTCCATCTGATATTGTAAACAGCCTTGATTTTTCTAAATTCACTCTATCGAGCGTTTACTCTATTCACGATATGCTTAATTTTTGCCCAGTCGAACAATCAACGTTTGTTAACTGCACAAATACTTCCGCTTCCTGGCAGCTCGATTTGGCGCAACTCGTTTAGTTCAGTTCTTTTCGATTCGCTTCGGTTCAGCGCTGAGCAGCTTAGAGCAAAGGCAAAGTGTCTACGACGACGTCAAATCGTTTAAAAGTCTTCAAAATTAGACGTCTATTTATGCATACACCACATCCCAGCCCAGGCAAATACGATGCGGCCCCCTGGGCACGGCTCAGTTGACTCAATTGGCTCATTTGGCCAAGTTGGGCTAGGCTAGGCACCGCCTGCCTGTGCGCTTATTTTGCTTACTTTGCTCGGTTAGTGCAAATCAATAAGTTACCTTTTGACGTTGCACGTCAAAAAGCAAAATACAACAACAACAAAAAATAAAAAACAACAAAAAACAACAACAACAATAAAGAAAAAAAACGAAGTGACGTTATGTTAGGTGGCGCACTCGCACAACCGAGCACCGGAACAGCCGAGCGCAAACGCGAGTAGAGGCAGCAGCAGCAGCGGCAGGAGTCGTCAGTTGACGGCTTGGCTAAATGTTTCGTAATGTATGCGTTATGCCGCACGTTATCAATGAATGACTTAAGTATGTATGTATGTTACATGTTTATATACAAATATGTATAAATATGTACAAATGTATGTATGTGTATATGTACGAGAATTATACATGACTGTACAGTCAAACTTCCCCATAACAAATTCGCACTGCAGAAACAACTAATTTTTAAACTCAGTTATATAGAGACTAAAATGCATGAGAGTTTAGTATAGAGTTGAAAAATTTCTTCGTTGTGGAGATAAAAATTCCCTATATGAGAATTCTTTATAAGAAGATTGGCATACACTAAAATTGGAACGAAAGAGCTGCGCACTTGTGATCAATTATAGGGATTACTCCTTTTTAAAGAAGTTCGTTATAGAGAAGTTTGACTGTCAAAAATACAAACCTATTTGCATATACGTGTGTGTATGTGTGCAGCATAAATTGTCATCATAGCATGTAAATGAACTTTTAAGCGTAGCTGTTGTTGTTGTTGTTGTTGGCGTTGCTGTTATTATTGGCGTTGCTTTTGGCATAGTTTGTTGTTGTTGTTGTTGTTGGTGGTGGTAACTCACATACACACATGCAGCTACTGCAAACAAAAATACGCCTTTATATGCCTCAAATGCTCACTATCTCTTTCACACACGTTCAGTGCCGCTATTTCTCTCTTCGTAAGTGGCACCCTCTGTCGCTCTCATTCATTACATATTTTGCATACATGCATGCAGTACAAAAATCAATGACCGTTATGGCGAAAAAAAATATAAACGAAACGTATGAGAACAAAAAAAAAAAAAAGTGCTCCTGGTTAGCAGTCAACGAAATGTGGAAGAAGGCAGGCGAGCGCTAAAAAAGCTGCTAATTATAATTTGCGTACACATGAGCGCGCCTGCATACATGCGTGCACACACACACAAACACACATTTGTACATATTTATGCACATGGCTATGCATACATACTTATATGTTTATGTGGGTTCATTGCTGCATACGCAATGCCAAAAAGCATAGCATAACCTTAGGCGCTCTGTTAAACGTGCGCGCACTCACACACACACACGCAGCAGTCAAAATTCAGCTCTTTCAGGCGTGCAAAAAACAAAATTCATTACGATCTGAATGCTTGCGGTAGGTGGAGGGAAAAGAAATCCGCTCACTGAGTGCGCCGCGTGCAAATGGAAAAGCTGATTTGAAAGTCAGTCAGCTAAGTACCTTTACACTGCAGAATATGCTACAATACGCAACTAAGCCAAATGCGCTTAGAGACATACTCCATTAGCGAGTTGTTGTTGTATTGTGTAGCCAACGCAGTTTGCCTAAATCAAGGTGTTCTTGTAAAGAATAATTGGTTTGAAGTTTAAAAGTTTCATATTTTTAAAAAATTTTTATTTATGAAGGCTACGAAGCTTTTTTGTTCTTTTGTTATTTTTTAGAAAGTTTTGCGGTATTGCCTGTATCGCAAGATTGCGGTTAACAACAACATACGGTATCAATGCGCAGTTGCGCAACGTTGCTGAAAAATAAACTCTCTAAAATATTTCTTACATGCGTGGAACTTTTTGTAGAAACTTTTTGTAGAAACTTATGCCACAAAATCTAAGTTTTAATAATTCAAAACAACCTTGAGCTCTGCTGAGACGTTTTGATTTAATTCGCAACGCATAGAACATGTTTATTGAGATTTAAATCTTTAACGAAAGCAGACTCACACACTTACCTGTATAAACAGGTTTGCACATCAATTTTCGTTTCTGTGCTTTTGTCATCGAATAGTATTTATTCTACTCGGCATTTTTAATCAATTTGTTTCCACCCAAAGGACTACGCAAGAAGCGATAAACACTTAAAGCAGCACAAATTCAAACGTACGTACAAATACGTTGTGTATAAACTTGCACGTCGATGTTGTGCTTAGAAGTGCAGCTTAATGCATCTGCAGCGCGCGCACGTCCCGCAGGTATCCAGCGTACAGTAGCACACAATTAGATTGCACCTGAAATGGCGCCCCGGTGGTGAATAGAAATAATTGATTTATTAAGGCGCACTAAATTATCAAACACGGCCAAGTGTGCGCGTCTGCCTGCCCGAATCGCCTGCCGCCAAACACAATTTGTCTGCCCAGTTGAGCGCAGTACGACGCAAAAACATATCAAATAGAAAAAAGTAGAAAAAAGTGGGAGTCGCGAAACTATGACTTTGTAAAGCATTTCTATTGCTTGACTTTGAGCAAACAAAAGCAAAACAAAACAAAAAGGAAAACAAAAACAAAAGTGCATTCTGACAACGTTGACTTTGTTGATTACTTTTATTATAAGTAAACATTGCAAAGCTTTTTGTGGCTCAGCATGACACAAAAAAGGCATGCGCATAAAAGCATGCTACGATTTTCTCTTTAATTTTCTTGTGCCTTGTTCCAATGCTTTGTTGCTAAACGATTCTCGTATTTTGTGTTTGGTATATTGTACTTTTCTTTTTGATTATGTTCGGCTCACACAGACTGTGGGTGTGCGTGTGTGTGTGTGTGTGTATGTGTTTGGCGGCATGTTCAACAAGTGAATTTCAAGGCAACGAACATACGATGCTCTCCATGTACAACTAAGCCGCATGCTCGCGCTCTGTTACTCTCCCGTGCCCAATCCGGCACGCAACCCTAAAAATCTGTTAGATACGCGACGCTGATAAAGCATTCCACACTAACTGCCGTTACTTTTGCCGCTTCGTCGTAGACGCTTTTTGAGAGTGAGTGTGTGTGTGTGTGTGTGTATGTGTGTGATGCATGCATGACGGCATGTTCATGTGGCTGGTGGTGGTGCTGTGTGTGGTCAACATCGTCATCTGCCATAGTCAACCTGAATCTTTGCAAGCCTCGATGTTACGCTTTTTAACCCTTGATTGCTTGCACGCATGACAAAATAATTAAGCGTTTACGCTTACGTCGATAAAGCTGTGGCAATTCACACAAAAAAAAAAGAACAAAATAAAAAAAAAAGAGAAGCAGGTGGATAAAGGAATTCCCAGTAAAAGTACAAAATTCACAAAATCAATTAAGCGTAAGAAAATTTCACTGATAAGCGCATCACAATCAGGCAAACTGGTCAAAAGGCAGAAATTGGTCGATAGGTGTCAGGGTCGGTTAGCTAACTAGAAGCCAAATATTCAATAGTTAATAAAAAAAAAAAAAACCAAACAACAGCCAAGCAAACGTCTTCATTAATATCGATTTTTGTTTTTTTTTTGGTTTTTTTATTTTTTTTTATTTTTTTTTTTTGTATGCATAGTGTATGTATGTACTTTTCACTAATACGCAATTCTTGTTGCCTCCTTTTGTTTTTTATCCTACTGTAGATGACATAAGCTCAACGCAGGCGTCTGTTGATAAGGCCAAGCATGCGACACAACAGTCGCCAACTGAGTCGGATATTGACGAAGTCATCACCAACAGGCGGGAAATCAATTTAGTCACTTCCTCGCAGGCACAGACAGCCCCGTCATGGGCAGCAGCAACTGACACAACATCGTCAAGTAATCAACTTCAGTTGCAGGCGTCTGCAGCTGTGTGCGACGAGGCGGCTGACTGCAAAAGGGATGGCTCCGGCGACTGTGGCAACAGCAACGGCAGCAGCAGTGCAGGTGCTGGCCACGACAGTGCCGCAAAAAAGGTAGGTACAATACAAATCAGCAGTCTCTCCAAATTAAAATTGCAGGCCGTCGGCTATCGACCGACGACAGTCCACAGTCCACAGACAGTCGGTTAATCAACAGTTTTAATTAGCGTTTAAGGATCCAATATGGCATTCTGTCAGTTTACCTCAGCTTTTCCTTTCTTTTTTTTTTCTTTTTACAACTTTACTTTGTAAGCAGATTTGCATGCAGTTGAGTTGAGTTGACTTTATGGCATAGAAAATGTTGAAGGTAGTAGAAAATTAATAAAGTTACGAAAACGATTTCTCGTGACTAACCTGACAATGTTGCGTTACATTATTCGAATCCTAAGCTAAGTTGGCTGTTATGCATCCTCTTGAATAACCAACATCTTATCCTAGACGCAACTAAGTACGTTACATATGTGTGTACACCGTGAAGGCATAAAGCTTATTCGCTTTTAATGGTACCTCTGGTTACGAATATTCCTTATAGTGTATACCTAAGAAGTTATTCAAGCAGACAAGCGAATTCATGGCAAAAGCATTATGTGTTAACACAGCACAGTACAGCAATACATTGCGTATGAGTAATGTGCTTTCTAAGGTTTTACTTCAATATTGCTTTGTTTGTGTACATGGCTTAGCAGCCAACATTGCCATGGAAACAGCAGCACTTCTAACAGCAGCAAAAATTTGGGAAAAGCATGCCTACGCATGTCCATCATCAACATCAACATCAATGGCAGCAACCCACCACCGAGTGAACCAACTAAATTAGGCCAAAGGCGAGCTACCCCAACAACAACAACAACAACAACTAAAGCACTAGCAATAGCAAGTTGCTGTGATTATGATGTACGAACAAAGTTCACAACCCCAAAGAAGGAATTTCCCAAAAACAAAACAAAAAAAAAAAACAACACTATCACTTAGAAAATGTTTATCAGCTCCATCGACCGGCTTTCATATACATATGTATTATATGTACATACATATATATGTACGAACACTTTCGTGCAATGGCACGAATTGGCAACAACGTGCTTTCAAAAATATTTTTTATTTATTAATTTTTGTGTTATTTACATTTCGTTGTCGGCACATATACGGATGTCCTAAATCTTTGTGAGAAGGAAGATTTATAACTTTCTGAATGATAGAAAAAAAATAGTTTAGCATAAGTTTTAAAAATCAACGGATTCACACTTTCAGTTGCTGACTGACACTAGGTATGTTCATAACCAAGCAATAGAGCTTCTACGAGTCTTTCATGTTCATATTCATAATCTGAATCATCAATTGTAACTGCATACGTAGCTACGTTGCAGATTGTATATATTACGCATCCTGCACTCAAACCGTTGTTATGGGTTACTATTTTTGCCGCCGTAAGAGAAGCAAGTGAAGAGTCCACGTGCCGCTTTACGTGCCTTCTTAGTCAAAGGCGTAATCCGAAGCCGATTTAGTTGACATTTGCTTAGCAACTCTGCAGCATCGTGGTGACCTTGCTGTGTGGCACATACTAACCAATGCTCCGCCTGCTGGATGCATATTTAAGCTTGCTCTCTGCAAGCCTTAATACAAAATATGCCACCTCTTTGTTTGTTTACCAATTGAAAAGCCAATTCGTACTGAACCGGAGGCCGGTCAACCTTCTTCACTTTGCCTAATTCGCCATAAAAGCTTATTTACTCGCTTAGCATATTTATTTACAATAAATTTCGATAAGAGGAATAATACTTTAAAACAATACCAATTTGGTAAAACATGTGCGCGCGCTTTTTCTGCAATGTAAATGTAATGTAATGTACATTGTTTACATTTCTCATTCTGTTCAAGCGACAACATTCTGATTAGCATTTTGCTAGAATCCGCTCACCGTGAGCGGTATGATTTGGTTTGATCGACCAAAGTGGTTTGCCGCCATTTTGATTTGCCTCGATTACATACAAATCGTTTTTTTCGTAACGAAGAATTGCGTTTATTTATTCAATTTACGCGAACACGACGTTTGTCTCTCTTAGTATAGTAAGATAAGTATTATGCGTGAGAGCGAGAAGCTTTATATTATAAGTGAGTTTCGTGGCAACTTTATTTAGTGCATTTGCTCCAGAGTATGTCTACCAGGGCTTATGCACTTTGCAATTTTGTACGCAGAACAATGGGGGTACATGCACCTCATTTTCAGAGGCTGCAAATGAATGAGGTTTGTCTCATTTGGTTGAGTGATGTTGTACTAACAGAGTCCGTTAAGGTGAACGTTTCAAACGTGTGAGAGTCAAAAATTGAGTGCTTTGTTCGATTTTTGTTGTTTCTCTCTGTCTTGCCTGCGAACCAGCCGATGACTAATGTTAATGTTAATTTTAATGTCACAACAATTTTCTACGTGCGTGTGAGCGAGATACAGCACGGTAACAGTCACTTAATATCAGCCGAAGTATTCTGTTAATGAGTTCTGTTAATTTACATTTGAAAGATGGCTTCTAGGCCCGCAACAATAATTTACATGCCGGATTTCGCGATTATTGCAGCTCATCGCCATGATAGACCACGTTAGGATAGCCAATCGGGCTTTGAATCTTTCCCCTGCAAAGCTTTCCCCACTCTTACTGAGAGTGCCATAGAGTGCGTCAATGTTGCCACGCAGTAAAATTGTTGGTACAATTGACCTGAAAAATGCTACCGAAACCGTTTCCATCAATATGGCAACACTAGCGAACTCTATGTGCTCTTGCTCTCGTCAAACTTGCACTCATACAATACAGGGTGCTTTGCTTGCGGAACTATTGATTTTGTGCACGTCCTGCGGCGTAGCACATAATAGTATACCACGTACTGTTGGTATGAGTGAGATGGGCTGACTAATAACTTGTCACTGTCATGGCTTCCAAGCTCTGCCACAATAATTTACACGCGCCAACTTTGCTTATTTAACGCCTTCGCCGCCAGGTACTGCGTTTTCGAACCTTCTATATGTACTTCTTAGGCACATGCCCATTCTCTAAGGACCATTTAAGTACTGAGCAAGTTGATAACCTGCTTTATGAGAGATCTTAATGAATAAACTAATAAGAATAAGAATTAGATGCTAATGCCAGTTGCCCAACCGCAAGTTGTATTTCGGTATGTTGTTGTTGTCACTTGCAGGGCTTTATTTTTTTCGTTTTTTTTTAACGGATGTCAACTTTTTGAGTGCTAACCAAGCAACATTGTGTTGATTGCCAACTTGTGACTGTTTCCGTTATTTTTTTTCCAGGAAAATCCTTTTTTTTTTTTTTTTACTTTTCTTCTTCGTTATGCCAGTTGAAAACTTAATCAATATTTTGAATACATATTTACATGCGTTACATATATTTTTGTTTTTCTTTGCCTCACTCTACTCTCGACACTCTACGAACAACAGCATTTGGTGCCCACAGCAGCAACGTCAGCAGATACAGCGAGCGAGCGCTGTGCGAGTCCCTCAGCAACAAAGCAGCAGCAGCAGCATGTCAGCAGCTGCTGGTCACCATTGTCGAGTCACAGTCCCAACTATGCCCCAAGTCCGAATGCAACCGCAACTGCGGCCAACAGGCGTCCACGCACGCCGCCCGTGCCGCAGAATTCACCTGTGGGCTTTGGCACAAGCAACTCGACAAATGCCATCCTGACGCCGACAGCGATGATTGCAACGTCGCCAATACCACGCAGCAGGTCAACAGCGCAGGCAACGGCGAAAGCTGCAACAACAACGACCAAGTTGAATAAGAGTCACCGCATCATTGAATGCGATTTAATACCCAGCAAAAAATCAAAACGCAAATCATCAAAATCCGCAGCTGCCGCCTGCGCCGTTGATGCAGGCAATGGCAGCGAGTCACAGGACACGGATGTGCGCGTCGAAATAAGGGTATGTGGTGCACCGGTAATTGTAACTGTAACTGTATTTAATATTGCATTTGCCCACAGGACATTAAACCCTTGCCGGGCTTTCAGCAAGCCTTTGGCTCCACGGAAATTGGACGTTTCTCGGAGACTTTTCTCTTGACGCCGGAGAATTCATTGGAATGCGATGGCCAATTCGATGACTATGCATTTAGCATACAACAACAACAACAACAACAACATCATCAGCAGCAGGTGCAGCAACAACAACAACAAATGGCGCTACAACAACAAACGCACGCTGCTGGCAGTTATTATGATGCCGCTGCTGCTGCTGCTGCCGCCGCCGCAGCTGCCTACGATGCCAGCTGGTCGCGGATTCATGAAGCACACGGCGGCATGTACGACTACAGACGCCCGAACGGCTACAGACCGTGTCACTATGGCACACACGCCTTCGGGCTGCCACACTTCATTGCCTATGAACGCTATGGCATGCGCGGCGTGGGCGGCTTCGGCGCAGCTGCTGGCGGCGCGAGCAGCGGTGGGGGCGGGGCGCGCACGCGTTTCGGTGAAATTCGCTGCAATGGTTATTAACGATTGATAAGCCTAATGCGCGGAGCCATGAGGATATAGTCGTGTATAAATGAGTCATTTAGCAGAAAGTTCGTTATTCGTCTGTTGTGCCTTTTCGGTCAAAATTTGCAAAGAATTTTTATTAGGAATGAGAATCGTTGAACAAAGTTTCGATCAAAATTTTTGATTAGCACTATTGAGCCAAATTAGTTGAGTATCGTTTGTAAATAATACATACTTATATACTATGCATAGATAATTTAAGCACAGATCTGTGGGTGTAAAACATAGTTGAAGTTGGTTTTAAATGTTTTATGCATAAACGAACATTTTAATCAATTTTACTAGCCATAAGTTTGGAACTAAGCAGTTTTAATTAACAAGTTGCACGGGTCTGTCTATGTTGGTCAAGTCTAGTGGTGTTCTTAGTCAGCGAGTATCAAAGAGGCAAAAAACGTTTATACCAAACTTATGTTAATTTTCTGGCTTTAATAAGAAGAGAGTAAATGAAGGAACGTAAAGCTGGCTCAAAGGAAATATTCAATTTTTTATAGTCGTTTTATAACCCGCAATTTACTTGTTTCATTTTTTTTTTTTTTTTTTGGAAACTCATTTGATTTTATTCTGCAGCTACTGTTTTTCTTTAATCCGCAGGTGAAAATGTCTTAAATTCATATTTATTCTTGCAAGAACCCAATAGAACACTTAAAACATGGCATAATTGTTTCAACCATTTGTACTAAGAAAAAAAAAACAACTCACTAAAGAAAAAAAAGCTAAAAACCTTTTTTTTGCTGCTCCCTTAGAAAAACATTAAAGTAAAATTAAAAACAAGGGAGTTTCACTTTTATTGCTTATTGATTCTATGTCAGCGCTTCATCCAAGCTAATTCCTAATGGTTAATCTTATATACAGCTAATTCTGTTTTTACGCGATAGATACGTGCCTCGAGAACTTGCGTAAAAAAAAGATAGAGTATCCATATAATATGAGGGGATTGGTTCCACACGTTAAATAAAATATAATTCATATTCATGTTGTTCCATATACATATTTTATTTTAACAAAAAATAAGTAAACATAATAGAAAAACCAGTTCAGTTAAAAACAAATCATAAAATTCATAAAGCTTAAAAACATATTATAAAAATTAATTTTTAATCAAGATCACTTTCTGATAAACGCATTCGATTACGATAGACTTCAACATCACTTTCACCCCTACATATATTTTCAATCATGCTCAATTGGTGGTGATGGTTCAGTGATTTTAGTCACAAATTCCGTTATCAACCGTTGACTTCCAGTTTTGATAAAAATTTCATTTCCTCCGAATTCAGTAAAAGCTTACGTTTTTCGGATAAAAATCCATAATATTTTAAAAATTATATCATCAAATCAATTATCATTAAATCAAATCAAATCGCATTAAATCAAATTCGCATAAAAAAAGTTTGAGTAAAAACAGAATTAGTTGTATATAAAATAATTTAAAACTTAATTATTCAAAATATTAAATTGTTTTTTTTTTTTTTATATTTTAAATAACTTATCGATCATTTTTGTCTGATTCGTAAGTTTGATTTGTCCTTTAGGCGCTTCCAAATACATAAACTAAAGCGAAGTCTTCCAAAACTGACAGCCGTCATAACCGGACAAAAACAGTTCGACGGATGTGGGAGATTTCGCTATAAATGAGTAAAAAGAATATCACAAAACAGCAAAAATAAATTTGATGAAAAATCCTGTGCGATAAAATTGCATTTTAAAGAAATTTCACTGTATATACGGATATGTTGACCTAAATGGCATTTGTTTAGTTAAGGCTGCATGCTGCATTATCGAGGCGCTGATTTAAATAGTGTTATAATATGCTCTATAAGAAATCAAAGCTCAAGCAAGGTAATATCCCACATACTTTACCAACAACAGGATTCAAACATTCTTTTTTGGCTTATTTTCCGCAATATACATTTTTTATAATCTTTATAACCCAAATGCAACTACAGCAGAGTGTTTTATGCTGAAAAATATAATAAAAAGAAAAAAGAAGAAAAAACATAAACATTTTAATGTAAATTACTTTAAGTAACGTGTGCCATCGATAGCAAAAGATTTTAAATATTTATTTTTATGTGTAGTAATTAAATATTTGTCATGTTAACGAAAAACAAAAAATAACAAAATAAAAAAAATTAAAATAAAAAAATTAAAATAAATGCGATGTACTGGCACATGAAGCCTATAATTGCTAAAGTGTAAGTGCTAAAAAATATTACAACATTTTTGATTTACTCAAAATAAACAATTTTTGTTAAAATAAATATATTTTTAAAAAATTACACTACGTTGCTTTTGAAAACATTCCACAGCACATATTTTCTGCTAAATGCATTATTTTAAACTATTTCGTTAAGTGCCTTATGTAACTTCGGTTTAACTAATTTCATAAAACACACACTTTTATATAATTCTTTAAAAAATCAGTGAATCGAAATATATGTAAAAATAATAAAAAGAATTCATTCAGGTTTCATGTGGGCCCAAAATGCGACACAAAGCGACACAACAAAAAAACATTTTTGTTTTTAAAGCAACAATTTTAATGAATTTTATATTATTTAAATAAAATCATTTAAATATAAATGATTTATTTAATTTATCCAGCATTATGTGTATTGTAGTTGAAATTTTACAAAAACCAAAACCAAATACTATTTCAAATTTTAATGAATTTTCTGTAAGTATTTAAATTTTGATGAAAATAAAATTTGTATAGTGAAAATTATAAACTACGTGTAAAATTATTTCATTTCCAATCAATAAAGATTAATTATGGAAAACTGCATTGTCATTGTCATAAGCACAAGAAAGGTGGCCCAAAAAGCGGCCTGGTTAGTCCAACATAGACCTCCTTACATCGTTAAGTCCTGGAATAAACCCATGAGCAACAAGCAGACAAACATCACCTATATGTCGACTTCAAAATGGCAACTACTTGGAAGCCGGCATTGACTATGACAATGATGTTGGCATGGAGGTACGATAAAGTATCACTTTAGCTAATCAGTTACCAAGGAATCAGTCGAGAGCTAAAGAGTAGAGGTCGCTCCTAAAGTTCGAGAAGCATGTAAATTCACATGTGCTAAGGCCACTTTAGGACTTTTGGAGAGAAAAATCCTTCGCCAGATCTTTGGCTCTCTTAACGCTGGCAGTGAGTATCGAATTCAAATGAACTACGAGCTGTATGCCTTCTGACTGACAAGAGTGGTCTCTTAAGAAGGTTTTCTCTGTATTTTAGGCGCAAATTTTTACAGGTTTTTTTAAAAAAGAGATCTGAAACCAAAGATAGTCTGTCATAGAAAATCCACTTAAAAATGCTTGAGCTAATCTAAAACACAAGTGTAAAATCTCCCTTTATTTGGACCACTGATAAAGAAGTCTATGTATCTATAACTTTGATTTGCTTACAAATACTATATTTCAAAAATTTTGTTTTATAAGAAGTTTCTGTTAATGGTTGAAAATGTGGAGACTTCAATTTATTAATAATAAATTTCCTATTAAGTTTTTATCAAATTATCAATCCAAAGTTACAATTCAGATTCTTTAGATGTTGAGCAAATCAGAGAACAAATGTGATTTCAGTTTTTCTTTCAATACAAAAATATTTATCAGATAAGGAAGATATGTGTTCCGTTATGTGTACGAGCTGAATAAGCCCGAAGGAAAATGCTTTAATTTTTGTGTTTTTCTTTTAAGAGGATTTTGTGATTTTTTTTGTTTTTTATTTGTTTTCGCTTTGTTTTAATAATTAATTTTAAATATTATTCAATAACCTAAACATTTGTTTAAATAATTAATTACAAAAATAGTAGTTTAGTTGCGTAAAAACAGCAGATGAAAATTAATTATTTAAAAATTAATATATCAGAGAAAAACTTTTAACTTGTTGACTTTTCATTTACGTACGTACAGTAGATTAACAAGACAGCTTTGTAAACTGTTTTTCACATATTGTTCATTTGTTTTTTTTTTTTTTGTTTTGTTTCTTGGTTTTGCTTATTGCTGTCCCTAGTTTGTTATTTCTCTTTTAAATGTGAACTTAGTAAGCTTATTTTTAAAGAACAATTATAATGAAAAAATAATATTACACAAAAAATTGGACAAAACTATAGAAAATAAACGCATTTCAAATAATTGAGCAAATAAATTAGAAGAAATTGAAATATAAATGAAACACAAAATAATAAAATAGTGAAAATACAAAGAAACGTTATAAGCCATCAACTCTATTGCAGAGCCATCGTATGTGTTAATGACATCTAAGGGTGGGGGGAGGAGTATTGTTAGGTGAAAAAACAAAAAATAATAATTAATTGATTAACGCACAGATTTATGTTGAAGGTGTGTGGTTATTGCTGCTGCAGCGCGTCTATTTGTTTGTCGTTTTATGCATTGGAAAGTACGAAGGTTTTTTTTTTGTTTTCGTTTTTTTTTTTTTTTGTATATATATATAGTTATGATGTTATTGGTTTTTGTTTTACAATTTTTCTTTACGTTAAATATTAATTATATATAACTCGCATCTGCTTGTCTTTTAATTCTTTTTTATTTGATTTTTTTCTATATATATATAGTAAACAATTAATTAGTATCAATTTTGTTGTTGTTGTTTTTCTTTTCACGTATATAAATTACTACTAATAAAAAGCGGAGAACAGCGGTGCGTCAACAACATTTACGTTTTTTTTTAACCTTTAACCCAAAGGGCTGCAACGCGTGTGTACATTGCGATGCCAACAACAAAGCCCTGGCTACTCGCAGCATCGCATGCAGCCAATGACTCTGAGTGTAGGCGGAAGTGTGTGTGTGTGTGTGTTTCTCTCTGTGTGGTGTGTGTGTGTGTGTGTGTGTGCCCTAGTAGTGTACTTGTGGCTGCTGCAATTGAATTGGCTGCTGTTGCTGTTGCTGCTGCTGCTGCTGCAGCTGCTGTTGTTGATGCCGCAATCATGACGATGAAGCTGCCGATGAATTCTTCGTTGAGCTACCACCTCCACTTGAATTTCTTTGCTTCTCAATGTACACATTTAATAGACGCACTTTACTCGGATTCAATGCCGATAACTTTGGCTTCACCTTCTCCTCGCCGAGCACAACATAAAGCTTAACAATACAAAAGACCGCCGCCTTGCGCACCATCGACTCGGCATCATCCGTTGATCGTGCTAAATTCGGGAAGACACTATCCAATTGGGCATCGTTAATCTCGCTGCCATGTCGTTCCGTCAGCTCGAGCAACAATTTGATTGCACACAAATTCGACGGGAACTTGGCCGTCGCAATCACCGGATTCACAATATTTATGGTGACATCGAGCGGCAGTGCAGGCGCAATGCGCGGTATTATCATATCAATCTCACGTATCGCCTCCTTACTATGCTGATAGCAATTGATTATCTTAAGCAGTATGAGCTCAAGGAAATTTATCCAATTGTGTCGCATCTTATCGCTGCGCACGATTTTGCTCAGCACATGCAGTCCAGCGATGAGCACGTCATTGCTCTCGGCCTCGAGCATACTGAGCAGCATGCGCATGATCGAACGGAAGTGCTTATTCGGTAGCTCACAGTTGCCACCTTTGATGCAGTAGCCGAGATTGGTGAGCGCCGTCTGCACTTGCTCTGCGGGCATTTCGGTGGTGAGCGCGCAAGCGTTGCGTATGACGTCACTCTCGTGCAAGTCATTCGGTAAGATTAGTTCACCATTCTCCGACCAATTGCACAGCACATGGGTTTTGCCATCCGGAGTGCCGTGAGTTTTCACGCCACCGCCTCCGCCTCCGCCGCCTGACGACAGCGTTGTGACTTGATTGTGGTGCTGTTTGTTGTTCTCGGTTAGAATTTGCGCCTCAAGTCGCATCGTTGCGCTCTCGGGCGTATTCGACTCCGTTGTGTTGGTCGACGATTGCGTTTTGGAATTCGAGGAAACGGAGGGGCATGAGTCCTGCTGCTGCAGTTGCTGCTGTTGGTCGTACTGCAGATGACCATTGTAGCCGCCATTGGCATTGGATAGCGAATGATATTGGCGCGCAGTAATCGTCGACTCAACACCGAAACAGTTGCGTATCTCCTCGGATGTCTTGTGTATATTGTGCTGCACATCCAGCTCCGAATAGAGCAGCTCATTCTCTACAGACGATTGACGGGAACGTGGACTAGTATTGCTGCTGTAGTTGTTGTGATGCGTCTGCAACGAGGCGAACGGCCCGACGGAGGGGCTCTGCAGTGGCTTCGGACTGGAACTGCTCAGCGGCGAACTGGATGGTGAGTTCGTGCCCGAGTTGGTGCTCTGCCGGCGTATATATGACTGTATGCAGAGGCGTACATTCTCCTGATAGCCCTTGGGCAGCGCGGCCAGCAGTTTCGTCATTTGCGGCGTATTCAGATTGTAGAGCGCCACCAGGCAGAGACGCGCCTGCGAGCGCAGCTCAATCGATTTCTGATCACATGCCATCTGCGATAGCTTCAGCACGGTTTTCTCACAGGCTGCCGTGTGTTCGCTGGGGAAATCGCTGCCTTTGCAGTATGTGTTCGCCAGGTCGGCGAGGAAACGCAGTATGGCCATTTTTGTTTTCGTCGTCGGAGTTTGCGTCGAATCGGAGAGTATGCGAAAGACTTCCTTTATCTGCAGCTCCGTGGGAAAGTATTCGTGCACAACCTGTAACGTCTTCCATATCTTGCCGTGCATTGAGTTCAGCAGCTCAGTGCCGAGCTTGTTGAACAGACGCGTCAGCAGTATGAACAGCCAGTCGTGCAGCTCGGGCGCATGCACGAGTATCAGTTCGGTGACCGTGTCGAGGAACAGCGAATACACCTTCGTATGCGTATCCATGAACATCTTGCGAAACATATCCAGCACGCACTGCAGCTGCTGCGCAGTCAGCTCCTTGCCATCGGCCAGATACTGCGTCAGACTGATCAGGCCGTCCTTGCGTTCGGACCAATGCGTTGACGCACAGTACTGTATGATCGTCTCGATGTCGTCGAATGGCGCTCGCGTACTGGCCCAGTCGAGACGATTTCGCGAGCCCGACAGCGAATAGTTCGAATTGTTGCCGCGCGTATACGATGAATCGAAGGAGCGCTCCGAGCACACAGACGACGCCTCCGAGTCGATGTCATCGGATTCATCGCGTGAAAGCAGCTTCCTGCCCATGCGTATGCCACCCGAGCGCGGATATTCGCCCATGGAGGCATACTCCGGCTGCTGTCCGTCTACGGGCGAGAGCGCATCGGCGAGCGTGTGCTCGGCTTCACGACTCTGCGCCAGCATGCGTGCAGCGGCCGAAGGGCGTATCGGATTATTGCGTTCTGGCGTGCGTCTTGCACCGCTGCCCGTTGAGTAGAGACTGCGCTTCATAAGATTACTACCCGCGCCACCACCCCCGCTACCACCGACGCGCGTAGGACTCGTCTCGCGTGAACTGGCCAAGGAGCGCGGTATACCCGAGGCTTTCTTGGGTATGGCGCCATGCGCTGTCGGTCGGTAATAGCCACTGCTGCCATACTGTTCGCGTAGTTTCGAGCTTGGGGAGGTTGAACGTGAGCCTGGCTGAGATTGTGAAACTCCAGCACGACCGCGCTGACGCGGTGATATTGCCGAAGATGCCAGTCCTGGCGGCTGCTGGTGATTCTGCGAACCCAGGCGGGGCCTTTGCAGCGAACCTGTGGCGGGCGTTGACGAGCTGGACGCTGTGCCGCCTACCAAAGGCTTTGTCTTCTGACGCGCGTACAATGAGTATTGCGCACGCGCCTTGGCACGCTGTGCAGCGGCCGTGTCCACCGCAGAGACGCTGCGCATGCCCGCAGCCGGCTTCTGCAGTGATCCAGGCGAACGTGTTATGCGCGTGCCAGTCGTGCGGCGTACTTCGAGTTGACTGCCACCGCCACTGCTGCCACCACCACCATCACGTTCCCGCTCCAAAGCGCGCTGTGCGGCAATGTCTAGCGTGCCATAGATCTGATCCGCCAGTTCTGGAAAGTGTGCACGAAATGCCCAGTACGCACGACGCGAGTGCCGCCGAGCATCGCTGTCTGCATCGCCAATTGATTTCTTCAATGTGTCACGCAGTATGATCGCACTCCGCTCCAATGTTTTCGTCGGCCATTCTTCTAGGAGCAGCACAAGCAGCTCGCAGAGTGCGGAGCGTATGTCCTTCGACTTGGATTGCTGCACATTGTCGGTTATGATTTTCACCAGTTTCGGCGCATGCGTATATTTGATTATATATTTGAGCGCTATTGTTGATGCCGAGGCAATGACCTTCGCCGAGTTCTGTATCAGCATGATCAGCTGTTCCAGGATGTAAACGCAAAAGGCATCGACCTTATTGCGCAACGTCTTTGACATGTACGCAATCGTGATGCACGCTTCGCGTATCACTTGTGAGCGCAGTTCTTCTTTCAGTGCATCGAGGAATGTTATTGACAGCTCCTTCAGCTGCACTGTGACGAAATTCGGCTGCGCCTGGATGTTGAGCATGATAAGCGCGCGCAGCTTTTTCAGCGCATCGATGCGCTTCTCCCAGTCGCCATTCTTATCGCTAATCACAAGCAGTATCTGTTTATAGACATCATCCATATCCTTGGCGTGGAATATGGTCAGTTGTGGCACAATCTCGAAACTCGCTTCAAAAATCTCCATGGTCACAGCGCCCGCCGCATCACTGGAAATGTCATTCATACTCGGCTTTGGACGCAATGCCGGCGCAGCCGAATGCAATTGTCGCTTCACAATTCTCGTAGGTCGCTCCCTCACGCCAATATTGTCGCCCTCATCGTGTCCGTTGTTTTGTCCCGACGATGAAGATGAGCTCGCCAACGCTGATTTCAGCAAAAGTCCCTCAGCTTTAACTTGATCGAATTTCTGCTCGAGCAAAGCCAATTTCGACGCTTGCATATCATCCATGCGCCGCAAATCGGGCCGCATACGATCACCAACATGCTTATAAATTTCCACGAGCGTTTGTATGGCAGACTCACGCACTGTCACTGCCGGATCACCCAGTAGACCACATATCGAGGGTATATAATTGCGCACGGCCAACTGCTGTGTGCCATACTCATTCAGCGTATTCACAATCGTCTGCAGGAACTCCTCGCGCACTTTGCCGTTCTTGTGCTTGAAACAGTTGGCCGAAAGTTTGTCGAGCATTGTCTGCGGCGTGAGCACTTTATGCTCGAGCATGTCACGCAGCAGCAGCTGCGCCTTCTCGCGCACAGTGTCACGACTGTCGCCCAAACGATCGATCACATGTGGCAGCACTGTCGCTGTGTAGGCATTGAAATCTGGTCCAAGTCTTTTGATTAATTCCGAAAATGCTTCCAGTGATTTTTGTGCTATCTTAAAGTGACTCCCTGTTAGCCAGGGCATCAGTCCGTCGACGAGAAAACCCATGTCCATGCACACAATTGAATTTGTGTCATCGCTCAGGAATGTGACCAGATCCTCAGCGAGTTGCACCTTCACGCGCATATCCGCCTTTGGCATCTGCTGTATGAAGCCATCCAAATCATTTGGTTTGCGATAGGCCATTTTCGTTTCGTATTTATTTTCTCTTCTGCTTTTTGCGTTGTTCGCGTTTGGCTTTTTGTGACGTGGGGCAAAGCAATTAGATGCCAAATACGGATTCGAGTCGTTTTAGTGTTTCGTTAATCAGTTTGGCGCTCGTTATCCAGCGCGTCACAGCTATAAGAAACAAAATGGGTAAAAGCCTTTGTTAAACTCAATGTTAAATAAAAATTGATTAATTATATTAATTAAAATATTTTCTAATATGTAAACATGTTTCTGCTATAACCCACAACAGCATTTTTTTAGATTTTGGAATTCCTTTCGCCATATGAGCAAAGACTGGCATCATCTGTTCAACTGCGCGGACGCAGAAAAAATCAACTGTGCAGCAGGCAACTCCAATACAAAAAAAAAAAAAAAAAATTGAAAGTGCGAGGCGGCAACAGTCTGCCGCATAGTGGTGCGTATGCATTAAAATTAATATGAAATACGTATGGTTTAGTTGGAATCCTTTGCAACACCTACGTTAAAGACAAGTGGCTATAGAGTAATATGTCAGATCGAAAGTGAAAGTGAACATAAAATAAAAACTAACAAATAATTCCTTATATGAAAGAATATTTTTAAAAAAAGAAGCAAACTCAGGAATAACGTAAGAAAATTTAAACAATGAATGTGTAAAATATAAATAAAATTTTATGGGATTCATTAAACAATTCTGTGCATGAAAAACTACGTGGGTGAGCCGAAGATCTTATCAAAAAGTGGCATATTTGTTATTGTTGTTCCAAAACACATGTACATCCCTAGTGTCACTATTTTCTCAATTGAATTTGTTCTGTCAAATCAATTTAATTGGCAGGCAGTCCGAAAGACGTATGATCGAGAGTTCTTTTAATTATAAAACCTGTAAAATGAAAAGATCAGTTGATCTAATTCCTATTCAAACTTGAAAAGGCAGCTTACCTTTGAATTTACACCAGTTGCCTTAGTTGACGAAAAGACATGAAGTGACTTTCAAGGTTTTGAATATGACACTTATCAGGGGCATTCAAAATGCGCGAATCATGGAGTAAACGTGTTTGAGTTAAGCACAATCGTCATTTATAGATTTTATAGCTCATTAAAAAAAAATTCAAATGGTGTCGTTTAGCAACACTTTGCAGCAATTCACACATCTCTCGCACCACTGTGCCAAAGAGAAGTCAGTGCAAAAGTAGGTGAATTTCATGGCATTACAATAACAAGCTGGCTTTTGTGCCAGTGGGTGTGAGCGAGTGAGTTTAACTATTGTTGTTACCGTTGAACGTGAATCATCTTTGCATTACACGGCGCTGCGCAATGCTGGAGGCCAAAAATGAAAGCGGCAAGTGGGGCACAGACGGATGTTTGTGCACATGGAAGTTGCTAACGTGTTTGTTCGGTAGCTAGCTGGCTGTCTGGCTGACATATAAACTCTTCGACTGACGATGTTGACTACGGCATTGATAGCTACGCGGTCAAATCGTCGGCGTCGTTGCGTCGGCGTTGTCTGTAAGCGACGACGTCATATGATGCCCTTTTAAGGTTTATGTATTTTTATGAGCGTTAATTTTTTATATTTGTTGATGATTTTGCGTTGTCTTATTGTTGGCTTTTATTAGTTAAAAATATTTTTTTATGGCAAACGATCAAAAAGTTGATAAAATAAAAAACACAGCACACAAGCACATAGAACAAGTGTAACTATTTGAATAAGCAGCAACAACAAGAATAACGAAAACGAAACAACACTGACGGCAACTGCTCAAATCAAATCAACTCGCAACGCGTTTTTACTTTGTAGAAAAACATTGCGTACGCAATTTTCTATTTATAAATAACTTAAATATATACAATCAACTAAAAGCAGCAGCGGCAAACTGCGAGACGACGATCACAATTAGCTTGAAAAGTCGCTGAACGCAGAACGTTTCTTCCGATTGAGTTGAACAGATGCTATGCCAGATGAGATCTTTGAATTGCTGCAGCAATTTCGTATTGAAGGCGAAGGCTATGTTGCGTTTTAGCAACGATTTTCGCTTTTTTATTCACAAGAAGAAAATAAGACAGAAAAAACATTTATCAACATATAGATGACCGCGACATCGAGGACAATACAATTAAATTAATAAAATCAAAATTAACAATTTCCATATATAATAATACATAAGATACTTTTTTTCTTTCGTTTTTTTTTTTTTTCATTTTGAACGTATGAACTCACTTTTATTCGCAACTCAAAGCTTCTACTTTTGTACACGATGTTGTTGTTGATGTCGTTGTTGCTCTGCTGCTGCTGCTGCCAGGGAGCGGCGGCACAACCGCGAGCGAGCGAGCGAGAGCAACTACTCCCCTTGCTGCCTTAACTTTTTACACACAAGCCGAGCAGAAGGCAGAAATTGATTTTCCAGTCGCCGTTTAACGCGAATGATCGAGACGCACGATTTAATTATAAACTGCAAACACAATAAAACGCATCATTTACATTCAATAACAAACAGAAAGTAATAATTTTTATATTCAATTCTTATTAGTTTGCGAGTTTCACTATTTGCCTTTTTTTTACTTGCCCGTTCGTTCTCTCTCTTTCTCTCTTTTACGTTTTGCACACACACGCACACAGTATATTTGCTCGCTCTCTTCGTTCTTTTTTTCTTCTTTTGGTTTTTGTGACGCGATGTTAGCCAAAGTCGTGGAATTTATTTGCACATAATAGTTATCTTAATGTGCGCTACCGCATTTAATTTAAACTTGTAAAGTACATTTTATTTATAACACGCCCTGGCGTTATTTTTTGAGCGTACATTTTATTGAGTTGTACTTCTATTTATGTTCGCAACATGGATTACAGATTGTGCAGCTCGTCAAAAAAATAATTTCACACTGTGCTTCTTCTTCCAATTCGGTGAGAAATTATGTCATTTGATTGTCAAATAGCGGCAATTCAGCGCTGCCAATGCGTTGAAATCTACAGGGTTGCTATTTGCACCAGAAACACTAAAGATGGCACTAATAGCAGTTTGCTGTCGAAGTTTACGAAATTTACGAGTAGTTTGACTGAAGCAATGATAAGCCAAGTTTTAAAATATGACTAAAATAGCGACGGAAGCTCGTACAAAGTACACTGTTTATATGTAGTATGTACTCGCTAACCATATATTGCTTGCTAGCCACCCCTTCTTCTTGTCCAGACTGTATTCTGTTGTGCTATTGGTGCTGAAGAATTTCTTGTATTAAGTTTTGAGGAGTAATCTGCAGCTGGATTTTTCAAGTGTCATGAAAATAAAAATAATCTATTAAACTTTTAAGTCTCTGTGAAAGTAATCTTATTAAAACATAATTTACAAACTTATTTTTTTAAGTGTTTTAAATACACCGAGCACCATGACCCACATATACACTTTCCTGACCGGATCAGTAACGGAAGAGTCGCTCTTGGATTGAAGATCAAGAGCCTCTCTCTTGATCTTTTGTGTATTGCTTACATTTGTAGTTAATCTCTTTCTATATGAGGTATTTATTAGTAAACTAAAAAAGCCTATAGTATATTTATTTCTTCATTTAATTTGCAACATGTACATACCTACAAACATATGTATGGGTATGTAAGTAGCATTTGGTGTATGAAAAGCGTGATATTAAACTTTCTTACTTATTTAGTTTAAGTTTTATACTCATATGTATGTACACAGTGTAAAACTGCATAGGTATGTCAATCAAAATTGAATAACTTTCACTGGAAGCATATTCTTTACAATGCTAATTTCGAATTAGAATACTTTTGCATACGTCTTTAAGCAATGAACTTTAGACTGTAATATTCTCTTAGGGTTACATTGAAGGTCAACGCCAATTAATAGTGATTATAAAAATATTGCTTTGCTTGTATTTTATGGGATGCTACACCGGTCACCCGGATGACGCTTTGATATATAATAATGATTTAAATATATATTAATTATTACAGTGAAAATTCTTACCGTGGCTATAAATGAATTCTGTAAAATCGAAACGAACGCGAAATTCAAGTGTTTTAATTTCTTTATTTACAATTTTTTTTTAATGAAAAATAGTTGTGTCAGCCGTTCAAGCTGCTATGGCATTTGCTTCAGCGATATTTTCGCAAAAAATAGTACATAAGCAAAATGATAAATTATTCCGCAATCAGCGATTTCCATTTAAATTTAACATTTTATATAATATACGTAACATAAAACTAAATTCACTAATTTAATTGGAATTTTAGCTTCTTTAGATTATACAGATTATAGACTACATTCCTATGTAAGAAACTAAGTAATATTCAGTCTTTATTGGTGAGATGAACAGCCTGAGCCCTGCCCGAGGGATCCTCCGGACAGCCCCAGTCGAGGCGTGGCACCCAGCGTGTCACCGTACGCGCCGCGTCTTTGCCGGGGAAAAGTTGCTCGAATATGCTGCGATAGTAGAAGGCTTCTTTCGTCGTCGGCGTGTTGATGGGGAAACGGGCATCAGCTGTCGCAAACTCGACATCACTCACATGCGACGTGGCCACGCGACGTATGCTGTCGATCCAGTCATAACCAACGCCATCTGAGAACTGTTCCTTCTGGCGCCACAGCACCTCCTTGGGCAGGTAGTCATCGGCAAATGCAGCGCGTAAAATATATTTCTCGATGCGATGTTTTTGTTGGCCACCAAAACAGTTCTGAACACCAGGTATTTTATCCTCCGGCCGTATTGACATCACATAGTTGACAAACTCCGTATCGAGAAAAGGCACACGCAGTTCTATGCCCTTGGCCATGGTCACTTTGTTGGCGCGCAGGCAATCGGAGACGTTGATCTGTTCGACGCGCTTCACCAGCTCCTTGTGGAACTCGGCTGCGTTCGGGGCTTTGTAGAAATACAAGTAACCGCCAAATATCTCATCTGCGCCCTCGCCTGAGAGTATCATCTTGATTCCAGTGCTCTTTATGTACCGTGCCAGCAGCAACATGGGCAGACTGCAGCGCACTGTCGTTACATCGTATGTCTCCAGATGGTAGACTATATCTCTTATGCCGTCCAAAGCATCGGCTATCTCGAACACAATCTCCTTGTGCTCACTGCCAATGTATTTGGCCACCAGTTGCGCCGCCTCGAAGTCAGGCGCATTGCGCAAACCCACGGAAAATGTCTTTAACCGGAAACTTGGATCACGTTCACGTCGCAATTTTGTGGCTATCGAAGCTATTAAACTGGAGTCGACGCCGCCAGAGAGCAGTGCGCCGAAGGGCACATCACACTGCAAATGGGAGCGCACGGCCGATTCCAGATTGGTACGCAACAAGGTTAAATCAGCCTCCAGTCTGGGCACACGTTGCATCCACGGCTGACTGAAATAGCGACAACGCTGCATGGCATCTGCCGTACCGTAACGCATCTCACCCGGCGTGAACGATTCCAAACGCTTTGTGCAGAACTCCACAATACACTTCATTTCCGAGGCAATCCAAATGTTGCCAGCCTCATCCTCACCAATATAGACGGGTATAATGCCAAAGGGATCACGTGCCACCAAAATCGTTTTTGTGCGCTTATCGTACAACACGAAGGCAAACATTCCGGTGATGTATTGCAGCAAATCTGGTCCGTGCTGCTCGTATAACTCGATGATGACGTTGCAGTCGCTCTTCGGCTTATAGCAGCCACGTTGCTTGGCAATTTCGGACGCCTGCTCCAGATAATTGTATATTTCGCCGTTAGCCACGAGTACAATGTTGCCGTCTGTTGAGTACAGCGGCTGGTGTCCTGTTTCGACGCCAATGATTGCCAAACGTTCGTGCAGCATTGCCACGCCATGCTCCTCGATGACAAGGACTCCAGTGTCGTCTGGGCCACGATGTCGTTGCTTGCCACTCTGTCTGTAAGCAATTTCGCGAAGCGTGTGTTTGCTGCCATGGTATACTTTGGGTTCGATGGGTCGCCCATCCTTTGAAAATATCGCAAATATTCCGCACATTTTGTAAGTTTTAATTTAGTATTTTATTATTTGTGTGAGATTTTATAAATTTATTTTTCCACCTCAAGCTGTTGCTTTGATATCAAAAATACAAGAAATATATTTGTTACAGCTTATCACTTCTGCATCGGTCACACGTTTAACCACAACTAAAGTTTTGACGCCGCGCTGCCATCGCTTTTATAACGGCGTCGAGCAATGATGATGAACAGAGTCTAGAAATTGCGTCATGCACACCGAGAGAGGAAATTTCTTGCTTTGTTGCTCCGTAGCATTTTAAACGTGCTCTTCTTGATTTGTTTGGCATCATGGGTATTTACACTTGCCAATATGCGGCTTTTTTATTTGTTTTTTTCCATTGTTTTTCTTTCAATTTTATTTTGTTTTTTGCACAAATTTTATATTTATTTTATTTATTTTTGGTACACAAGAGCCGCTTGTGTTAAATATGATGTTATTGGTGCCAAATGCACCAAGTTGCATCTTGGAAATCAACCTCTCACAGCGATATTCGTACGATAAGAACAGAAATTAGTAACCGCATATTCTCCGACATATTCGAACACTCTCGTTAAAATAAGAATATTCGGTCGGTCAGGTGTAAAAACTAATTTTTGTACAATTTGTATGACTCTCTTAAAAAATGCCAACGAAGAGAGGAAATGCGCAAACAAATTGTTGTAAGTTGGTTGATATGCAAATCAGGTCTGCTGCACCGGCTTTTGTTCATCCATTGTAAAAATTAAGTTCCAGCTGTTACTATAACCAGATTTTTTTGATATACTTTAAATGAGGTATATTTTCAAAAATGAAAATACAAACATTTTTTATCTAAATTTATACTCATAAAACGACTGATATTATCTTCCTCTTTTAAACTTTTTCGGATTGGTTGTCTGGAGTAGAAGACTATTGAACCTATCTAATTGTTAAGACCTGCCGAAACGTATTGTTTAGTCGCCCAAGTGATATTGAATGCCGGTCATTTTTTTATTCTTTTTCTTTAAAATCTGAGCAAGTTAGCTCACTCTCGCTCTTTTTATACCCAGTACTAAAAAATGGTAAAGGGTATATTAAAATTATACAAATGTATGTAACAGGCAGAAAACGGCGTAACAGAACCCACAAAGTATATAAATTTATGATCAGCTACGAAAGGCGAAAAAACGGTTAGACCTATAATCACCAGATTTGGCACCAGCCTCTCCTAATCCATAGGCATAACAAGTTTATTTTGATTTTTTGATATTCAACCTATAACATATAGCTGCCATAGGAACGATCGTTCAAAAGATGACTTACTAAGAAACAATTTTTTGTTTCTTGAGATATCGTTACATAAATAATAGAAGATATTTAATCAAAAAAAAAAATTTATTTAATTTTGGATTGGGTTCAGGGTATTTTATAGTCCATCTCTAACCCGTCGAGATTTACATAGGTTGATTTTGCCTACCTAGTTGGTATAATACACTTAGTGTACAAACTTTAACCTCTTTGATTATTTTTTTTTTGTTATCGCAGCTGTCTGGGTTTTGTTTTTATAAATGTGCCTATTTACGATTGATGTGGTTAATTTAATATAATCAAGAATTTGAAAATCGGCGGAAATAATCAAATCTCAGCAGACCTCTGATTAGTTGTGTTTTAATATTTTCTGGTTTTATTTCTTTTTATTTTTTTTTTTTTTTTTTCGAAATATTGAATTTCTTTTAAACAAAACTATGTCAAAATAATTTTTTTTAGTCAAGATTCATGCTTTGTGTGAAAACCTTCTATAAATAGTTATTCTTAATATATCCTAATCATTGTTATTTGTATCTATTCCTAACCTGAGGTATTTGCAAATAAAGAGATATTCAAAGCTCGCAATTCTTTTCTTGATATCCTTGAAGAAGTATCTTTTTTTAGTTATTGGACTGTTATATTAGTTATTTTTAGAGTTAAGTATTCAAAAAAAATTAACAGCAATGAAACATGCCTAATTGAAAACGTTCTACAGTGAAACCTAAATTACAATTAAATAACGTATTTTTTTCGATATAGTAATGCATTAGTTACTCAATTAACGCTTCAGTAACTAAGTGTGTAGATATTTGAATAGAAAACGATTCTAGATTAGAAATGCAAAATATTTTATTGTTGAATCAAAGTCTCATTTTAACTACTGATAAATCGAATTTAATTGCAGGGCGATGCCACATTGCGCAATTGGATTAACATTTATTCAAATGAACATTTTTACAATTGTAATTGATGTTGGCATATTTAATAATTGAATTAATCAGTGCTTGCGTTTTTCGAATGCGCGTGTGCCTTTTGGGCACGTCCGGACGGATCTTCCGGACAACCCCAATCGAGTCTTGGCGCCCACTTTTCCACAGTTAAGGCGGCCGCATCGCCGGGGAATTGCTCCTCGAAGATGCAGCGATAGAGGTAGGCCTCCTTGGTCTTGGGCGTGTTGATGGGAAAACGATTGGCAGCCGCTGCCAATTCTGCGTCGCTGACATGACGTGCAGCAAAGATGGGCAACTCATCGATTAGGTCATAGCCAACGCCGTCTGAGAATTGCTCTTTCTGACGCCAGAGAACCTCCTTGGGCAGATAATCGTCCGCGAAGGCGCTGCGTAATATGAATTTTTCAATACGTTTCGAGCGTTTGTCCTGGTACTCATTCAGCGGTCCTGGTATTTTATCCTGTGGTCTTATTGACATCACATAATTAACGAAGTTCGTATCCAGGAACGGCACGCGTAGCTCCAAGCCCTTAGACATGGTCACTTTGTTGGCGCGAAGTATATCCGACACGTGCAGCTGTTCACAGCGTGTCACCATTTCCTTGTGGAAGTCGTCAAAGTTGGGTGCATTATGAAAGTAGAGATACCCGCCAAAGACCTCATCAGCTCCCTCGCCGGAGAGTATCATCTTGATGCCGGTGCTCTTGATATAGCGGGACATGTAGAACATGGGCAGGCTGCAGCGCACCGTCGCCACGTCGTACGACTCGAGGTGATAGATCAAATCACGCACGCCATCCAGACAGTCCTCCACAGTGAAGACGACCTCCGTGTGCACGCTGCCGATGTGCTCCGCCACCATGCGCGCATGCTTAAAATCCGGCGAACCCGGCATGCCGACAGCAAAGGTGCGCAGCTGATACTTGGGATCACGTTCCCGCATTATTCTTGTGGCGATGGCGGCGATTAAACTCGAATCGACGCCACCCGAGACCAGTGCGCCGAAGGGCACATCACACTGCAGATGCGTGCGCACGGCAGCTTCCAAGCACAGACGCAGTCCGTTCAGGTGCACCGGCTTCGTTGGCGTTTGCAGACTCCAGTCGGCTTTGAAGTAACGCCTCGGTTCTAGTTGCTCCACCGTGCCAGCGGCGAAATGTCCTGGTGGAAATATTTTCAACTGCGCGCACAGCTCGACAAGGCACTTCATCTCCGAGGCAAACCAAATGTTGCCGACGGCATCTTGTCCCACATAGAGCGGCTGAATGCCAAAGGGATCACGTGCCACCAACACTTGCCGCTTGCGTTTATCGTAGAGCACAAATGCAAACATGCCGGTGATGTGAGTCAGCAGATCGGCACCATAGTCCTCGTAGAGTTCAATGAGCACGTTCGAGTCACTCTTGGGCTGGTACACGCCGCCACGTTTCTCAGCTATCATCCTGGATAAGTCGAGGTAGTTGTAGATCTCCCCATTGGCCACAAGCATGATGTTGCCATCGGCCGAGTACAATGGCTGGTGTCCCGTGTCCACGCCGATGATGGCCAGGCGCTCCTGCACCAGGACTACGCCATGTTCGTCGACAACAGCCACGCCCGTGTCATCTGGACCTCGGTGCCGTTGCTTGCCGCTCTGCCTGTAGGCAATCTCACGCAACGTGTGCTTGCTGCCATGATAGGTACGCGACTCAATTGGTTGCCCATCCTTTGAGAATATTGCCAATATGCCACACATGTTAATCCGTTGAACTGCACTTCTTGGTAGCCTTTGAAAATTTTAAAAGTTTATTTCCTTTTTAGTGCTTAAACGCGAAAGGATTATCTTAAGGAAATTTGAATAAATATTTATTTTTTGTTATATTTTATTTGGACTGGTATCGATTTCAAATAGATTCAAACACAATTGATCCAGCCATGCAAATTGGCTCCTGTTTATATAGCAAATTTTGGCCTATTGTTGCTGCATAAATTTTGCTAACAATTGATTGCATGCAATATTATAAAATTCTCACTAATTTGAAATTAATTTTAATATTTAAGTTTTGTGGAACCTCGGAATCTTGGACAAAGTTTCAAATACATTGAATTACAAATAAGTTTTTCATTTAAGCCACGAATTTAGTTTGTATACTAGTTTCAGCGTTGGATGATCAATTATATAGCATTTCTAGATTTGCAAAAAAATCGGATTATGTTTCAGTTTTAATTCTAAAAGTAATCGGAACAAGGATTGAAGATCACTAAAAATTTGAGGAGCAACATGGCGCATATGCCGTTTGAAAGTTTGTGGCGAAGTAGAAGAAGAACCAACACGTTATTCGAAAATAGTATGAAAGTCATGAAAAAAAAAAAAAAAATTTCAAAACTAACGGAACAAATCGGATTAAGCAAAGTTTTTCAAACAGTAAAGAAGAATTTTAAATTTGTCACATAAATTAAGTTACAATTGTAAATGTGAAAGTTCTTGGTTTGAGCTATTGCAGTGCATTATTTCGAGTGCGGACTGTACTCGTTTTTGATATCACAATACTTTTATCAATCAATCTGAGTTTCGTACTATTGACTGCAGTTATAATTTATTTTAAATTCAGTACTTTTCGTTGTATTTTTAGTTTGTTTGTTTGTTTGCTAGTTTGTTATTGTTTAACTGCGTCATTAGCGACTGTTGAGATTCATCTTTTGCTACAGTTTGACTAATAACTATAATTCTGACTTTAATTTGCATGTAGGGCGGGGCGTCTAGACACACGGGAAATACGTGTGAAAATCAAGATCAAGGTCTGGCACATGACAAACTGTTGTCTTCGCTCTTCAGCATAATGTGATAAGGCACGAAAAAAAATATGACTTTTTCGCAACTAATTGTTTGTAGCTTTGCATAAATTACAAGACAAAAAATACATCGTACTTTAGATATGTTCCTTCAGTTGTCTCTCGAAATGCATTAAATATGCCAAAATTTGTCATTGTTCGTTGACTTTATGCAAATCTCAAAAATAAATAAAATTACACTACTTGTCGTGCCCCGAGCGGCTCTTGTTGGAATCTCATGCTGGTCGCTTTGTTTTCCTTTTGATTTTTTTTTTTTTTTTTGCTCTATGCCTTAGCGAGCTTCGCTTCAATGAGTTTATGTTATTGCTTTTTTTGCCTTTGGCTTACTTGATGCATTAATTTGTTCAAATTAAGTCATTAATTGTTTAAAGCAGCAGTTAGCACTTATTGTGCTTTGTTTATGCAAAGCAGGATGGCATAAAAATGTTTACTGCCAGATTTATGTATGCATATGTGTATGTATATGTGTAAGACTATTCAAATAATTTCTTAACTTTTTGATTGGTGCAATAAAATTAAAACTATATTAATATCTGATTTGAATTAAGTTAATTTTTTTTTTAATTTCCACCTTCAATAAGTAAGTACATCTGTTTCAAATGCTATTGGCATGTGTTTGACGAACTGGTCATGTGAGCGTGGCTGCGGGCATTTTTAAAGCTTTTGCGTTGCGGGTATAATAACAATTTTATACGCTACTGTGTAATGGTTTGAAGTTCTTAAATATCGAAAATATATATTTTCAATATATTAAAAAATCGTATTAGCTAATTAGACAAGTATTTGTTAGTTTCGTGTGTTGTTTTTCACCAAAAAAAAACATACACGTGCCAACACACAACATTTGAAGTTAAAGTCGCAATATTTCTTTTAAAAATAAAAACTATTACTTTACACTTTACGTTTTTCAATTCTAATTCGAAAAATCAAGGTCAGTGCACATTTTACTGTTGTTATCAATCTTTTATAGGTTATAAAATGCCAACATCTTTAAAATTACAGAAAATTTATGAAAATATAGTATAAATAAAATTTTATTACTTAGTACACTTATTTATTTAATTTAATTATGCAAAATATTTGGTTGCTTTGCTTCGTTGCTGACAGTTAATGAATAACTAATTATTAAAATCATAAGCAGCTGCGTATAAATCTGTCGCTTTCATGAGCCATCTTTCTCCTCCTCCTCCTACACCTGTTATAGTTAAACTAATTAATATTACATAATAAAACGTACATATGTATATATATTTACTCTGTCAATAATTTCCAAAAAATGTATTTGTTTTGTCAAAGACAATGAAGATACACAGTGGCTTCCAGCTTATTGCGTATACTTTTTAAAAATAGTTTAAGTCTCACACTAAGTACACAGAACACACAGCCAAAGACAAAGTCTCGTATCACTTGTCTCTAATAGACGCATTAAATGCTTAAAAATTGGGAAAGCCAAAGTATTCTACGCCACATTTGCATTCATAAAATGCACAAAAATCGTGACAATCACACTTAAAGTACTAACAAACCAAATCGATCATCATCAAAAAGGCAACCAGGAATACTACACAAATATATGCATCAGCAAATACCGTAGATATCGCTTTATTGCTATATCGGTTTATTGCAAATTTCTGCTTAACGCAAATCTTGTTTTATCGATTTAATTACGAAATTCATCTAAAAGAAATTGCTTGGTTGCAACATTGTCAAATTGACAAATATTTCAAAAGATATCATGAATTTAGGTTTTCCCTTATATGGAGATGGCATGTCCCCGCCCGTATTTTTATCGGAATGATGACAGAAACCTTTCCAGGTGTGCACACAACAACTCATCAAAGTTTTATTGCAATCGAATGGTCAAACCAATAAACGAACACTTAAATTCAAATATGAATTTTATATTTAAAAATATATTGTTTTAGGCTTTCTTAATTCTTTCTCTTGCAGCATTTGATCATCATGTAACTGGTTTCGAATTACTCTTTCCTAGTTTCTTGATTTAGTGTAGGCTGTTTCATGTTATTGGTTCATAACGCTGTAGTTTTAATTTTCTTTTGAAGGTTTGCTATGTAAAATATTCTCTTTTATTAGTAGTTAGCAATAATATTTATATTACTTTAGCAAATAGAATGCAAATCATATTTCAAAGAGATCATACCTGACAGGTTTACATTAAAAAATCAACACATCGGCAACCGTTGCATTTATTAATAGTCACTGCATGTATTTAGTACACGAATGCCACTAAGGCCAGTGGGTATTATCATTATCCACGACTATGCATATTTGTATGGCTATGAAAGAGAGAAAAAAAGGCCTGCTGCATTACATCTAGTCAATAGATGTACTTTGTAGGGATTTCAAATGCTTGAAACTTGGACAATCCTAAGTAGAAGCGAACCACCAAAGCAACGCTACTAATAATAGACAAATGCTCTGATTTTGGGTCTAAATGCCCAAATGTACAAAAACAATTGTGTAGAAATCAATACCCAGTTACAGGATGGTAAGCCAAAGATGGCCAATCGGTAACGATCACGTCAGTTCAGCCCATATGAGTACGACTTTGTTGCTCTTGACAAATAAACAAAAACGCAAGCAGCAGTAAACAAACAGAGAATAAAATGTATTTTTAAAGTAATGTTTAAGCATTGTCTAGCAATTTGCATTCAAATCAGTAATCAGTCTCGCACAGTCATTAGCTGCGACCGTAAAGCCATTTTTAAAGTATTGCTCAAAAGAAAGAGAAAAAAGAAAAAAGAAAAAATGAACACCCGGCAAACGAGATGTTATGAAGCATATAGTCGCATATTTGTGCGCCCCAGGGCTAGTCCCGAGATGCGCGCCTGAGCTTGTTCAACACGCTGCGAAGCAACAATTGTCGTTTGTTTGTGCTATGCCGAAACACAGAAATCAGTTGCCGATTGAACGCGACGCTGAACGGAAGGAAATTGCGTATACGACGCGTCGTCACTCGTTCATCTGCTCGCGTGCTCTGCAGTTCACGACGTTCGCAGCACTTTTCCGAAACGCTTGCGAAGAATTGTCGAATATTTATGTTTTTAGTTTTAATGGTTTTCCAAATATGTTTTTTATATTTGATGTTTTACTTTTGTGAATTGTGTGCAAATAAATATTGATGTGCAGTAAATATTCAAGATAGAATAAACGAAAAATAAAATAGTGCCAAATTATAGCGCCAAGTAATTGGGATTTCAAAAAGAAAAATAAAAAAAATAAATAAATAAAAATTAGAAAAAAAAAAGTGTTATTGTTTAATGAAAAGCTGTTAATGAAGCAGTCAAATATCCTAATAAAAGACGCTGCATAGAATTCAAGGAAAAAACAAGAAAAAAAAAAAACGAATCAAAAAAATAAAACGAAAACATCAAGATAAATTTGCATACAAATAAGAAAAAGGTATGGTATGACTTTTAAATTTGGCTTAAACAAAATATGTTTAGCCATAAAAGAAGTCGTCAAATATAAATCAAATAAGTTGCTTTTTTATTACGGTTTATGATCACGTTCTGCGCGTGCTAAACGAATAATTTAGTGGGTGCGTGAATAAGTGAATGAATGCGGGAATGAATGAACCAACGTCTGCGTGAATGATTGACTCTGAGCGTAAGTTTGTGGTCCAGGCGCGTTGCGCGCGTTAATGTGGCTACTAGACGCGTTTGGCTGCTGTTGTTATTTTCTATTCGCTTTTATCTTTTGATATTCTTATCTTTTTTTTTGTTTTTTTTTTTGTTTTTTACGATGCGCCTTCGTGTGCTTTACATGCGCCAAAATTCAACAGATTTGTAAGTCACGTTTGACATTTGTACAAATGGAATGACGTTTGTTTTTTGTGTTTTATTTTTGTTGTTGTGTTTTTTTCGCTTGTTCTTGTACTAAACTTTGTTGACATTGACGTCTACTTTGAATTTTATTCGATTTTATTTCTGGCTTCAATTCCTTAATTCTTATTGTTTTTGTTTTTGTTTTTATGCTTGTTGCTACTTACAAAAAAGTCATAAAATGTTTGAAGTATCTGCACTGTCAAATAATTGAATACAAGCGTAATTAATTAGAAAAGTAGCGGACCCGTATTTTTCCAAAAGAAATGTCTAAAGTATTTATGGTGGGCATTCTGCGCACACGACTAAATACAAAACAAAGAAATTAAATCAAAACAAATGCAATAAAAAATATGCCCTATATCAAAATGACGAAACAAATAATGTGTACATTGTACAGCATAGTTAGAACAGAGCAAGCGACAGGAAGACATGCTGTCAGCGGAGGCAATGGCAGCAAAAAGCAATCTGGGTGTTCAATAAATAATTTAGTTGGTCCAACGCGCGTAAACAAAACAGAAATATAAATATAAAAAAAAAAAACAACGAAAAATGAAAAAAGTCGCATACGTAAATTTTATGTAGCAAGCAAAAAATTTGGCTGAACAAAAATCAATTCGGATTACTGCAGCCTGAGTGATCTTACTCAACTCTACCCTAAACGCAACAGTTCAAAAATAATCGCGTTCGGTTACAAGTTTAAAATACTTTTAGGCGATTTATTTTCAGGGGTTGCTCGGTTTGTGTTTTAAGGCGACAAATTTCGATTCAGATTCGTTTTCATACTTTGTTTCGATTTGACACAGCATGATGTGCTGTGTTGTGCTTCTTCCGAAAAAGAGTTTAGCCGCTTATTTAAAGAACTAAAACGACAACACAACACAACACAAGAGAATAGAATAGAAGAGAACAGAATATAGCTTAGCAGTGACAAGAAAAGGACAGCCAAAGCCGCCACCACGTGCCAAAAACAGACGAATGAAAAAAGAATTAAAGGAAGCCAAAAATAAAAAAAGGACGTTACGCGCGAATCTATACATAAATTACATAAAAACATAGGTAACATAGGGAGTACAAAAAAAAAAAAAAACAAGTCCTGGAAGAAAATGACAAAAATTCCCATTTTTCTCTACGCTTACTTTCTTTGACGACAGCTTTCTTGGCTGCTCTTAGTCGGCTTTAGCTTAGCTGCTTAGTTTGGGGTTTATGCTTTAATTATCTTCTGGTTGTGGCCGTTGGTGTTGTTGTTGTTGTTGTTGTTTTTCTTAATACGCTTGTTGTTGTTTTTCTTGTGGCTAATGTTCTTCATGTTCATGTCCTTTAATTAGTTTTTGCCGCCGTCGCGCCACTAACTTCGTTTACGTCAGTTTGGCGGCGATTCTGTTTTTATATGATTATTCAAGAAAACCGTATCCTGCCCCACTAAGCACACTCGCACTTCATTCGATTCTAATGACTATTTAAGTTTTGACTTGGCCGAACTTTTCTTTCACCATTTAATTGCTGCTAATAAGTTAGCAAAAAGCCAACAAGTTTGGCCTACCGTAATCTTCATCCCTGGCCTCTTAGCTTGCCTACTTTTTGTTGCATTTGTTTGTTAATTATAACTGCAGCGCTAAATAAGTTGATTGTCTAAGACAGACTTTTGTTTTTTTCTCCCCCTTTTTTGTTTTTTTTTGCTTGTTTTGTTTTGTGTTGTTCTGTTAATAGCCCTAAAAGTGTTTAAGTATTTTGGCAGGATGTACTCTAATAAATAGATTGCTTTTTCGACTTGGCACTGAATTCGCTTACATCAAAAAATACAAATTAAATGATATTTGAAATAAATTATACTTAATACATATAACTAAAATGAATGTCTTATGCTACATTATTTAATTAAATCTAGGGCCTAGACAAAGTTTCAAAAAGTTGAATGACCCATTAGTAGAAAATAGCTGATAGAATAGCTGAACACGCAACATAAAAGGATCGTGCAGCAAGAATGATGTCTAATGGGTAAATAAAATCTTGATGAATGCGACGGTATGTTTAAATTTATTTCTGCGATAAGTCGTTCTGCGTTCGTTGGTTAAGCTATGAAAAAAAGGCTACCAAATATAAAAAGAAGACTTCAGCAGACACTCGTGCTAAAACGTAGGGAGTTAAATAATGAATAAGACGATGAATAGTTTGAAAAAAAAAGTACAAGACTTTTCTTCTAATCACTGATTTTGCTTAATATATATTTTATTTTATTTTTTAATATATATTTACCCAAGTTTTTTAAAAGTTTTCACAGTGGATTCCAAAAATGTAAGTTGAGAACCACGAAATAAATTTTATAGAAAAAACTACCACAAAAATGTCCGCTTGATAAAAAAAGGAATAAAATGAAAAAAATTACAGATAATCTCAAAATAAAAATTTTAATATGTTAGATTATAAATTTTTTTTTATTTTTTTATGAAACTATAAACTTAATTCTGTTTGTTTATTTATTTATGGAAATAAATTACTTTCATTAAAAATTTATATATATCTCAAATATTTTATTCAAATAGTGCACAACATTTTTTATGATTTATATGTGCTCTAAAAGTTTTTGTAAAAGTTATAATTAGATTTTATATTTTTATCTATATGGTACATAAATTTGTTTACTTTTCTGTGCTGCTATAACGCGGAATATTAAAATTTAATCTATTTTTCATTACAATGAGCTACATTCTTAATATTTTAGCTACGAACACTCATAAAATTTTATTATATCTGTCAATGTAGGGTTTATTTTGATCACAATGTTCATATGTATACAAGCAGGTATGCATGCATGTGTGCATTCTGCACTTCGAGTTTTGACTAAAGCTAAATTTAAAATCAGGATTACATATGAAACAGCTTAACCAACTCTAATGGCTGCTTTTTGGTACAGTGGGATAGTGAAATGGACTCGTAAAGTAATAACGAACGGTAACAGTGAACATTTTTTAGTTATAACCGTCGTCACTCAAATTTCTGTCAAGAGTTTTGACGTGAATGTTGAGGATAGAAACAGTGCAAAAGTATAGCGATAAGCAGGAGTTTCTTGTGAGTAAAAATAACCGCATGTTGTAGGTATCAGTGTAAGTTCCTAATGAGCTATTGTGTCAACAAAAGGAGTGGCTAAGCCAATTCGTTACCATGCCATCAGATTGGCGATGATAGCATGTTGCATTTGTTGTTTCGTTACAAATTCGTATTCTGAGTGGAAAAGTATCAGCTTGGCTATGTTTTCTGATTTAAATTCGCCGAAAGCGGACACGAACAGAAATCATAAAAACTAAATTGAGCGATGAACATAAATCGAATAAGAGTCAATTATTTTGAGCCTTTCTCGTCGCAGCAGCTTGAACACATGAATACTGCGTAGGTTGAAAATTTATAATTTGATGAATGCCATTTACGTGCCTATGGCTGTAAAATAAAAATAGCATTCACATACAAATCTTAATGGTGAAGTTAAACATTTTTTTCATCAAAGGTTTTGTATGCTGCCATCAAGATATGCTAAATATTGGCTGGCGTTGTGGTTAAATCGTAATGGATATGTGATACGTAGCATAACTTGTCTACGAGTTTTCTTTAAGAGTTTCTTAAATATATATACAGTAGCCGCTCGATTATGTGAACTAATTCAAATACGCCTTGTACATTAAATTAAATTGTGCATACATCGGAGATAACAGTTTGGCAGGTTTATGTATTCATATATGTATATGTATTATTTTTATTCCTTATGTGATAAAAATTTAATTATAGTGTTTTTAAATTTAATTGATAAAGAAATATACAAAAGGAACATGTTTCCGTGAATTGATTTTTTCGGCAAGTGGATGACACCAATATCAGAACCGCTTTAATTGGCAAACCCTTTCGCCTCAAATATTTTGTAACCTAAAATAATATCAATGATTTCGTCATTCACTTTAGATTAGTTTAGATATAGCAATATCTGAGGAATGAAAGAAAATATAAACCAATCTTGGCATATTGCTACAGTCATTCAAGCATTTTTAGAATGCATATAATCAACAGGCTGCTTTGCCTATAACCATCAGTTTAATTTTGTAATCGACAGAAGCATTACTAAATGCTACAAAAGTTATACGTGCCATATCACATTTTCTTCCTGGTGCAGTTTTTTCATTTCTTCGAACCCAACATTCTAAAAAGTAAACCACTTTCATCTGCATTATAGATTTGGTTACATGAGACATTATGTTGGCGTATTTCTTCTCAAATGGAGATGCATACATCTGAGCTTGATGACAATTTTTTGCCGGAAATTGTAAAAAAATTGTCTTTTAAATTTTTGAAGCCAATCATCGCTGGCACAAAAATCACTTTTTTCTTTAATCTCGTTGTTTAACAACTTGGCCTTTGTTTTCATCAGTTCAGTAGTAAGCGGCCAATTTTTCCTTCGTTCTTACAAAACCATTCATAAAGTTTGTTTTTAACCTTTGACATTTCACTGCTTTATAGTGTTTTCTTAGTGATCACTTCGTAACAATTGCAAAATGCAATTTAAAATGCTAGATTTATTGTTCCTTATTGCGCAAATGGTTGATTTTGTGACATTTTATCTTTTTGATAATGCCATTTTGGTTTAGATCTAATACATTGCCCAGCATCCTGCTCTTTTGCTCATTTAAAAAAAAAAAATTTTAATACTGCTCACATAATAGAGTTATGCTTGGTTCACTCTTTAGAACCTGCTGTATAAAAATTGGTTGTTCACATAATCGGATGTTCATATAATCGAGCGGCTACTGTAGGTATGTTATTCCAGTATACCATACAATGGCATATAAAGATCATGTGCATCATTGCTGTGTATAGCGAGTGCCTGGATGCCCCTAAGTTCCACTTGGCAATTCTCTTACATATTCAATAAGTCACAAAACTATTTTGTCTATTGATTTTCAAGCAAAAATTTGATTTTATTTTCAAAAATTTTATATCTATAGAAAGCAATCCGCTCTAGAAATTAAACTTTTGCTTTTATAGGACCCAAATATTTATGGTGTTGCCACAGAGACCTGACATCAATCCAATAGAAAAGCTTCGGATCTATCTCAAAGACAGTGTCAGTGCACAGCATGTGACAGCAAAGCAGCAGCTTAAATTAGTTCTGCAAAAAGAATGGGGCAAAGTCCAATTGAAATGGAATTTGCGTAAAATTGACAGAATCAATGCTCACAATGGGTATCATGCAAAATATTGAATGGAATTCTTTTGAATTTTGAAAGCAATATAATAAAAACAGCAAAATGCTTTTGTCACCGGTAAATATTTGCATGTTTGCATTTTTTCTTTAATTTGAAATAGAAAATGTTGTTGTTTTTTATTTATATTAAATTTTTCTAATATTGAAATATCTGAGTAAAATAAAAAAAAAAATAAAAAAAAAAAAATATGTAAAAAAAGAGAAACTCTATTTGTTCAATTTTGTAAATAACGAATACTTTTATGACTTACTGTAGTATTTTCTTCATGTTTTATGATTTGCTGCTTCTTTAATTTGCAGTTGAGGATATTTACATTCGATTTAATTAAAAAGCAATATGATATTTTCTTTTAATATTTAATTAAAGCCCAAAGTTTGTTTAACGAACAAAATACAGTTCAGGACATCAGTTTTAATTTGCATACAGCAATACGATTTACGAGTATAGTAAAATTGTATTTATTATAATTGCATACGAAGAGCACGAGCAGAAGATTCGCTGCTTTATTTTGCTCGTTTGACATCAGTCGAAAACCAAAAACCGAAATTCGAAAAATGTGGCCTGCCAGTTGGCAGCCTGTTGACGCACATGTGATGTGACGATGAGTTGTTAATTTGAAGCTTTGGTTGGCTTATTTAGTTTGTTAGCCAGAAATATAGGCAACTGCTGAAATGTGATGTCCTTAATTGGCTGTTGCTGCTGCTGCTGCTGCTGCTGCTTTATTATTGAATGCATTGCAAATGTAACAAAATCACAAATTTGTGCTTTGCCTCGCAATGATTGGAAGCGACAACAGACATTGCCTAAGGCTGCGCACTGCTACATAATTTTACTTAGCTTTCACCGTTTCGTAATTGCAGGTGAGCTCACAGTGATATTCGAGTCGCTTTGTGCGCTGCTGCCTGTAATTTCGCATTGTTCTTATTTTTTCTGCTTTATTTGTTGCTGCTGTTTGCTTGGCAGCGCCTCTTGTTTATTTGCACTGGCCGGCGTTGCTTGACAATGGGGCACAAAAACTAAAACATGAAATTCAATTAAAATCGCTGTCAGTGTCTATGGCATTATAATGCGTACATTGCACATATGCCTACTGAACTCGTAGGCGCATTCAGCACATTTGCCAATGCCAGTTCGAATAAGGCAACAGCCCAGTCCCAGTCGTGTGCGAGGGAGTCTGAACTATGCCATGCTGGGTTGCAGTTCATTTGGCACTAAGCGTTGTGTCGGCGAGGCGCCCCATGCAGGTCGTGTCAAAGGTTTTTGCATAGACTTGGGCCCAGGCAAACAGCTGAACTTGCCGCCTCAGCTGACGTCGCCTTACATTAATTTATGCTCAACTTTTTACTTTTAGCATTTTGTCTACTTTTACTTATTTTTTGTTTATGCGTGTGTAAGTCTGTGTGTGTGTGTGTAAGTGTGTGTGAGTTTTTTATTATTTCTATCGTTAGCGACGCGAGTTCAGTTACGCAGCGCTGCGTTGTTTTTTATTTTTCTTTATTTTGTTTTGTTGGTTGTTCAGCATTGTTTTCAATATGAGTGCTTACACCTTTTTCGTAATGAAGTTCACCTCAGTTCAGTTCAGCTCAGCTCCATACAACACAACAGAGCTCAGTGCGCAGTTTGACTCAGTTCGGTTGGCTTTGCTGGCTGCGGGCTGGCGCTGGGTGCGTGTTGTAAATAACTGACTGATGGCAGCAACGATTGCAGCAACTAGCAGCGCAGAGAGGCGGCGCAGCTAGTCAGCGCAAATGTACGTGTATTTGTCCCTTAGCGTTAATAAACGCCCAGTTGGCTTTGCGTTTGCATATGCTGTTCGTGTGTCTGTCCCGACGTTTCTTGGCTTTACACTTGAATACTTCATTTGGGTAGCTTCTGTTTCTGCTTTTTGGATTTGGCACGGCTGAGTTGCTTTGTTTTTTCGATTTGTGTGTGTCTGCGTTTAAGCGTGTGTTTTGGGTTTATTGCTTTTTATTTGACAACAAAAAACAAATGCGACAACAACAACAACAACAGCAACACACAGTTTATTTACAAATTTATGTCTGTCAAATTGCTGTCAAGGCTATGAACTCGTGAAGACATTCAAAACACATTTTCACTACACCTTCATAGAGAACCCATATGGCAAGCGGCATGTGCCAAGTGGCGAGTCGCAAGTGGCAAGGGGTCCAGGGCATATGATTTGTGGATAACCGACGTAAGCAAAGACGATTCCTTCTTTTTTTTTTTTTTTGTCAATTCTTTTTGTCCCTCTTGGTATTTTTTTTTTTATTTATTTTGTTTTTTTATTTTGTATTTTGTTCATTGATTCAGTCGGCTATTCGCCATTATTCGCTCACACATACGCTGCGATGTGTGGTGTGCGTTTATTTGCGGTTTCGCCTGCGAGAGCCATGAAAGTTTCGGTTTTCAGTTTCTAAATGATTTTTATGACTGATACGGGCAAGTTTAAGGGTTAAATAAGCTGCATTTGACACGACGTTTGCCTTTGACGCTTACACAAAGCCATTGCCGGGCTGCTGCTCCTTTCATTTAAAGCATTACGATCGCTTTAATTTTATGCCCGAGTTTTAGGCTTTTTTGCAGTCTTAAGAGTCATTTAATGGCCGCGTAAAATATATCATATCATAAAAATGAGCATAAAAACGTAGTCAACTGCAATATGTGTACCAGCAAAGGGAAAGGCTGGGAAATCATGGACTCTGCATAATGTTTGCACAGATGTGTCTTAGCACACTCGACTGTCGTCGCAGCATAATCGCAACATCATTTGTTCTCACTACTCAGACTGCCTTTGAGATTACAAAAAATCTTTGTTATTTAAATGCTTTAAAAACATATAATTTCTGGGCCAGCATGCGTAGAAAACCAAAATTTAACTACACACAGCCAAAGTATATTGGCTTATAAGGGTAGCATGCAAAATAAAAGTGCATGTGATAAGTAGAAGTGATCTTATCTTTAAATTTACGAACAGGCAACATTGTAATTATCATGCCCAAAAGAACCAGCATCTTAGAAAATCAAATAGTAATCGCAAAAAATTAAATTGTCTACTTCATATAGGTAAAAATGCACGTTTCATTTGAAAATAAACAGATCTATGAAAATGTAAATGCGGACTAATCATTTTTTATTGAAATGCTGCGGTTAGCAAATGTTTCGTCGTCCTTTGGTTAATTTCGACTTAGCGGGTGATAAGTTTAAATTGAAAAACTTTGCCCCCTACCTGAATGAGAAGTTGGCTCGTCTTTTTCAAATGTTGTTTGGCACTGGCTCCAGTGACTCAGAACATTATTGCATGAGCTTAGCTATTTGAATATACTTAAATATTTCTTTCCCAAATTAATATGCATTCAACACTCTTGCCCACAATCCGTAGTACAAGTTGCCAATCATTCCAATATGCAAGTGTGGCGTGGCGGATCTTCTGCAAATTATCCACTGCATGTCTTTTGTCTAACATTTTTCCTGGAGTTGTAAATAGTTTTCATAGTAATAAATTTCGTTTTTTTTTTAAATGTAGTAATTTATTTAGTACGCAATGTGTTTTATAACAAATTTAACGATTATTTTCGCCAAAATTGATTTGCATTCAAGAATCGAAAATAGAACAGAAACAGCACATTGTTAAGCTGCTCGTAGCCACAGAACGAATTGCTGTTTTATTTCAATTGCGGCGTGGCTGCTAAGCCATTTCTGCTAAGCTCATCAAAAAGCTTAAGAACAATTCAAATTTAAATTCAAATATAAAGTCGTCTATGTGCGCATTGCCTTGGCTTTGCATAAAAATGTACAACAATGCAACAAACGCAAAACTGTAAACATCAACAATAAATATTTTTAGCTCGTTTAAATTTGACGTTGAACTAATCAAAATCAATTCCTTCTTTCTTTAATAATAATAACAAAATAAATTGATTGAATGGCTACTGGAGTCATTGAGTAAAAATTGACTTAGCTGCTGTTGCTGCTGTGCTGTGCTGTGCTATGCGAATTCCCTGACATTGTAAGAGTCGTCAGCTAACGTGTCAATGTTTTTGACGTTTGTGTTGTTGTTGTTGTTTTTTGTAATAGAAATATTACATATATAATATACAGAATATATACATATGTATATAAAACAACATGCCCGCAACGAGGCTGTGCATTTACCAAAGTCGCTTTTGTTTTCATATTATTGTTTTTGTATTGCATTATCAGCGTCTAATGAAATTGCTGCCAAGTAAAATTGGATAGAAAATTAATTTTCATGACTCATTATTGGCAAATATTTTGATCTTAAACGTGTAAGCAAACATGCACACATGCTACGTCAAAGGTGTTGCTCTTTAACTCAGTTATAATTTTCATTATTACACTTGGTCTTGTTGATGCTGGGATTGGTGTCGCATGCAGTAGCTGCTGCTGATAAATTCACGTATCTTCTATGTGTATATAAGCTTAGTTCTCTTTTTTTATTTTCTAATCGTTTTTGCCTTTTACGTAATTTATTTTTCTGGCGCTATCTATTTAAATGTATTCATAAGGTAGCGGACTCACGGCAACACGTTGAGACGTTCATTCATGCATTTAAATGCCGGTGAATTCTGTTTCTGTTTAAGCGCTTTGTTTCTTCCTTTTTTTTTTTTTTTTTATCAGGCAAGGGGGGAAAACGTAGACAAAAACAAAATAAAATAAAACAATTATGAAAATAGCATGAGCGACTTTGTTTACTTGTGCTGATAAAACACACGAAGAAAAATTATTTGGATTTTATTTTCTGTATCAGTTCCTCTTTTTTTTGTGTTTTTTTGTTTTGTTGACGTCTTTTTTGTTTTCTTTTGGCGACGTCAGTGCATGGATTTGGAAATGGTTTCTGTTTGTATTGTCTTAACTTTAAACAGCGATTTACATTGATTTCAATGAGATTAATGCAAAAGGAAAGAATTTGTTACGTAACTTTGCTTATTAAAATGAAATTAAATTAAATAAAATACACAATGAGTTCGTCTTTACTGCACGGTCGGCTGCTTGCTGATCTGACTTTTGTCAAACAAATTTAAATATGTTGATTATGACATTTCTAAAAATATAATAAGTTAACAAAAAAGCCAAGAGTTTACTTTTCAGTTTAGAATTTTAAGCATTTTTAGAATTCTCTCAAGTGGATAAATTGCGGCTGACTTCAAAAACAAGTTCCTAATATAGAAGCTGTCAGATTAATGAGTTTAAACTGTAGTTAGATCAGATTTTGCTCCAATTCATAATATATTACAAATACTTCCAAATCCAAATATCAACATCCAGACTTAGCTTCAGTAAAATTGACTCACCCCTGTTAGTCATACAAGCAAACCAGTCATTCAACATTAAAATGAAAACTAAGAGGAATTAGAAATGGAGGAAGACCCCACAACAATTAAATGATAACAGAAATAATTTTAGATTTTATGGCCACCATCTTATATACTAAAAGAACATGGTAAGTAAAATAATAGACCACTAGGGTCGAAATTAAATGGGTGTCAAAGAAAAATATCACATAAAAATCAAAAAAAAAATATGTTACTCTTCTTTGCGCAGTTAACTGACAATAAGTGGCATATGGCATCTGAAAACTGATATGCTTTTTGCATGTGTGCGCTATACCATTACACGGATTTATTGTGCTTAACTTAATGTTCGACATCTGTCGTCAGCGAAGCCTTTGTTGAATGTATCTTGCACATTGCATTAAGTGCCTTACTAAACAACTGACGGTGCTGAATTGAAATAAACTTAACCAAGCAGCTGAGCAGCTATGTCAAACAATAAGGTTTTTCAAGTAAGTAGTTGAGAATTTATTGTTATTAAATTTAAATGCACACGCAGAAGCAAAACAGCAGCAGAAACGGTTTAATTCATTTCCTTTTATTTACGCTGCTGCGCAAGATAAGCAATAAACGCAATACACAATAAAAAGTATCTATGCTAATAAAAAATAAATTAAACAGAGGCTACATAAAAGACATCGTCGTCGTCGTCGTCTTCGTCGTCGGCATCGTCGTTGTGGTCGTTGTGATCATCGATGCCGTAGACATCGCATACGCATACCCATACGCATACGCATACATATGTGAGTAGTTTATCGGAGTCCATGCGGAAGCGCAGAAAATAGAACTATGAAGTAATAAGTCACATAAAAATTGTTTATTTGTGCATTGCTGGCATACGATGAACGGCAACAAAAGCAGACGAAGCAAAAGTTCAAATGCGCGGAGTACTGCGGAAGTGCTTAACCCATTTCAGGCAGTTGCCCGTGCGTTCACTTGACCGAAGTTCTTTTGTTCGCTCGTTCGCTGGCTCCTTCGTTGGTTCGTTCGTTTGTTGTTTTGCTTAGCGCACTTGCGAGTAATTGTCCTGTGCGTTAAGTTCAACAGCGTCACTCAAAGTCAAATGTATTTAGCTTCATAATTATTTTTCATGTTCATCAAGCATAACAACAACAATAACAAAAAACAAAAACAAGCGAAGCACAAAGAAAAAACCAATTATATAAAACAACAACGAATGCGTAGCAGAATATGACGCTCGCCCTACGTCAATGTCCTAAGAGGGCGCCATGTGTCGCGTCGCGTCAAGCAAAAAAAAAGTGTGCCATGCAAATTATAAATGCGCACAATTAATTTATGCAAAATTGCTACTTTGTCATTTTTGTTTGTCTCGTTTTTATTTTCTTTTTATTTCTTTTCGTTACTTTTGGTTATTCGGTTTTTCTGTTTTGCCTTTGCTATTCCATTTTCAGTTTTCGGTTTTCACTTCATATTTTGCTTTGCTCTCGACGACTGTCGAAAAAGTTAACTCCCCTTGGTCATTTCGCTGCCGGCGCATACCGCACACGTGTCGTATACGTAACGCAATTGTGTCCAGTCACTGTGCTGAGCTTGTTGCCCGCTAATAATGACTCATGAGCCGCGCGCATTCGCTTGTTTACTTGTAAATGCGAAATTCTCAGCTTTTGCTTCAACGAGCAAACAAAGTCTGCCGCCGCTAATTTGTAGTGAAAAATGCTGTGAAACAATTTAAATAACATGCTAACACGCAATCCGCGATTATGGTGCTGAGCATTAAAATTAAAGCCTCTAACAAGAATTTAATCCCACTTGGCTTGCTGCTTTTAAAGTTTATTTCTCTTTTTCCGTTGTTGTTTATATTTAATATGCGAGATGCCGCCATATTTATAGATAAAACATTTGAAGTGCGTGCTGTGCTATGTTGTGTAATAAGCATTTCATGCTTACCTAGGCAGACGCCTTGTTGCAAAAGTTTTGTTTACTTTACAAACAACTGGAGAATGTAAATATATAAATAATGTAAGCGCTTTGCCTCGTTTTAATTTGTGGCTAGGTGCATATATTACTCACTGGTTCGAGGGCTTCATGACTGAGCATTAAAGGCAAGTTTATGCCTTAATAATAATTAAAATACAATTCTTTTTTTTTTTTTGTTTATATTTAAAGTACTTTCCTAAATACAGAATTTTACAAACAGTTGTGTGGCGGTATTACATTGCCAGTCGACTTGTTGTTCATGTGTTTCAGGTAACATGGCAATAGCGACCCATGGTATTCAAACACATCTAGAGAGTTGCTGATAACCTAGCTAGCGGTTCTCATCACTTTAGTGGCCTCTTCTTGGTGCAACCTAGGCTGGAATCAGCAGAATAGAATCGTGGAAGGCTGTCAGGGAGACAAGGCATGTTGTTAAGTATCGTAGTACCTCACATCCTTGAAACAGTATGTCGAGTAGGTCATACTTATATATAATAAAAATAACATTAAAAACAAATCAACCTATGGCCGCCACACATCTGGAGCAAAGAGGCAGACATTACCAATTAATTTGCTTTCCTAATCTCTGCACTTTCAACAACAACAACAACAGAGGAGAAAATGCCGCATAATAAAAGTAATTTTAACAACCTACCACTGACCTGTGGCCAACTAATGCATGCAATGATTGTCAATAATAAAAATTTATTATTTGGAATTTGCACTGAAATTGACGTAAAATGGCGATAGTGAGGTTTAATATAACCAATAACTGTTGACATATGAATACTCAAATGCAATGATTTGAGCTAAAATTATGTTGATTTTCCCAACAGATAAAATAAATCAAAATAGACAGTAGGGCAAATCGAATTAATTTATAATTATTCACCATTTGTTATCATTTCGCGAATAAATCATAGCAAAGCCCCAAAGTATGCAGCACATTTTTTGTTAGCGGCACCAGTATCAGCCGGAAGGCACACACATATGCGAAAATATGCATACGCACATAATAAATGCGCAGAAATTTGTGCGCCATTAAAGAGTTTTCATCGCAATTTCCATATTACGTTGCTGGATCACAAGCAGAATTATTTGCTGCAAGCTTTCAGTGCATATATTTCGCAATGCAAAGTATACTGCTGTCACTGCCATACAATTGCGCTGTTTACTATTTTGTACTGGCATTCGTTTTTTAAGTGTTTTTATTATTCCTTTTGTTTTTTTTTCTATTTTTAATATTTTTATAGCAACGTCCGCTTGTGTTGTGTGTGTTTAATTAATTAAAGGCGTGTCAGTTCGTGCTTCGTGTGTTTTTTTAACAACGCCTAATTAGCACTCTACAATGCGCAACGGTGTAAGTGCGCAATGATTTCCTAGTATTTGCACTGCAAATAAAAGCATGGCATAATGCACGCGAAGTAACAGCAAACAACTTCAAATTCGAAATCTTTGCTGCTCGACTCAGTAAGCTGTGCATTAAGCATTGCATACTTTTGTGCGCCAACACGTTCATACGAAGCAGTTAAGCCTTTTCCATAGTGGGCAATACTTGTGGCCACTGATGCTGGCCGAGTTTTATGTTGTTGCTGTACTGATTCTGCAAAGTGCTGCATTTTTCTACGCCCGAATTGCATGCAGCATTAATCTTGTATAATGCGCAAATATTGCTGCAGCTGCAGGCAGGCAGAGATACTCATACAGTGTATGGCAGCGATGCCAACAGCAAGAGACGTTGTGTGGCGGCTGTGTGGGCAACAAAGACACGACCCAGCCAAAATGGCTCACATGTTTGTTTGTTGTAACTTTCAAGGCTTCATCGCGTAGTTGAGATAAATCGTGCGCCGTCATACCAACAATGCGCGGCTGCTGCATGGCATGCAAAATCGCGAATTGGAAGCGGTCGCCTTTATGTTGCTCGCGTGTCTGTTGCAGCCGCGCCGTCGGCTTCAACCGAAAAAATGGCCACATGAATCATGAACTTAATTACTTTGTAAAAAGAAACAAGAAAACACGAAACCTTCAGCGCAAAGTTTACGCTTACGTTTGTGTGCTGCCGAAAAGTAAAACATCTGTGTGGATCCTTGCAGGCCTTTGAGTTGTATTTTCGATGTTCATTATCAGTATAGTGACATGCACACAATTTTATAAAGTTCACATGCATACCTTAAAAACTGTGCTTCACTATGGCTATTGCTTGCCTTAAAATATTTGAAAAAAACTTTTTAATTAATTAATTTTAATTCGTCGCCTCAAATACAGTCGATATCGCTTCATTGCTGTGGCAGCGTATTGTAAATTTCGGATAACATAACTTCCAATGAAACTTTGTTTTGTTTTTTTTTTGATTTTATTACGAAATACATTTTTATAAATTAAAATGCAATGCTGTGCGTTGATAAGCGCAACACTCGGTATAGAGTTTTCGTTAATGCTGATAAAAAAATGTTTGGGACCATATAAAAAAAATTCGTTGTATCGCTCAAACTTTCATATTTAGTTGGATACAATTTTGTACATATATAAAGGGCACTGGGAGAAACATAATATATTGGAAAAATATACAATGATCCTCCCTTTTTATTAGAGAAAAAAATTTTAAAAGCATTGAGAGATGGGAGACAAAAAATTGGAGGAATTACTTTAATATTGGGGAAGATTCCTACTACCAAGCAAAAAAGCTGTGTGCATCAAAACAAAAAAATTATAATTTCTGTGCTAATGATGCCGCTGTCGTTAACAGTCTCTTTGTATGAAAGGACGCCGATACCGATATGACTAACCCAATGTAATGGTTAAATGAGTTGCAAATTGGCAAAGAAAACGAATGCGGGGTTAGCAAATTATTATTGAAGTACAATTTAATTTAATAATGTCCAATTGATACGTTAATATGCAGTAGGTTGAAGTGTGTTATTTCATGTGCTTACATAGTCGTGCATACCGTAAAAAAAGAAAATAATTTATAATAAAGCTGTGATAAGTGAACGAGGCATATTCTAAGCGATTCTTGCACAAGTTCACAATTACTTGCAACCTACGGGTGGCACGATTAGTGAACAGACTGAGTAATTGCTTCCAATTTAGTACACATTATCAAAAGACAGTTTGCAAGCAATTTGTAAAAACCTCGAATAAGCCGAGTAAATGTTCTGTCTTATTTTATTGAATTAAGCATTCTTTTGATTTTGGGCCTCTCTTAAGTTGGATTTTGTATTAACTTACATTTAAGGGTAACTGCTCATACCTATTTTCATATATAGATTCTCCAGATGCATTCTTATACTCAAGATCTGACAACAATAAGTTGACTTGTCACATTAGAACAGCCATTTTAAATCGCATTAAAAATCATAACTCAATGTGCAATAAAGCACTCTAGCGGGACGCCATCTCAGACCACGTAGCATGGAATAAAGCAATGCAAGCTTATGAAGCATAAACTATTATAAAATACAAGACATATCGGCATAGCGCATATATTACATTGCTGAGTGTAATAACTCTGTGCTAGCCTTTGTTGAGTCCTTTTTCACTTTCTTTTTCTATCCTTTTTGGTATTGCCTTTTCTACTCAATTGAAATGTCATAATCATATTTACAGTCAATTTGCTACAGATAGAAAGGGCACACGTGCCATAAAGAGTAGCAGTGTAACACAACAACACAAGTTGGGATGCTCGTACACTTCGTTGTTGTGTTTTTTTTTTTTTCAAACTGATATTTTTACAATAAGTAGACACAGATACGAATAGCGAACTGCATGCTCAAGGCAGGCGTGCACACATTTGCTGCTAAGCAGGCGCACAATGAGCACTGCAGATGACACATGGAATCATGATGCAAGCAGCGAACGAGCACGGCATAAAATATGACTTGTGTATTGTTTGAATGAACTCTTACATTCATAGTCTCTCTCACACACACACACCCACACACAAACACATATCATTCATATATGTATCTATATATATATGAATACATTTATAAATATGTATACATGGCTCATGGATTGCCGCCCACTCCAGCACACAGCAGGTGGCCAATGGCAGTGGCTTGGGCGAGTCGAAGCAACAGGATGCATATAAATCATATTTGCGCTCTAGACATTCCATGGCACGAGTATTGTAACTATTTATCCATATAAGCATTTGTGTGCTCGTGAAAGTGTAAGCGCGGCGCGCAATCTTGTGGAACACACTCATGTGAAAATATATGTACATACATGTGTGCATTGATACATCTTTCTACATTTATAGAGATAGATGGCAGGCGATAAATATCAGCGTCCCATAACCATCAGCACACGCTTATGAGGCGTGCATTGTGTTCGCTTTTGCGTCGCCTGACAGCGCCCTGTGGGCAACCGCAGCCGTTGCGCGTTATTGGTGCGCAATAATTGAGCTTGTTAATATAATTGAGTTATATGACTTTATAATGAAGTCATGTGCAGAATATGCTCGTAAAAGATTTAAAGATGCGTACATTAAATGCTGTCAAAATGCGGCAAAACCTCAGAACCTTTGATTGACCCGAAAGTATGCAACGTTTTTTTTATTATTGCCATTTGCGAAATGTTGCGCCAAACGCTGAAGTGAACCTTTTGACAGGATTGAGCAACACTTGCGATATCTTAACAGTTTTCGCTTGAAATGTCACGCAACAACACACACAGGTGTATAATTTGGCGAACTTGCTTTCTTCCTGCAGGATATTGTGAATGCTTTTCGATTCGCAACATTACCCTTGACATTTGCGAGCAGCGGCTGAGCCTTTAAGCAGCTTAATTATATTCAGTTTTGGCATGTTAGCTGTCAGCTTGGATTTCTAATATTAAGAAAAATTAGCTACCCAAAATACGAATATATATATGCAGCTACTAAGCAATATAGAAAAATCTCTCATAACCGGACACCGAGGGTCGAGGTCATTTTGTGCGGTTATGGGAACTCTACGGTTATGAGGACTGTCCGTTTTGGCAGATTTTGCTGTACTTTAAAGTAATTAATGTTTGATACAGACTAGAAAATTACTTAAGGCCAACTAGGTAAGCTCTTTTACTATTATCTCAAGACTGAGAGACCATCACCTTTACTAATGGGTATAACTGCTTCAAAGTTCTTTGTATATTACTATTTTTAATAACTTGGTACTAGAAAATATGGCAAACTGAAGTCTAATGTTTTCATAGATCCAAGTCCTCAAGTATAAATGTCAGTGATCTTCTTATGCTAAGTATGTAGGGATTCTAAGTAGCTAATACATTGTTTAAAATAACTAAAGGTACTCAGTTTTTATGTGTCACCTGCTGTAAATTTCAAGTGATCACCCAGTGCTCAGCCCAAGTGACTTCCGCTGGTTTATATACACTCGCATTTTCACACATAAATTGCCTGGTTCGAGGAATCTGAATCAAGTTCATGATTAATTTTTTACATACCTTTTGAATAATGCAATGAATTCTGTGAAATGTATCCTTCATGTGGAATGCTGCGTCGAAAAGGGCATGGGTAAGATCATTTTACTGTTGCCTTTTTGCTTCGCAGCTTTTATTTTTTGCTTGGCCATTTAGCGCATTGTTGCCCTCAGCGATGTTTTCGCACGCTTTGTCGCACTGATTGAATTTAAACGTCAGCAGGCAAAAACTAAACATGATTACTCGCTTGCCACTTCGGAATGGTTGCACACGCTGCATAGGCATGTAGTTGGACAGCGGCGGGAGGAGTCTTTCTGTGTGTGTGTGTGAGTGTATCTGCAGTAAGCGCTGCTCACTCGTTTATGTCGCCAAGAACGAGCAAGTGGGCAGCAAATGGACGGCTGATGGTGTGTCACTTGTCAGCTTCGTATGTTGGCTGGTGCATTAAGCAGAGCTACTCGTACCTCGTTCAGCGACTAGACGAATTCTCCGTGCTGTGACTACATGTAGAGCATGGCTTTGCACTTCCTTGCCACACACGACGACTTCATACAAGCAACAAGCAATTGCTAATGCCGCTGCCCTTGTTGCCGTTCTTGTCTCATATTTTATGTTTGTCGACAGGCAGCAGGCAACCAAACACGCAGACAAACACACAGAGAGACAGTCAGGCGTGCAACTAGCTGCCGGAGAGGCAATACAGGCAGCCGCCTTTAGTTGAAATCTGTCAACTGCAACTATTTATTAAATTATATCTGTCATTGTTAATGTTCAGCAGATACTCGCACATTAAGTGAAACACAAAGCGGCAAACATTGGTGTGTGCGCATGTATGTGTATGTGTGTGTGTGTGCTCATATGAAATTTAAGAATTTATGCATGCGAATTCCTTTTCATTTGTATGTCTGTAGTATATTTATTTATCTGCTAACCACTAATGCTGCCTAGACTGACATATTTTCCCTTTCTCTCTCTGTCTACTTTATTTGTTGCAGTTGTCTGACAGCAGCAATATATGATAAATATAAAGTGGCTTAACATGCTATGCCGTTTTTGGTTGAAGTTATTTTCCAAATCAAACACTTTTTGCATGGCTTAGCATGCTAAGCCTCTGGAGCAGCAGCCGCCAACAGCAAACAGAAGACAACGCAACGCAACACAACGCAACGCAAGGAAGAGCAACTCAAGCCAAGGCAAGGCAAGTCAAGGCAGAGCACGCATAAAAAGTAAAGACGGCAGCAGCACTGTATCAATAAGGCTGTCAATATGAATAGCGATGACGAGGAGCGCGTTTGCCTGAGGTAAGTGCTAAGCTTTTCATTTCATCATAGAAGCAACAGCAGCAGAGCTTTTCTATGGCCTGTCTACAATTGTAAGCACTTGTTTACAATAATCAATTAAATACTTCACTGTACTTGTACAGTGGCACTCGCACACTATGCACAAAGTGTGCGACTGTCAATGTGTACACTACTCTAACACCATACACACACACACACAACATCAATAACAAAGCCAATAACAACAACGAGAAGGACAACAATGACATCGACGACAACAGCGAGAACAATAATAGAAACATCAACAATAACAATGAAAGTGATATTGTATGTCAATCTCATATTTCAATTATTATAAATGGCAGTCAGACTATGATTCCCAGTACGCTTACTTCAGGGCAAAAAACGAAAGTGGAGTTGAGTGTGCGAACAATGCAGATACAGATAATATGACATGCCACTATGGCAAATCAAGTTACATACTTAGGTAATGGAGCATTGCCTAAATAAATAGGAGCATTGAAATAATTAACCATTGCCTTGAGGGATTCGAGTCCAAAGCAATGTTTGCAAAGTTAACGATTTAGCTTCAGAATACACTTCCAAAGTGATTTATGGCTTATACATATACATATATCAGGAGAACCCAGGCGATTGTCTACAGTCTAACGGTATAAGTCAGAGTTTCTTTAAAACAAGGGTGTTTCTGTTAAAAATTATATCCGAAGTCATTTTCTACCAAAGATTTTTGAAACTTAAAAAATTGTATTTTTTTTTTATTTTTCTTTATTTCAAATATTTTTTATATGTTAAGCAAACAATATGTCAACTTCTTTTTATACAGTGTAAAATATTTATGTATATGAAGCATATAGTTTTTGTGCGCTTCTGTGCATTTAAATAAGTTAAATCAGACAAATAACACATTATATGTTATAAATATGTATTATATATATATAAAGACAAATTTAATGCAAGCTAAGACGTTTCGGTGCTCATATACTGAAGCTGATTTGCGCATAAATGTTAATTACAAAATAAAATTTTTTAATCGGGCCAAAGTGTTTAGCTTACTCAGCAAAAGCGCATAACTGCTTAAGCTTAAGCACCGCCTACGTCCAATTACAGGGTACGGACGGCTTTAAGCTGAACCGTCGGCGCGAAGGCGTTGGGGCTGGCATACTCGCACACTTCTTATAAATGCCTTTGTCTTGTGTAAGACGCTAATAATTGCGCATTGCGGCAGGCAAGCAGGCAGGCAGCCAGTCACTCCGGCAATCAAGCAGGCATGAAAGTATTTGTGTGAAGCCAACTGTTTAGCAATTACATGCCATTGTGCTGACCCAAATACATGCGCCTCGCAGAGTCACTCACTCACTCACTAGCTCACCCAGACGCAACGCTGCGAAAGGACTTAGTCCAACAGCTGACACACGTCTGGCTGACTGACTGGCTGACTGACTGGGTGAGTGGCTGACAGAGGGCATGAATTAAGCATCAAGCTAATAAAATTATGACTTTTTAATTGCATAATAAGCACAAAATGAAGACGTTTAAAAGTTTTCAGCTCTGACTTTGGCCTGCTATGCTGCTATGCTGCTGACATTTCAAATTAACCTTGCGTCTATGCTGATTTGTTTTGCATGTCATTTACTGGTAAACGAGAAACTTCAGAATTGTTTTGCATATATGTAAGTCTGAAGAAATCAAGTAAATTCCAACATAGACAGCACAGCTGACAGGCCATGGTGCTGACAAGGACATGTGTTGCACTCAATTATACTTTCTGGCTCACGCACTCATGCACACGCACTGGAATTGCGTAAAGCGACAAACAAGTAGAAGCGACACAGCTAATAGGTTGCTTTGGACATTGCTCGTCTTCGTTTAGCACAGTTTGACAACAGTGTCCAGCGCAGAGCATTACAGTACAGGATACAGACCACAGGACACTGTCAAGTGGTGCCTTTTGCATGCGTTGTCGCGTTCAGGCAATGTTCAATTTCATGTAAATACGTTGTTGCTTTTCTCTTCACCGGCCGTTCTTTACGTTACATATTTTCGTATGCAAATTTCATTTCATGCTTTAAAAAGTAGTGAATTGAATGCCACTACAGCAGATCCACACAAATGCGAAAAATTTTATTGCATACTTCGTAGCGCCGTTGCCGTGCCTCTGCCACGAATGCGAATGCGAATACGATTGCGAGTGTTTCGCAGTCTTCGAACATGTGTGTGTGTGTGTGTGTGTTATGTCTTTCTCACACACATACGTACGAGCAATTCGTGCGCTGTTTGCTGGTTTTTTATTTGCTTTTTATATTTCTCTTCTTTTGTTTCTCCACTTTCGAAGGCGACTTGTGTGCGCTGTAGTCAGTGTCGCCTTTGTCGTTGCTGCCGTTGTTGTCGTTGCTGTCGTTCTTGTTTCTTTATTGTTGTTATTATTACTGCTGAGCTGCGTTTGCCGCAACTATTAAAGTGAATTTTAATGTGCAGAATTATAGAATGGATTTTAGTATTTAGCCGTCATGGCGCATTAATTTACTTTAGTCTCTCCAATAATAATAATTTGCTTGTCCTCTGCATACTTCATTTGTACATATGTATATCGCTTTGCGCCAAAAGGTTAAATATTGTTAAGGCTCACCGTAAGTATCAATAGCAGAGAGGGTAACGCAATCAGTAAATGTGTTTGAACTTATGTGAGTGTCTCTTAAAATGTTCACCAAGTGGCTCAAAGCAGCACAGTGAGCACATAAGCTGCAATATAAGCTAAATGTTGTTAATGTGCAAAGTATTCTTTTAACTTTTTAATAGACGACGACAGCGCACCATTTACTTTTATTTCTAAATGTGGCAAAATTGGCTTTATGAATTCCTCTTAAAAGGTTGCTCACTCGTGGCTGTACTTGGCTGTACCAGCTTCAAAAACGTCAGCATAATTAGTTGAACATCGAGACATGTTGCTTTACTATTATGACTCACATAAATATTATATATATATAGATAAACCTATTAAGATCTGGAATGAAATTAGAATAAAATTTCTTTTTATTTTTTATGTTCAATTAATATACGTACCCAGCTTAAAGCAATCTAGAAAACAAAACACGTTTGGTTCTTATTTTTTGTCAACCTTTATACGAAAATATGCTTTCACTTTAACTGACAGCTGTGAAATCTTATTTAAAATTGTTGTAAAAAGGATTTCGCACCTTAACCTCATACATAAGCCCATCTAAGCAGTGATGTTAAAATAAAACAGCATGGAAGATGCTTGCATAAATCGATTACCGCCTAATCCGCAGACCAAAATGCTTAACAAGCAACAATTTGCCTGCTGCAGCCAGCCCAAGAAAATAATACCCCAAAAGAGCCACACTTGCCCGACCAAACACACACACACAAGTTTAAGTGAAAGTTGAATGCGCAGGAAGACAAATAAAAGTATGTGACAGCAAATCGAAGTGCTTAGTTATGCCATTTCACCAAGTCAGATGGAATTGTTATGCGAATTTCTTTAAGTCACAATTCATAAAAGGAAAAATTCATAAAAATTCTTAAAAAAAAAAAAACAACAAAAATAAATAAATAAATGTAAAAGGGAGTATAATAAGAGAAGAGAAGTATGCATAAATCCCGCTCTTAAAGCCATCTTATGGCAATAAAGCCACGATTTCGTAGCATTCATGTCAGCTCAGGAATGGAGAAAAAAAAATACATTTTGAAATTTCCTTTGCCGAAATGCCTAAGTAGCCACTTATGCGGCTTATTGTCTGCCACTGCCGCTTGCTCCGCACAAATAAAGCACAGAAGCCGACGCCGACGCCGATGTGGATGCCCGGGCACCTTTTATTCCCAACAACGCTGCACCCACGATCCCGCAGCCGAAATAGAGAAAAGTAGCAATCAGTGCTGCTGATATTTACCCAAATCAGCGCAAAACTGCTTTGATTTCAACACAAGAAAATAGAAATACTTAGAATAAGTGGAAAATAGGGAAATAGAAAACGTAAATGAAATCCACGCAGAACGACATCAAAGTGGCTGTCACAACTTGTGGCATTTTTAAGCGCCTTTCGTTATGGTGAAAGAAATATACAAACAAAAAACCATAAAACTGAAAAGGAAAATAATAAAAAAAAAAATAAAAAATGGAAAAAAAAAATAAGAAAAAGACACCACAGAGACGGCGGAATCTAATAGATCTGAGATTACAGATACTTTTCAATTTCCAATACGAATATTGCGTTCAAAAATTTAAAGTCTACGCGCATCAATAAAATGCGTATTGGCATTTGGCATGGGAATGGAGGCAATGGGGGGTGGGTTAGTGATGATGGTGGCGATGACCTATTTAGTCAGTTCGTCTACCCTTTTCAATGTAAGCTTACAGTCCGCTTCTTCTTGTTCTGCTTTTATCTGCTTTGTGTAGCACACCCATGTTGACCAATGGCGCATGCATGCATTCGCATATTAACCTAAATCCTAACTAAGTTATACAAAGCACAAAGTGACTTTGCTGAACCTTTTGCTCCTTCATCGTGTACGCATATAATAAAATTATTTACTACTTTTCTACACTTGTTTTTGTATTACTGTTTCCGTTTTGTTCTTCATTTTCTATTTGTTGATTTCTTCTTTTTTTTTTCGTTTCGCTTTTTCCTTTGGCTTGCCTTTGTATTTATTCAAATGAATCAGCAGTTGTTATCCTGCGTACAATCAACGCAGCAACGCCGGCTGTGTTGGCTTTGTGTTTTACCAACGTGGCGGCAACCGCGTTCTAGGTGGCCCCGTGTTTGTTGTTGTTCTTATATATATTTATTTGTTGTAAATTAACTGCATGTTGTCTTCATGTAATGAGTGCAGATGAAGTGCTTCAAGGCATTCTCACAGTAATTTTAATTAATTTTTGTATCCTGCATGCAGCAAGCAAATTGAATTATCTATTCCGCGATAAAATTAATTGCAATTGTATTGTAATTGTATGGTATCAAGAGTGAAGTCTGTAAGGAGTTGGTCTGATTTTATGAATTTTTTTTTAAATAGGCATATGCCAAGATGCCGATAACTTGTTTACCTTATCGATTGCCATAACTGAAATCGAAAAGCAACAAATTTAAATTCTTATAAACATTGTTTTTGACATAGTTTTATATCTAGGCTGTCGATAACGAAGCTCTGTTAGGCGACACTTAAACAGCGACACGCAGCGGCTTAACAGCGATCAACAGCGCCACAACAGCTACACAACAGCTTCCCCCGAGTCACGCAACAGCGAGACATAACAGCGCCACCAAAATTGTTACCTATTTGCTGATGAAAACTTTTGTTTTACAAATATATTTGCCATTCAATGGAGAATATATCAGTCTTTGATGAGCATACTTCGTGAGAGTTCATTGAGTTAACTATGAGCATATACACTTAGTGACAGGACAGAGACTATTAATCATATAGAGACCGCACGTCATACAAGTTAAAATTTTTATATTCGCAAGCCTTTGTTATTCCCACATTTGTATGAGGAAAAGGGACAAAAAGAGAACAACCATAGCGAAGTCAGTAAAGACGCCCAGTTTTCGCTTCGTCTTTTACCCTGCTCGGTCGCACCTAATTCTAAAATTTAAAATTGGTCATAACATTACTCTGGTGCAGTATCTACTTATTTATAAGTTGTGTTTGATATTACAAATCAAATGTAGACAAAAAACTATGTTATTATGTATTTGCTTGCAGCGCAAGAACTAGCACCTGTCTACAAGTTTTTTGAATCTTCCTTTTTTTTCATCCTACTTAAATATTAATTACGCAATTTCAAATACCACCCACCCGAAGGAAAAACTCTATTCTCTTGTAATATAATTTTCTACCTCCTAACTGTAGAATAAAAATTTCATGAAATGTTTTATTCTCTTAAAAAGTAAATATGTATTGAATATGTATTCAGACTTCACTTATGATAATTGCCACTAACCTATTATACTAATAAGTTATGAAAAAAAAAAATAAAATTATGGTAAAAACAAGTTAACAATTTTTGCTTTGTTACTTGGCAGCAACAATAAGCCTGTGGAATTTTTTCGTGTTTTTGTTTTTATGTTTCCCGTTTTATTGTATTCCACTACAATGAAATCTACTATAAGTTGTATAGAAAAGCTCTTTGTTGCCAATGGACGCAAAAAGTCTCACGTAATTTAATCGATTAGCTCGTTATAATAAGTTAACAAAGTACGCTTAAAAAATGCATGCTCATAAAATCGAACTAATCAGCGACGGGGGTTAATCACTAAGTAACTAAACCGTCACGCCTTGAGGAGAGGCCGCCGTCCCGAATACTCGTAAATTGAGTGATAATTATTGTGACAAACCGCAGGGCACACTCGCAAACACTTGCACGCACAAATGGCTCATATATTTGTATAGAAGTTGCTAAGCTATTGTTAAACACATATGTAAACACCCACACACACACACACACACACACACACATGCCCTCACACGAAGTCACACGCCCTACCCACACACGCCCGCATACTCGCAGTGGCAACAGTCAAAGCAGTTCCCAGCAGAGCAAGGCGAACTTTAATCTGCTCAACTAAGCAGCTGCTTAGGCGTTTCAAGCTACTCAAAAGAGTTGAACAGCAACAGAATCAACAGAAGCAGCCGAGGCGACGTCGGCAACGGCAGCGGGAAGCTCATAAGTAAATAACCAGCTCAAACACATGCTCATACACTTAGAGAAGAAGCGCATGAAAGTAACGATGACGAGTCAACGTGGTCTTTGCCAGACACTTGTTACTGCGTTGTGCTGGGCTGGGCTGCGCCTTGCGGTTTACACACCCAATAAAATGCCTTAACAAGTTCCTTGTAGTCATAAATTGAAGAAGGCTAAGCTGGGCCAGCTGGGTGGGTTAACTGAAACCGTTGTCTGCTGCTTGACTTTGAGTCTAACCCCAGCTGTGCTGTGCTGTGCTATGCTGCTCATCCGACAGTGTCGAGAGATAAGCGGGCGAGTCGCGCGCACAAGTGTTTGCCTGCTGGCATGTCCTTACGTATCATAAACATCCTGCTTACATTCTATAATACAATATTATAAAACAAATATACATACATGTGCATGTGTGCTTGTCTAAGGCTACACTCGTGAGCACAACACCAAGTGTGTGCAGAACTATACGGCCAACCATGCCAACCTACCCTATAACACGCATATCCGCTCACTCCGCACTGCTCCCTTTGGCCTTCCTCAAACGGTCTGTTGGATATTTGTTGGCGTAGACAGGCGACCCAATGTCGTCGTCATCGTGATGTTATCAACGTTTTATCGTTTTTGATGTTTGTAAAGTTATTTTATAGTACTTACATATATGCATGGTGCATTCCATAGTTGCTGCTCATAATGAGTTAAGGTGAAAGTAATTAATGAAGTTGGTCCTTGCTAAGCTGTTGGCCGCACTAAGAGTATCGTACTGCACGCTTACTATTTTTAGGCTTTGATCACGAATTGACTGACTAGGAGAAAATCATGGAATGTCCTTTAATTCACTTGCACACTTTCGTTTGCTACTCGCGACGTGTTGCTTCTGCGTGTCTTCGTCTTTATTGCGTTTGCGAACACGCCCCATCAAAACTATGATAATGTGTTAATGAGGCCGTTATATTGCTGCTTTGATACTGTCGATGGCCGATATACGATAGTGTCATCGACATACAAAACTGCTGTTGTTATAATAAGCTACACAAAGCCGGTATATGTGTGTATTAACTATTGTCACCGCATGCTGCTCATAACTCGTGTGCATGTGTCAGCTGCATCGATTAAGGAGGACTTAGGGGCACTCGCAGACCACATACGTCCGTATGTATGCACGTCTGTATTCTGCTTAATAAGTAAAGTGAACGTAAATTAGTTAACGGCAATAATAATTGAATGTGCTTTCGCAGTGTATTCGAATATTAGTCACACCTCACACCATGTGGTGTGATTTGCGGTATGGCTAATGCTCACAAATCTTGCACACGTTGCGAAACTATGACTAGTTTTGCTTGGTATAGGCAGTTCCCCTTGCCCCTGCCGCTACTGTGTAATATTAATTAGCCATTATTTTCTGAAAGAGAACATCATATCCAGCATATGCTCAAAAGTTAAGTCTAAATCAGCTATAGTGATTGCTTGTGACTGTTCGATTATCTTGTAGCCGATTTTTATTATGAGAAATAACTGCAAAGATTATTTATACCCTGTACCAAAAAAAGGTAAAGGGTATATTAAAATTGTGCAAATGTATGTAACAGACAGAAAGAGCCGTGGCAGATATCACAAAGTATATATATTCTTGATCAGCATCGAAAGGTGGGTCGATCAAAACATGTCCGTCTGTCTGTCCGTCTGTATGAACCAACGGATCTCGGAAACGGTAAGACCTACAATTACCAAATTTAGCATGAAGACTCTCCCAATCAATAGGCATAACAATTTTTTTTTTTTTTCGTTATTCGACCTATAACATATAGCTGCCAAAGGAACGATCGGGCGAAAACCCACATTTATTAACAAAACCCCTTTGCTTTTTAAGATATCTTTACCAAATTTCGGATTAAGTAGTTACAGCTAATGTCCAATTATATATCTCAATATTATTTAGATCGGTTTACTGTATCATATAGCTATCATAGGAACGATCGATTCATAAACCACATTTACTGAGAGAAACTTTTTTGTTTATAAAGATATCGTTACCAAATTTTAGATTTAATAATTTTGGGCTTTCTTGGGATATTTTAACATAATGAATACAAAATATTAAACCCAAAAAAAAAAAAAAATAAATAAAAACAAAGTTGATTTGTAGATTCGCTACACGGTTCCCTGCCTTTCTAGTTTTGTTTTTACATATAGTTATATTTATTATTCAAATATTTAATATATTCATTCTACTTGACAATAGCAATATCAGTAGGATAATTTTTAAAGTCCCAGACAGTCAAGTTAAAAAAATCATACAAAGGTAATGTAAATGCCTTATATGCCACTAATATTCATAGTCAAACTCTTATAAATCCATAATCACCGAGAAATTCCCATAATTTGAAGGTCACTTGTGTGTATCATTATATATATCATGCTTCATTCCATTGAATTAAAGTTATTGTGTTCTATAAAATTTCAATATTCTTTATCTCGATCAAGAGTCTGCTTTGCAAGTGGCATTTCGCTGTGTGTTACATATATATATTGTTAGTTGTAAAATTGAAACCCGTGTCACAAATATTCTAACCTGCCAAAATATATTTATGTTATAAATGTAACGTTATTTGAAACCGTCTGCATGCATTTGCCTTCTTTAGCTTCGACAGCTTAGATATGTAAATATATTTGGCCTAGCGCCTGGAATACACATTAACCCGCCTACGCGCCTGTAGATATGCATAAGAGAATTGTAACTGATTTCACAGATAATACAAATGCTAATAACAATAATGATGTTGATAATGACCATATCGATGAGCACACAGCAAACAGAAAACAGCAAAATATCAGCCAATAATCAGTAAAATACAAAATATCCAATATCAGTTGCAAATCGGGTGTTAAACGCTAAACACCGAAATTCCGCTTATTAACCCACAAACGCGACGAGCTCGCGCTGAAGTGCCATATGTTTTTTTCCTAGGCAAATGAGAAAGTCAAATATGTTAATGCACTACAGATTGGCAAGAGAAACGCAAAAGAAAAAGAAAACACTAAAAAACTACAGTAAATATTTATGTGAAAACAACAAATCATCGTTTGTAGAATCTGAAAGTGCTAATTAGCGTAGTTTGCTATTGTCATAGACGTCAGTCATATGAGCACATGAATAAAAGCAATAAAAAAAAAAATAAAAAAAAGAAAAAAAAAAAACGAACGCAAATACATGATGAAAAAAATGTTGATCTGTTAACGTGCTCATTGCAATGGAAATATTTACAAATTTGTGACATACGCTATGCAACATGCAGACTACTGATTTTTGCGCGGTTTTCCTCAATGAATAATTGCCATAAATGAGTATCCTGCTAAAAGTATTATAGAAAATTTGACAACAAAATCTGTTGCCATATTTCAGCGACGAAAATATGTATAAGACAACAACAATATGTGTATTAGCTATGATAACAACAACAACAACAACAACAACAACAAAGACAATAAGAACAGCAAGCGGATGCATAACAAATGCCAGCAATGGCTCGATTATATTAATGAAAAACGTATTCAACACAGAAAATTATCGATTTTGTTTCCTTTTTAATTTGAGTGTGTTTTTTTATTTTGGAATATTGTTGCGTCATTATCACACTGATAAAGATTAAAATTATATTATGTCGTTACTTGTTTGCATATGCTACAGCACTAACAACAACAATAGCAACAACAAAAAATAAACAACAACAACAGCCCAAGTGGCTTATGACGTGTAATTTGTGTTTATTAGAAAAGTAATCGTTTCACCATAAACTGCAATGCGGCTGCATTAATAAAAACAAAGTATTATGGCATTTAGCAGACGCCTTCAAATAAAATTAAATTAATGTATTACACAAATGAATATATGTACATGCCGGCATACGGACAACGGAATTAATTCGAAGTGTCAACAAGGTGCGTATACGCAATATGTGTCAGTTCTGTTTACTTGTAACGATTACATGCAAAAAACCACAACACTACTACTATAAAAAAAAAAACCAAAAAACAAAAAAAAATATCGAAGAAAAAAAATATGGCGCGAACGCATCAATTTATACGATAACAAATGATAACTTGATAACATGTCCCTTAATATATTTTTGTACAGTTCACTGCACAATTCGCAACACAAAACAAAACAAAAAAAAACTAAAAATAAAAAATACACACAAACACAGGAAGGAAACAACAACAAAGCCAACAACACAATAATGAATGAATAGCTACATTGACAACAACAACTGTATACCAACAGCAGCAGTATCAGCAAGTCAGCAACAATAAAAGACAATTAAAGTTACAAAGATTACATAATTAATGCATTTAAATACAATAATTACATAAAATTTATAGCAAAAGTCAGCAGCAGCAGCAACATCAACAGCACAACACCCTGAAGTGTAGTACACACACAACCACACCCACAATCACACACACACGTCTACATGCAAGCACTGCACGCATGGTAATTAAATTAACATATGCAATGAAAGGGTCATTATAAAAAATGCTTTCATACTCGTACTAAATTAATGAACAGTCTGCGCCAAGTGATAATGGAAAATAAGGCTGACATCGCATTTAAATCGATACTTATGTCTATCTTAGAATAATCTCAACGCATACATCCATATTAAATTATATATTATATAATTTTAATATATATATATATAATTTAAAATATATTTTGCTTAAACGAATTCTGCCATTTCCATATGATAATTCTCACAATAATTGCGGAACTCTGTGTAATATTTTTATATAAACACTTTGCTTGATAGTTTCCCCAATAAATGTGACTCTACACGGTAGACCACTTTCTGACAACACTTGATAAATCCAAATTGGCCAATGTTTTGTCGCATCTAGTATGCGTAAACTTCCCTCTCTGATCGAGTCCATATTCCGCACAAATGAAATTTCTAATAATTTTTTTTATATGTACTTAGTTGATGATATCTAGCCATGCCGTTTTTTATTATTGATATAATTTTAATTATATTTGAACATTAAGATTGTTGAATGTGGAAGCTAACTACTTCTTACTAATTATCACTATTTTAAAACAAAATAACAGAAAAAATTTTATATTCTTTTGATCATGATATAACCTATTGGAATTATTGGTAAACAAAGAATGTGACACTTTTGCTACAGATACTTAAGCCATTAAATTCTTCATTGCAACAGAATGAAAACATAAGTTGAATTTAGATCTGAGCAATTTGTTGTGTAAGCTTTAAATTTAATTGGAATCTGCTAGGGGCATATGGTCTCGCATATAATAAACCATTACTTTCAAGTTCTTGTTATGATCAATAAAATGGCAGCAGCATATTCAGGATTTCGATTGAGAATTTTCTTATCGTGCCTGTTATGCTTATGGCTGTAGTTTGTTGAACTCTCTGACTCTTACAGTCGCACAAAAGTTCACACATGACTAAAGACTAATGAAAAAACTACTATTGACAGAAACAGTCAAAGTACGCAAGAAGCAGGATGGCAGCTCGCATAATAGACACATACGCATTCTATATATAGCAGCGATGAAGTTATTGTGTTCTGTCCCCATGCCTTTATTAGCCTAAGAGCACAGACTGATTTATTAATTTTCTGCTGTCTGCTTCAAACTGATGCGAGTCACGTTTTACTTTTGTAAAAAATTCACTTTTACATATGCTTCAATTTATTATGTCTACGTTTTTCACATGTACATATAGGCGAAGGTTTAAGTTTTCTCATTTTCCCACACCATGTCCGTTGCGGGTCTCCTTGCATAGCCTTAATATACGAAAAAAATGTTGAACATGAAATTTATTTTAAAGTTCATTAATTCAACTTCTAGATGTACAACTTACTCCAACTTGATTAAATAAACAATACTAAGCAACTTGACTAAATCAATAAATATATACAAAATTTCTGCAAAACTTCTTGACGACTTTCGGTTTGTATTAACTAAATTAAGTTAAGTAAAATTTATCAAACTAAAGTGAGATTACTTCGGTGTAGGAAGTCCATGCATCTCAAAGGAATTATCGAACCTTTTCTAACTTCCAAAAATAAAACTACAGTGTCGGTCAAAATTAAAGTATACCTTAGCACATTTCATTTTGTATTAAACATTTTTTATGAAATTAACATTTTATAATAATAGTGTGTATTTATTTTACATTTATTGACAAACAGAACCTTATCAATAAAAAATTTTAAATCGAAAAAACAATGAAAATCAAGAATTTAGGAAGTGTTATCCGGATTTTTTCTATGGGAAAGAAAAAGCACGTTTGAAATTATTACTTTGTTGGGAACTCTTTATTTCAAATGGCTCAAACACATCTCTTAGGCATAGAGGTTATTAATTACTAATGATATCCCTTTCTCAAGCCATTATTTATACAGCTTAAAAAGTTCTCAATCGAGGGTTTGGGAAGGCCAACCAAGAACTTCTATCTCATCTCTCTGTTTTAAATCGTTGTCCTATTTTACTCTTCATTTAACTTAAATACGCCAAGGTCCACTGTAAAAGCAGTGTCCGAAAATGGCAGACTGTGTGGTTTTTTAACGAAACAAAGCATACTATGTTATCAAAACTATATACATATACATACCATTCATGTTTTAAAAATCTTAAACAAATTAACCTCTAATCATACATGCAATAAAATGTACATAAGATTACATAGCAAATGTGTCCCATATTTTACGAACTTTGCATCACTTTAATAAAATTGATTTACTTGTCAGTTTCTTTAATTTTGATTTTTCGTTGGTATTTTATTGACAACAACAGCAGCAGCACTCGAGTCACCAAACAATGTGAAATTCTTTCCTTATTGCTGTGAAGGCATATTTCCTAGAATTGTGAAGTGGTACGCTATGATGAAACATTGTGGGCAGTCTGTTGATGTAAAGCTTCAACAAATACTTACTTAAAACTCAATTAGTTTGCCATAAATTGTGACTTTCATCAAATATATGCCTATAATTGTTTATTTGTGATAAAAAAACAAAAAACATTTCTTTCGTTTTTTGGGCGTTTGCTTTTTGTAAACATGTACGAGTATGTGTACATAGCTCATAAGTATTATTATTTTTTAACAGATTGCGAGCAAAAGCAATTGAGTGGTTATTCGCTTATGACTTGCTTAAACACTTATACATATATTTCATTTTTAGATGCTCGTATGAACGTTTAACGTATAACAGTTAAAGCACAACCTAGTAACATAAATTTAATAACTTCATATCAAGTAAACCAAAGACAGACGGCAAAAGCTGCACAAAAATAGCAAAAGAGATAAATTTAGCATCAAATGAGCGATAATAGAATACCTATTAATGCTCATTTGTTGATAAAGTCGATAACAAACTATTGACAAATTCTACCGGCACAAGCGCATTCAAACTAAGAACGCACATGCGAAGCTTCTCTGCGTGATTGCAAAAAAAAAAAAAAATTAAAGCATACTTTTGCGCGGTATGTACACAGTACACATTAAATACAAAGTTTATGCGTTCAAAAAAAAATTGGCTGAGATGAAACTAGAAGACAAAAAGAAGAAACATAAATAAACAGGAAACGACACTTACAGCAAATGAAACGTTACTAAGTAAATAAACATGCAAGTTCAGAAATTGTAGTTAAGTGCGCAAATTTTCCGCACAGCCAATGCAAATTTGCGCAGTCAACGCGGTGAACGCTGCTAACGTCTCGTTACAGTCTCGTACAGCCGTTAAAAGGCGCTAACCTTATTAAATTACATGCCGTTCATGGTAAATCTATGTTTTCTTTGGGTGCGTGCTATGCTAAGCCATGATTTTAGCACAGTCACAGCACATGCATGGATACAAAAACCAATAGCAGCCACAACAACAACAACAGCAACGAAATGAAAAATACAAATATTACATCAAATAAAATAAATACGCTCATTTTGTTTGCCTGTTTGTTTGTTTGTTTATGTATGTTTCTCTGTTTTTTTCTTTCTTTTTTTTCTATATGGTATGTACTCGTATTTCATTTTAAGATTTAAATTTCTTGTATGCTGTCTGTGGAGCTGAGCATGCCTTAACATTTCCTTTATTTTGTGTTTTTTTTTTTTGTTTAATATTTTGTAAAATTTGCTAGTCTCCATGCGTGAGTTTATTGAAATAGCTGGCTGTATCTCAGTCTGTCGTGTGATTTGTTTGTCCAGCTCCCCGTCTCTCTCTCTCTCTCACACTGTCTTTCTCTCTATGTCTCGTTTACTCCGTAGATTTTTGTCGTTGCGTTTGTTTATTCATGTGTATAACTGCTAATTTGAATAATGACAGCGACATCACATCACTGACTGTCGCCGATTCCTATTACTGCTGCAGACAATATTATGCTGCTTCTTTTATTTTCTGTTTCTTATTCGTTATCTATTTGTTGTTGTTGTTGCTGCTGTTATTGCTTTTGCTGTTACGCTGTTATTATTAAGGAAGCTGTTGTTTTGCATAATCTATTAGGCACACGAGGGTGCACGCGTACGTAGAAATAAATACATAAACGAGTATTGAATTATGTTCGGGCACTTTTACCTACTTCAATTATTGTCAAATGATTCGCTCATACACGTATGCGAGTAACATCATTGACACAAGGAGGGCATGGCTCATGAGAGTTAATGTGCAATTACTACGCTGAGAAGCAGCAATTGCTCGTCTTTTTCTGTTCTTGTGTTCTGCTTATGTGTGTTACACATGTTATGCGTATGTTCCCAATTTTACTTTTAAATTTTTTTTTTTTAAGTCCTTGCATAAATTTACATTTATATATAAACATTGCATAAAATCAATTAATAATAATGTACATCTGCAAAATTGTATTGTTGGCAATCATCTACGGCTTCGATGATTGAACCTCATTTATATACGGGCATCTTTTGAACTCAAATTCAACAAACTTAATTAATTGAATTGTAAACACGTTCTTCCTTTTTATTAAACCTATGTACTGTTCATTATTAAATCTGGTTATACCCTGTACCAAAAAATGGTAAAGGGTATATTAAAGTTGTGCAAATGTATGTAACAGGCAGAAGGAGGCGTGGCAGACCCCATAAAGTATATATATTCTTGATCAGCATCGAAAGGCGAGTCGATCTAGCCATGTCCGTCTGTCTGTCTGTCTGTCTGTCTGTCTGTCTGTCTGTCTGTCTGTCTGTCTGTCTGTCTGTCCGTCCGTATGAACAAACGGATCTCGGAAACGGTGAGACCTACAATCACCAAATTTTGCACGAAGACTCTCTCAATCCATAGGCATAACAAGTTAATTTTTTTTTTCGATATTCGTCCTATAACATATAGCTGTCATAGGAACGATCGGATGAAAACCCACATTTAGTAACAAAAACCTATTCGTTTTTCAAGATATCTTCACCAAATTTTGGATTTAAAAGTTTTAGCTAATGACCAATTACATATCCCAATACTATGTCTATCGGTTTACTATATCATATAGCTGTCATAGGAACGATCGGCCAAAAAACAACATTTACTGCGAAAAACTTTTTTGTATATTAAGCAATCGTTACCAAATTTTGGATTTAATTATTTTAAGTAATATCCAATGATATTCCCGAATATAATAAATATCGGTTTACTATAACATATAGCTGCCATAGGAACGATCAGCCAAAAATGGGTTTTTGCTAAAAAAAAAATTTTTTTTCTTGAGATATCCATACATAATAAATATAAAATATTAATGCAATAAAAAATATATATTCAGTTTTGGATTGGGTACAGGGTTTTCTATAGTCGGTTACGCCCGACTATAGCCCTGCCTTTCTAGTTTTTACTTACATATGTTATATGAAAGCAGCTTTAACTTCCGGTCTTAGATTTAATAAGCCCAGACTTTAGCCTATTTTGTCGTATTGGCTATTGAATACTTATGAATATACATTTCAATAAACAAAATTACAAAAATGCTTATTTAAACGTATTAATGAAAGTTCTTGAAATTTTATCTACCATATGCCCGAAAAAAGCCTTTTCTCTAAACCGATTCTCTTCTGAATAATCACAAAAAAATAATTATTATTTATTAACTTCCTGTAACGTGCCCTCGAAGTCTCTTTAGTTAAATTTGGCCCACTCCCTATAACGAACGGTTAAACACTTAGTTATAGAGGACTCATAACTAAATGTTTAACCGATCCCAATGGGTTCATTATAGAGAACTTCGTCTGAATTTATATTTTGTGCTGCAGTATTCTGTATTACAAATGATATGTCTTTAAGTCTACATATTTAATGAATAAGTTAAGTTTTAAGCCATATTTAAATAAAATTATTATTCCTACGAAATAAACAGTAAGAAATTTCAGTATACAAAATCAACATGAGACAAACTTGAATCCTACTTCCGGATCCAAATCAACACACAACAAGTTTATTAAAATTTAAGACTAAAATTAGCCGCAATTTTCTGATTTACCACAACCATAGGTTTCCTAAATAAACACATCTATGATCAAAACAACACTCTTCACCCATGTGCCATCCCGAAAGGGTTCGTCGAACATCCTTTAAGTTTTACTAAGATGTTTGTGACTGTGTTTCTCACAGAGAAAATAAATGTCAAATTGGAATATCTTCATTAAGAGACAAGAATGTAAGGCAAAAACTTTGAGGGCGACAAAGACAAACAGACAGAAGCACAAAAAGCAGAGAGGATGTTTACTTACCTTGACTGCGCCATTGACGGCGATGGAAGTGTTGACTGTGACTGACTTTAAACTCGAAAATTGAAATTTCAAGTGACATTAAGTCGATGATTAAAACAAGCGACAAATTTGGCTTTGGCGCAACGCAAACTGTGCTAACAGAATTCATAACATTTGCAGAACAGAGGAGGAGCACAGCATGGACGAGGACAAATTGGTTTCGGATGAAGTGCATATGCGAAACTTAAGCCAATCGCCATACAAATTCGACCAGAAGCGAATCCAAAGTAATGTGACTAATTCGGCGCCCTCGGAGCTGTTCCGTCGCTGTTCCGGCGGAAGTTTTGTGACGACAAGTGAGCAATCACAGCCACAACAGCAGCAGCAGCAGCAGCAGCATCAGCAGAAGCAGCGACAATCGGAACCACCCAATTGTAACGGAAATGCCAACGTTCCTGTTTCCGACAACGGGGTCGGCGAGGCCGGCTTAGATGCACAGCTTGAGCAGCGTAAGCGCATTAGAAGAGAAGAACTCAAACTTGAAGTCGATGACGACAATTACGAAGTTGATGCCGACGATGAGGATGATGTGGGACTAAGCAATCCCGCAGCGCTTACCACAAATGATGAGCTACCAAAAACAGCAGACACAGTGGATTCCACAAGAATAGCGAAAACACCGGCGAGGACGATGTCCACTTTGACATCGACATTCACAACCATGGATGTTTTCGAGGTTTGTATAACAGCACTCAACATTAATTAAAGCCAATATTCGAAAAAAAAAAGAATACAGAACCAGCTTATGAACTAATATACTGCAGCAGGATGCCACACATGAGGAGGAGGCAGTCAAGTTGGCGCAACAGCAGACAACGAACGAATTTGGCGCATTGACGGAGCCGGCAACAGGAGCAGCGACAACGTCCGCTGCAACAACAGCCAAGACACCATCGATAGGCGACACACCTACGGACATGTCCAAAGTACCACGTCTACCCGGCGACGGTGCTCAGATGGAGGATGAGACGCCGTCATCGCTGCGTGCGTCCAACACATCAATTTTATCTAATGCACGCAAGAAGCAGACCTTCTTGATGGACAGCAGCGGAGATGGTTCTGGCGGTGGCATTGGCGGCGGTGGCATTGGCGGCGGTGGCATTGGCGGCGGTGGCGGTGGCGCCTTTAACGGAGGCGGTCCCGGTGCCGGCAACAAGCAAACTCCGATGCGTGTACAATCGGTGCGCATTGTGGAAGCGAAACGTGCGCACTGCCCCAAGCGACGCACCGAGAGCTGCAGCATTTTTGCCAACAGTAATTTCGGTGCGTATTACCTTAACTTAAATGATGGCCTCCCTGCCTACCTCGGCCACGCTGACTGTGGCCACTTGCCTCACTAATCTTTTGCGTTTTATATTCCTCCTTTATTTTCGAACACGTTGGTGCACACAGAGCACACCGTGGAGGAGGGACACACGGGTCAACAGCCGCAACGGCCGCTCAACAATGAAACTTATTCCGCCTTTAAAAGCGGCAATGTCGTCAAAGGCATACTCTGTCCATCGCTGACGAACTCATTTAAACAGAGCTCACTTGAACGTTCCTATTTGACCTATACGCATCGCCAGCGACAGAAATCGTTGATTATTGTCAATGTTGTGGATTTCATACTGAAAATTGCTCTCGCTTTGATTTGGTTCCTACGCGAGGCTCACACTGATGGGGTGAGTATGCTGAGGGGCAGTAATGTGGCACAGTGGCGGATACATTGTGTAAGGTTCTCTTGGGATTGGGCATCATAATACATACAATTGGTTGAATCCACTAAATTTAGTTTGTATCCATTAATGCCTGGATATGTTGCATCTGGATTATTTAAAAAAAAATTCAAACTCTTATTGTTGTGTTATCATTCTCTCTGAGCCCTGCCTTTAAAGCTATCAACATAACATTTAGGTAAACTGACTCTTGTACGATCTGCTTTTTTATTTATCTTGGCTAATCAATTTCCAATTTTCTCAAAAAAAAAAAAAAAAAACAGTTATATTGATTATATTTTTTTATAATATTATAAAATCTATTTATGATATAGTCTTTCAAGAAAATAAAAACATGTTCCAACAAAGTTCTAATTTATCGTTAATAGAGTAGAAGATGTACAGAAAAGTTGTTCATTGTCAAACATAAAATTTATTTCATGTAAATTTGGTATTCTGAAAGATAAGTACTCGAATTGTTGTAGTTTTTCTATGGGAATTTATGGGAATCTTGAACAAACTCATTTCCATACGAAAACAGTCCTAATCAAATCCACTAGAGTTCTTTATATGGTATAGTAGGAGTTTCGTTAGACTATGCACAAAGACAAAAATAATCCGCGACTGTGTCACTGCTAACGGTTGTTTCCCTTCACTAATTGGCACTAATGACATTGTCATTTGTATCCACGAAAATCACACGCGCGCTCGCATGACAAACGTTTGTAAATGAACTCGGCTACCCGCAGCATGTCACCATGGCCACGGCAATTACTTGGTCCGTTTGCTGCTGCATTGCGAACATGGCCATTTGCTTTCTTGGCTATTGGCGCTGCTTTGCCAACAACTATCTGCACTGGGCGGCTGTCTGCACGTGGGTGCTCTTTAATATACAAGGTGAGTGACATTAAGTCTACCGAATGCTGACCGCAGCTGAGCTGAGAACACATTGCGGCATAATGCTGCGTGTGGTCTTCCGTTTCGGAAATGTTTCCCTTTGAGTTGCATTTAATTGGTAATATTTTCTGTTGCTCTCAACTCGTTGCGCCCATATAGGATTCGTTGGCAGTGGTGTGGGATTCGCGGACCGTGAGTATCTGGTATGGTATATACTGTTCATTATCTTTGTGCCGTACGCAATGCTGCCGCTGCCGCTAAAATGGTGTGTCGTGGGTGGGACCATAACTGCGAGCTGTCATCTGGCTGTAATTACCATCATTAAATTGCAAAACGGTGAAGTACGTACACGAGTATCTCAAATGGCCCGTGAGCTATAAAAGGTGATTTGTGCAGCACTTTAATTTATTTCTAAATTATGTCCTTGCAGAATGCGGATTGTATATTGTTTCAAATCTTTGCAAATTTTATACTGTATACGGCGATTAATGTGGCTGGCATGTATACGAAATATTTAACCGACCGTGGTCAACGTCTGGCTTTCATTGAGACGCACAAGGCCATGGAGCACAAGAAGGATTCCGAGAAGGAATTGCAGCGCACACAAAAACTCCTGGATTCAAGTGAGTCTTAAAGTGAACTGTTTTTTTTTTTTGTGATGCTTTAGTAGTCTTTCCTCTATAGGCTTCGAAAAATTATTACTTATTGATTTTATTTTTTTTTGTTATACATCGCTCGTCTTCAGAACTGACTAAGTTTAGCTTATTTTCCAGATAACCTTAGCAACTGTCTATTTTCTTGCGTCATAAACTTTCTTCTTCAGTGCGAGATGAAAAAAATAGACTTCACATAATACTTAGGGCTTTAATAACAAATGTCTGGGAACTTGAGTTTTTCTTAATTGTAGGAACCAATAACCAATAACCCCACAACAGTGTGGACTTCAAGTATAGCATAACCTCCCTTAGGCATCTTTTGAAAGTCAATTGCTAAAACGCACTCACAGTTCTAAAACCAAACGTCCTGCGTTAAACTCAAGACCCCGATAAGGCAATTAATTGCAGGCCCTCTTATGATTTATACGCAGAAATTTGCTGATACTCACTATGCAAAGAGCAAAAATACTTAGGAGGAGAAAAACAGGTCGTTGAAGAAATTTAAGCAAACTTTCTTGTGAAGAACTGTTTTTTCACTGCAGTTAGCAGTTTGAGCAGGTAATTCTCGAGTGTTCTTTTGAAGCAGTTGTGCAGCTTTTGTGGACTGAAGTGCGTCGGCTCTTCGCGCTCTCGTGTATAGCTTAGAACGCGGCATAAAACGCTTTTGGCATTTGCGAGAAGTGTAGTTGAAGTTTTTGTTATTGTTTTTGGAAAAGTCGGTGTTGAAAACTTATTGAAAACTTTTGCCGCAGTATTACCAAACATTGTGAACAATCAGATACGCTCGGAAATGTACAAAGGCACTGATCCGACTGTGGAGACGCAATTCAACAAATTGTACGTCTATCCGATGGACAACGTGAGCATACTTTTTGCGGACATCAAGGTGCGTGCGTGTGTGTGTGTGGTTATGGCATATGCTAACTTATGTCAAAATGTTTTACAATTTTATTTTATTTTTTTTTGTCTTTCAACTTTTCACTTCTGCAGGGCTTTACTGAGCTGGCAAGCAAAACCTCAGCGCAGCAGCTCGTTAAAATACTGAATGACCTATTCGCACGTTTCGATCGTATTGCAGAGGTGGGCATTGTTTGACTTGCATCCTTTCATACATATTGTGTATTCGACTTTTTCGTGTTTTTTTTTTTTTATTTTTTATTTTTTATTAATTAAAAAATATTGCCAAAAAAAAAAAAAACAAAAAAAATTTTATGAAAAGAATAAAAACAAAGGGTGGCATGCAAAACGCGTTAAAAGTCATAGCCATAAGCGTTCAATAAAAGTGTCATGAAATACTAAACTTCACTCTCATGCCATACGAGTATCATAGTGCATGCACACATGCTTCAAACATTAACCATTTCCGCCCCTCCTTCTTGGTCTCTCTTTTTCATGCACACAGGATAACCATTGCCTGCGCGTCAAGCTGCTTGGCGATTGCTACTACTGTGTCTCGCAGTTCGAGAGCGACAACTGGAAAACACGGCCAGACCATGCCGTCTGCAGCGTGGAAACGGGGCTGCACATGATAAAGGCCATTAAGGATGTGCGTCTGCATACGCATGTAAGTACAAAAAGCGAAAATACGGCAACATAAAGCAAATATTAAAATTGCACACACAACAGTCAAAGTGCAACCAGGGCAACAAAATATTCACTTTTATTTGTGTATTTTCTTTTTTTTTATTATTATTTTTGTTTTGTAGTCGTCTTTACAGCACACAATGCTGCTCATCAGAGAGCAGAGCGTGTACAATTTTGTGCAACAGTTGTTGTTTTTTTTTTTTAAATTTAATACTGGAACATTTTGAGCTGTCAGCTGAGTTGTTATTGTTTTTTTTTTTTTTTTTTTTTTTGTTTTGCGTTTAAACTTGTATATATTTTGTGTTTATTTTATAACGACACCAGCTTTGTGGCTTTGTTTTATTTTATTTTGGGTACTACTTTTTTCAGTGTTTATAAGCACTGAGGCAAATGCTTCCACATAAATGACCAACATCAAACGTACGAATGAGGCATTGTTCTCGTTGCCTGTTGGCTGTCGTCGACGTGTTGACAATTCATTTGTATGCAAATCTGAGCTCAAATGCCTAAAATGCATATGCGACCTAAGCTGGTCAGCAGCCAAAGAGATACAATCGAACTTCAATATAACGAATTCGCGAATTCGAATTCAAAATCACTTTGTTGAATACAAAATTTGACATAGAGAAATTATTTTTTGTTTAATTAAAGTTTTTTTTTTTTAATCAGAAAAACTTTAGAGAAGCAATCCCAGTAATCAATTTTATTGAATTTGATGAACACAGGCCACCGCTAAGAAGATTGTTAGCGAGAGAGAATTTTTAAATTTATTTGTTCTTTTCTTTCTTTTCTGTCTTTATTTAAAAATTTTGGGTTTCCCCAAATTTCCTCTGATACGAAGTTTGACTGATACTCGTATACCTAACAAAAAGTAATTTCAAATAATAGAATCCAAAATTTAAGAAAGCGCATCGTTATTTAGAAGTTCGTTATGGAGAAGTTTAACTGTATTAACAGCAGCAACCACACTGTAATAAATTGATTTGTTTTTTTTTTTTTATTTTTATTTTTGTTTTTTTGTTTTACATTTTACGTTTTTGTTTTGATGTTTTATGTTTTCAGCAGTCGAGTCAGGACCTCAACTGAAAGTCATGACTACAGCATACGCACAGTCTTTTTGTTTTTGTTTTTAATTAAGTTTTTGTTTTAGTTTTCATTTCGGCTATTATTCATGGTGTATGCTGCTACTGCATAATTGGCAACAGTTGCTTTTACAACCAATTTTTGCTGCACTTGACATTTGCCCAGAGAATGCATATTGTGCAGCATTTTAGACGCATGAGCTCATATGCAAAAACACAGCAATTCCACGAATTTAAATTGACTGATTGATTGACCAACGGACTGACTTACATTTGACCAACTCCATGACAGTATAATTGGCATATGAAATGCACAGCTACGCGTGTACGAGTTTTGCATTTATTTTTGCTCCCAAACTCGCACAAACGCCAGACCAGGATTTAGTATTCAAATATTCTGCAGGTCGATCTCAACATGCGCATCGGCATACACAGTGGCTCGGTTATGTGCGGGGTGCTGGGCAACAAGAAATGGCATTTTGATGTTTGGTCCAACGATGTTATCATTGCTAATCACATGGAGTCGGGCGGCATACCGGGGTGAGTATACGCTTTCAAATGTGTGGACATATGTGAAGGGCTGCTGCAGCTTAGCCAAGAATGTATTTAGCATTGGGTAAAGAAATTAATAGGATTAACTGCAGTGCGTGCGAAGCCTAATTTATGTATTTCTAAATAACTATATCGATATCATGCACATAAGCATTTGTACATAATTGCTGATGAGCGCCTAGGTCATTTACTGACCTCAGTATTCTGAACACGAACTTTTGCAAAATAAGTTAGATATGCAATAATTTATGTGTACGTTGCAATTAATACTCTACAATTTGAAATGAATTTGCTCCTAAAAATATGCAACACATTTCAAAGAAGTTAAAATGATTCACTCAATTATGCAATTTAAAGAATTGTTGGCTCAAAATATTTTACGGCATAACTTGATAATGCGTTCAAACATCAGTTCACGTTCAAAATTAAAAACTCTTTCCAAAAAGTAAAAAATCCCAAATTTAAAAAAGGAGACTAAACTGTTATTGTATGAATGTCAGCAACTGCTGCCAAAAGCCACATAAAATCTTTCAACAAAACTTCAACGACAACAGGTCAATAGGTCAAAACAGTTGAACCGCAAAGACTAAAGGTCTTACGCACAATATTGTGGGTGGAGCAGATTGGCCTGTAATTAATTTAATTTATTAAAGGAAAATAACATTAATCATCTACTGGCCACATTTGCTAAATAGGATTTTCATAGGAAATATGTTAATTAAGATTTATCGCAAACTTTCCGACTAATAAGGCTTAACAATTAGCAATTTCAATGTAAATGGAAAATTGTAAGCATAAAAGTGGTTGGCTTTTCTAGGCATAGCCTATTTTGCGGTGACAAACATAAAAGCTGTTTATTGTAATTGCGGCTGTTGAATGAAATTCTATGGAGCCGAGCAGCACAGTGTGTGTGCGAGTATGTTAGCCTCCGCACCAGTCAAGAAGTAGTTGGGCCAATTAAAGAGGCACGCGTCGTTAGCGTAGCCGCCCACAAACAAATGAAAATTAAGTGTAAATATTTGAATTTAATTTTCTACAATTACTTTGCAACACCCAACAGACGTGTACATATCTCGGAGGCCACACTGAAATGCCTGAATGATGCCTATGAAGTGGAACCAGGCAACGGCGGCAGTCGGGACAATCATCTCAAAATGCTAAACGTCAAAACATACCTGATCAAACGTACCGAACCATTAAGGTAACTTTAATAACAATAATGACAACAACAACAACAACATCTACAATTACACAAGACCAAAAATCATAACAACAATAACAACAACAACAACAAGAACCAAAATAGTGCAAACATAATTCTAGCAAAACGAACGAACAAATGAAATCACTACGAAGAAATCCAAAGTGAAAACAATGTTGTGCAACCAAATCAGATGGCACAACATCAACAAAACCCCAAATAACAAGCATCAGCTCGGACAATAACAACAACAACAATAAGAACATACAAACAACATACATCAGCAAAGAAAACAAAAGCCAAAAACTTAAAACACTCAACAGTTTTCGATTTGGTCAGCTTCATATTCATGCCAATCTCCGTTTTTCAATCTCACCACATCCCTTCCACTGCCACTTCCACTTCCACTCCCACTCCCATCTACATACACGAAACCCAACTCTTGCTGTCTGCTCTCTTTGCAGACCAAAACGCCGCTTTGGCACACGAAGCACCGCACACTTGGCCGCCTCCTGCAACTCCTCGTCGATGCCTACCGTGCCGAGTACCGTAGCAGCCGCCAGCTCGGGCATTGGCAGCTTTGTGCCCAAGTCCATTTCAGCCGGTGGCAGTGGCCATGACTGCCAAAGTGCGGGCACTGCTGCCGGCGCGAGTAGCGTTTGCGATGGTGGAGGAGGTGGCGGAGGCGATGGCATCAGCGTCGATGATAGCATGGAGTATTCAATGCCTCTGCAGCCGCAGCAGCCACAAAAACAACAGCAACAACAACAACAACCACCCATGCTAATACAAAAGAAGAACATCTCTTTGAACTCGCTGCCAAATGTCGTCGAAGGTGTTGCCATGGACAACCGACAAATTTTCGGCAATGGCGTCACAGGCGGCGACAGTGGCACCGGAACAGGCCTCTCGACAGTCTCCTCGCCGACAACCACCACAGTGACGGCAACAATGGAGCAACAAGTGCGCTCACGCAACGGCTTTAGCATACAAAATCTGTCAACGACAGTTGAAGCCAAGACGTCCATCGTCGAGGACGAGTCGACCACGGAGTGGATACCGGAAATCCCTTTCAAAAATGTATGTGGTGAGCACGTAACGAATATTTAGCCAATAACACATTTCTCTGCTCATAGCTGAATAGTCCTGAAGAGGGTCTCAATCGCGCCGATTCAATGCTTGTCGATGCCAAACAGGATCATCGTGTGTCTGTAACAGTGCTGGATGAGGAGGTAAGTCTTAAAGCGTATGACATAGATATGATCACAATGAAAGTCACAAGACTGGAGTAGGCCGAAGATCGAAGATCTTCTTTAAAGTTTAGTACTGCAATTTCTTAATTGCTTTATTTTAAATTATTAAAACCTATAATAAAATGGAAATGTATTAAAATTAATAATGCTTGATTCGGAATGTCGAATTTTCGCCATTGACTTTATTGTACTTTGAGCAAAAGCAAAAATTGTTATAACTTAAACTTTTGATTTTTTTTATGCATATTTTTACATTTTCATTTTATTTATTCATTTCGATTTTCCCCAAATATGTAGTCTAGGGTTTCTTCTTCTTCTCCCTCTGTAACGATAATTTATTATTTAATAAATTTTATTATAATCCAACGGAGCTCAAACTGAGACAAATATGTAAAAAGTAACTTTTTTTTTTTACGCAGATCGATGAATTCATCGAGCAAAATATACAAATTAACTCAAACAAGGAAATCCGTCGGGAGTATCTAAATCCGTGGACTTTAAAATTTAAGGACAACAGTCAAGAACAAAAATTTTGTCAACTCCGTGAGGACATGTTTCGGTGCGTATATACAAAAACAAAAAAAAAAAAATCATTAAACAAAAACCATCAACACAATCTTAATTGAAAGCAAATACAAAAGTAAAGTCACATAAGCTCATGTTCATATGAAATGTACATTACCAAACAATAAACGAACGGACATACGGACATATGATTATAGGCAAAAAGACAGACAGAGAGAAATTGTAATAAATGAACTAATACTAATTACTTTACCATAATTAATGCATCAAAACTCAATGCGCCATCCACACATTCACATCCAAACTCAAATCGAAACCAACAATGCGTGACGTCCGCACATCCATAGCTCGAATATGCTGTGTGTTTTTGTCATTTGGATATTTATGGTGCTCTGCCAAGTCATCATCATACCACGATGCACAAGATTGATCATCTGCCTGTCGGTGGGCACAATTGTGCTTACCTTTTGCTGTGTCCTGGTAATGGCCGAGGAATTTCCAGGTGAGCACACAAACGAATTGAGTTTTCCGCGTGTCACCTGCAATTCCATTGTGTTCCTACGCTCTAGGCCTGCCACGCTGTCTCAGAGCCAACTCCGCCAAATTGGTGCATCAGCGACAGCGACGCACCTTTTTCATTTGCGGCGTCATAGTCACCATGTGCATGCTCAGCGCTATTGGACTCATACTTTGCCCTTCGTCCACATACAATGGCAGTGATGACACTGATTCACTATTCAACATTGCAACAAGTTCCTATAACAAGCTACTCGTGCCCAACAGCACAGCCACGGCTGCAGCCTCTACATATAAAGGCGTGGCCGGTTCATCCGCTGCCATCAGTGGCGCCGACAAGGAGTACAAAGTGAATGTTTACGTTTCGGCTACTATACATCATAATATCACAATAAACGCAGCCAATGTGAGCAGTACGAATGGTTCCCTTATAGACGTCATACTCAATGAGAACATCACGACTGCGCCCACCGATGAGCTCGTGCGCCAGACACTCGCCAACACTTTGAACCTAACGCAGGCGCCGTTGAACACTTTGGAGCATGTGGAGCATGTGGAGCAGTTGTATCAGCCCTACATGTTGGTCAACAATGGTCACACCGTGCTGCTCAACGCATCGTCCTTCAGCATTGTGGACGTTCATGGCCTTGCGCGTTCGATAGATGGCGAGTGTGCACATCCCGAGTATATTGTGTTTACGTGGGTCTTGTGTTTGGTCTCCTTGGCAACGGCGTTGAAGCTTTATTATCTGATAAAAGCGCTCATGGCCCTGGGCATGGTTGGTTTCTATACGGCTCTGATTGTGTTCAAGTTTAAGGAGACCGATGACTTTATGAGCGTCGATCAATATCGTCTGAACATGCCGCTCGGTGTGCAGATGTTGATACTCTTGGCCTCATTTTTGGTCATGGTCTGTTATCATGCCAGATTGGTGGAGGTAAGCCAGCTTCAACACTAAGCAGCAGCTTAAATTTTTATTTCATTTTTTTTATTCATTAAATGCAAATTTATTCGCAATTATTCCATTGCCAATTCACTTCGCAGGTCACCTCACGCTTGGACTTCATTTGGAAGGAGCAGGCGGAACGTGAACTCACAAATATGAAATCGAATCGCGCGCTCAACGACACATTAATCAAGGTAGCCCAAGCCAGCATCCTCATTAGCCGAGCAATTGGCTGTCTGCTTGCCACTTTTTCGCATTAATCCACGTAAGCACTAATTAAAATTTAATCTTTCAAACAGAATATTCTACCGGATCATGTGGCTGCTTATTACTTGTCTGATGAGCACACGGACGAGCTCTACTCGAAAATGCACAAGTTGTGCGGCGTCATGTTTGCATCGATACCCAACTTTCAGGACTTCTACTCGGAGGACATCGACAATGGCAAAGCTTGCATACGCATACTGAATGAGATAATATGTAAGTTGCTCCTTTGTCCAATGATGCTCAATGTGCTCCGTTGCAATTAAAATCTGTTTAGTCGTAGCAAAAGAAAAGGTCAAGATTTTTATATATAAGAGGCTGCAGGCAGATCGTAAATTTAGTATAAGATGTTTATGTTCGTAAAGAAAATTACGCAACTGCCAGCAAAGCTTTCCGAGTTCACAAAGCACTTAGTTCCTAGAAAATCTTTTGCCTGAACCCATCTAAATATAAGCAATCCCAAGTTCAAATCTTTATCAACGAAATTGAAGCTTACTGTTTTACAATACTCACTAAACTCATTCAATGCTACTTATTCAGGTGACTTTGATGAATTGCTGGAGGAACCACGCTTCGCGTCAATTGAGAAAATCAAAACTGTCGGAGCCACCTACATGGCCGCAGCTGGTCTCAATGCGGAACATTTGCGCGCACGCGGCGAGACTTCGGAGGATAGCGTTTGTGACTTAGTGGAATTCGCTTTCGCCATGAAGCAAAAGCTGGAGGAAATCAACGGCGATGCTTTTAACAATTTTCAACTACGCGTGGGCATATGCAGTGGGCCGCTGGTGAGTGGCGTCATAGGCGCACGCAAGCCTGTCTACGACATCTGGGGTAATACGGTTAATGTGGCCTCGCGCATGGACTCCACGGGCGAGAATTGGCGAGTGCAGGTGCCCGCGTGCACGGCGGAGTTATTACGCAGCCGCGGCTACACATGCGTGGTTTGTGTTCATCGCCCATCAAATGCCGATGCATGCCTTTGTTGATTGAATTCTTTTATTCTGTTGCAGAAACGCGGCGACGTCAATGTAAAGGGAAAGGGCATTATGACAACATTTTATGTGCATCCGAAGGGCATCAACGAGAGTCAACTGATTTCGCCTGTGCGACTGCCAGCGGGCATGCCGCTTGCAGCTACGCCAAATCTACAGCGACAGACGTCGCATCATGGCTCCTTCAGCGCCGTCGTCTTTGGCATGCTGCAGGCATCTAAGCGCAGCACAGCAATACCGGGCACACGTAAGTCTTGCAGTGCCTGAATTTTAACGTAGCGAACTAAATGTCTAATTTGACAACATCTCTTGACTCTTGCAGCCACTGGAACACCATCACCACAAATTCGCCGTGGCCATCGCGGCAGCACTTTCAGCTCCGTGCGACTCTCGCAAAAGTCCGCAAATGTCAATCCGGTGCGGCGGAATACAACACGCGTGCGTGGACGTTCCTACAGGCAGAAGAAAGTGCGTAGTACATGGAAACGAAAAAAATAATATTCGAGTAGCTAATTCGGATTTCTTTTTGGCCATTGCAGAGCTCCTCCAACAATTCGATTGTCACACAAACGAGCGCCTCCTATATGCCCTCGTTTAGACGCATCGATCAGATTGAGACCACGCTCTCGAAGAGCCATAACGATGCATTATAGCCAACGCGTAGCAAATGGGTCTAAGCCATTTAGCAAATAGCTTATTATCTCTAAGTAAAGGTGTCAGCCTATTTATCTCAAAAGAGTTTAATGTATTTTTGGAATGTGTTTTTTCTCCCCAGTTCTTACAGAGCACAAACGTTTATAAGTAGAACCAAATATATAGCAAGACCACAAGTAGTTTGTAGTTATATTAAACTATTTAATATTATTAACTAAGACGGCAGCATCCGCAATGAAAATCAACTTTACCGCATATAAACAATTCCAATTCTAGTCGTTCTTCTAAGTATTATAGATTAGCGTTAGTCTTAAATGTATTTAAGATATTTTAAACAGCATTATCTTCCCCATAAATTACGAATGAAAACATTTGTAAAATTATTGAAGATGAAATTAAACTTAACACTAAAGTCTTGGCAATGGTTCCTAGAGAATTTTCTTAAACAATTTTTTGCGCCCCGTGCTCAGACTAGAGGTTACATATGTTTAGACAGAAGTAAGCGTTTCTCTCATTTAATGTGATTCTTTATGTCAAATTTTACACAGAATCGGAATTAATTGTAATTCCTTTTAGTAAAAGTTAATTAACCGGTTTATTAAAATTAAATATTGATCTGCAAACTATTTACCAACTTTCTAATAATTATAATGTGTCATAATAAATAATAGCTTATTTAAAAACAAACATCTTATCAAAAAATTAACTAATTAATAGACACCACTCATTCTCTGAAAGTTAAATGTTATCAGTAAATAGTCAGCATTTCCTATATTTCCTATGTAGAACCAAAATAGAAGTTAAAATTTATTAATTTACTCAAATATATAAAATCTAATTAAATAATTAGCGTAAAATTGACTCCCTATTTAATTATCTCTACATTAACTCGATCATATTAAAAAAGTCAGAAAACTATAGATAATCTTTGGGTATAACCTAACCAAAAATTCCCAAAGGTTCAAGGCCATAAAGACAAAGCAAAGTTTGCTAGCAAAATATGAGTATCTTAAAAATTGCTATATATGCAACTTCAGTCCAAAAATTCTTTTGTACACATAGCAGTAAAAGCAGAACACAGATTCATTTATATATAAAAGAAATTTGGCTCGGCAGTTTATTAAGAGCCAAGGACCAGCAGCTTTGTATAACTTCTGTTACAGACTACAAATTAGTTTCTTATATGCAGACCCATATATATATGTCTATTCAACTTGTTAATTTTAGATACCAATAAGGAAATCATGTCAAGGACAATGTTTGTATAACAAACATTTTTAAAGCAAACTCAGCCATCAAACCTCTGATTCCAGACATCATTGTGTAATGCTTTGACATCCACTTCGAAATCTACTTATCTACTACAGTAACATATTTTTTAGATAATTTGTTGGTTTTACAACAAATGCATGTGTAAAGTTTTTTTTCTATTTCTAACTTGACTAACTTTTTTCTGTCTTAAAATTAAATGGATCATTTCATGTACATATGTAGATCAAATTAATATGAATTTATTATATATAAAAGAAAATCTCTCCTTATTAAAAAACAGTCGTTCGGAGACGACGTTAAGCAGTAGGTCCCTTCTATTCATAGCCACACACATACGAATAGTCGCAGAGAGATCCCTAGGCTCCGTATTTGGAGTAATAATTTCCTACATTACATGTAGAAACATGGGAAATATTATTTTTTACATACAAGAAAGTTTAATGTTTGAGCGGTTAGGTAAAAATCTGTTTATTAAAATTTCTCAAAAAGTGTCCAAATATACCGCGAGTATCAAAATTGTATTGTGAAAAAATATGTTTCTATATTTAGCGAGCTTTTCAATTATAGTCTGTAGTATTAATTATAATAAGCTTAAAAATTATTGGATTATTGTTATGGGTTTTGGTTTTTTTGTTATTATAATTATTATTTATAGTTCCTTATACCAGACTTCCAAAATTTATAATAATTCATGAATTGTTAACTATGCAAAACAGTACAATAGGGCTGCTAAATGAAACACAAATCACTCAACAAATAAACCTTTCTTATGTAAGCTTAAAAACGAAGTGTCATATAATATATTATAGCTGCGATTGTTTACAGTGTACATTGACAGGTTTAGTTTTATTTATTGTGTACGTAGTTAACGGTTACTAAAATCACTTGAATAAATTACTCTCAACTTGTAAAATATGTGATGTAAAAGTAAACCTAAGTCTTGACTTAACTAAATCCCATGCAATGCTAAACTATTAAGTAATAAGCATAAAAAAAAAATTTTAACTGTCTCTATATGTGTAACAAGATTTATGTTTGTGCAAATGACTACAGCTAACCCAGAAATGCATTCAATGACATAATTTGTAGATACGAGTGTAACAGATTGTGAGTAAAGAAAAGTAGAACGAGCATTTGCAGCTAAAACAGACGATGTTACAAAAACCAAATTGACCATAAACGAATGACATGGGTGAATCATGGCAAAGGAAAATGTTGCAAATGAAAACAAGATAATATCGTATATAAATATGTATTACTTATGTAAGTATGTAAGACAGCCGAGCTGCTTTAACATGACGATTGAAATGCGTGCACCAAGCAGAGAGGAGTGTAGTTTTAATAAAATGTCAATGAGATTTATGCACGACTATTAAAAACTAATATAAATTACTAAAATATGCATATGTGTTACAAATAAATGTGATAAATACAATAGATTAAAAATACTTTTTTTTGTATTCGGAAGTGGAAGTGTAATTGCAAAATTATCAGATATTTTATCGATTGATTATTTTAATTCTAACTATAGATTTCTTAATACCTACTACCAAATGTTTGAAGCGGCTTTAGGAACTGCCCATTCCTAGACTGTATTCAGTGCTTTGCCATTCCCATCCTTGCCAATCAAGCTGAAAGCGCACTTGAATTATTTTCATGTGGTTAAATCAATTCAATGACCAATTACAACCTATTCAGTAGCTGTATCTTTTTTTCTTTTTTTTTTTTAATTTTTGGGACTAAATGGTTACCATATTCATCCAACCCTTAAGGAGAAGGCATAAATTTATTTGGGTTGGCAACCCTTGAAGGTCACTTGCCATGGAGTGGTATTTAATCATATGCTTATTTCGGGCAATATTTTGTCCCAGCATCTTCTAGAATTGCCTAATTTGTGTTGCTGTGTCAGTTGGATTCCCTCGTAACTTTCGTGAATTCTTTCTTCTACTGCTAATTGAGCACTTTACCAACTTTTTCTTTTAGTTGATCCGTTCTTATTATAATGTTTTCTACAAACTCATATCTTTTAATATTCTACAAATTCTATTATAATTAAAATTCTTGAAAATGTTTCTGATAGATAAGACTTTTTTTATATTATTTACTATAATTTCTCTTTCGATAACACGTTATTCTACTTTTTAACCTAATTCATTAAAAAAATCATTATATATATATTAACTGTCCATTGCCAAATAACTTAAATTAGATTAGACACAAATCACGCGCAAAATTTATTGTTGAATGATGGCCAAAACACAGACAGCAAGACAGACAGACTTACATATCACATGTTTTAGTAAAACTTTACTTCTCACCTCGCAAACGCGTCACTCCCTTTAGATATATCAATAGATAGCGTACAATCTGAGAACATCGTCAGCCGTAGCGGAACTTCAACATGCGCATCTTATACCCCATGTTTACTCATGCTCACACACTTGCTCTTTTACAAAAATGTAAAGACAAGCGAACTTGCCATTCTCGTACAGTAATTCAGAAAAATGCTTTGTTTGCTTACAAAAATAATAAAAATTACTATTATAAAACTATGTGCTTAAACAGCATTTAGACTTGTTGGTTAGTGTATTGATTACAAATTATAAATGCAGAATTTTTAATACTTAGTTTTTCATTTCCTTTTCTACATTAATTGCAAAGCTCATTCAAATTGAAGCCCTCTTTAATTAAAAAAGGACATTTCATTGAGTGATGACATGAAAGTATTGTGTATGATAACTTTTTTTACTAACTGTATTTCAATTCATTGTATAAAACTATTATCCAGAATTTCAGAACAGCTGCGAAAATGCTATCACGAGACGAGAAACCAACTGTCACCTTTTGACAGAACTGTAAACCCCGATTCATAAATATTATATAGTAAATTATTTAAGAATGATTGAAATTAAATTTTATTTTAAACGAAAACATAAACAAGAAAAAGTTAATAATTAATGAGAAAACAGAGATAATTATCATATTGATATGCCTCTTGAAATGAAATAATATATTTATAAAAATTCATGTTGATAAGACAAGAAAGGAAAATAAATTTATCAATAAATTTATTAATAAGAGCTTATGCTTACTTCACGTTTGCTAGAATGCTTTGTGCTTTTAGAAAGGTCTTTTAGTGAATAATTTTAAGTAGAAGGTGTGCCATGGTACTGCTCCTGCTTGATATAATAATACCGGCTACTTTGAATGATATATTATAAGATTTGTTTAAAGAATAACAGAAACCCAGTCAAAAATTTAAAAAACCCTCAGTAGTCATGTAGACTGCTATGGATCAAAAGTAAAGGTTATGCTATGTATGTGACTGAGTTGATGTTTTCTGTATGACAGCAATAGTTTGTGAGAGTAGGGAGTTTTGAAAAAGCTACGAGCCACTAAACGTTATTAACAAACGCCACGCGCTTTCATCGTCTACATTTGACGCTGTCTACTCAATTGACTAGAAATTTAAAGAGGCATTCGAGTATTTGATCCCTTATGGCGATTAACTGAACATGTACACTTGTGACAAGTGCCACGAAAATTAATCGACAACTGAAACGGAAACCTATTGACTGCCAATCTTGACGAGACAAACAGCTGTGACGAAAAGCATAATGCGAGTCATGACGTCGGCCATTCAACCAGAATAATCAGTTCAATTAAATTTGCAAAAAATCAATAAACTACGCAGAATTGTAGCAGCAGAAGTTGAAATTTGATTGATTTTGTTTTTAGTTTCGCAACTGAGTTAAATTTTATCAGTTAATAACCTTAGCCCGACAGTCCAGCAGCATTTGGCTAGAGCAAAAGGACGAAATTAAGCATGGAACCATGTCCTTCGGCTATTGTTGGTTGGCGCATGATTTGTTTGACGCAGCAAAACATTATTAAAACGTTCCGTTTCTCTCAAATTTTTTGTTAACCACCCGCACCCAACTATAGATGACCCTTTACCCAATCCAAAATTCAATATATAAATATTTTGTTTGCTTTAATATTTTGTACTAATTATGTAAAGGTATCGACAGGAAAAAACATTTTTTTTTTATAATAGTAATTTTTCGGCCGATCATTCCTATGGCAAATATATGTTATAGGAAACCGATATTTATTATATTCAGATATATGATTGGATATTGCAAAAATTTAGTAATGATATTTTATTTAAAAAAGTTGTTTTCAGTAAATGTGGTTTTTCGGCCAATCGATCCTATGGCAGCTAGAAGTTATAATTTGGATATCGAAAAAAAAATGAACCCGGAGATTTGGTGGTTGTAGGTCTTACCGTTTCCCAGATCCGTTTGTTCATACGTACAGACAGACGGACATGGCTAGATCGACTCGCCTTTCGATGCTGATCAAGAATATGTAAAGTTAGTGGTTTGCCAAGCCTCCTTCTGCCTATTACATACATTTGCACAACTTGAATATAAACTTTACCATATTTTGGTACAGGGGATAAAAAGCTTCTAAAACTGATTCACGGTACACATCAGTGTCAACTTAGATTCATTACAGAAGATTTATCCTCTTTTATTGATTTTTTATTTTTCAGTGTGAATAAGTATATGAGTTCCGCAGTGGTGTGACTACAACTATCAGAAATGTTGCTAGTTGCGGATTTGAACCCACGACATTGCTTTTATTACTAATAATGCCTTTGTATCTATTACGATTTATATTATTATGCTTTTAATATGAGTGAATCCATCCTTATAAAATGATACGATGTTTTTAACTCGAAGGTTAATAGCAAAAATAAACTAGAAAATTTATTTATCAATAGAAAGCATGCGTCACTTGATTACGGGAGGAGATACAAGCTTCTGCCTTCGAGGAAAAACCTTAGATCAGATATACATATATCTCAAGTTGATTTAGATTTAATAATTTAATTGACTAAGTCGCCTAGCACAGTAACCACTTGGTAAAAAAATAAAAACAAGCTTATAATACGTCAAATCTCATTGTAAGTGAAGGTATAATAATGCTAATGCTGCCAAGAAGATAAGCTGAATGAATATGACTAGGCGGTTACGATAAGTTGAGAGGTGAATTGCAGAGTAAACCACAATTTTTGATCAGATTCAGTTCATTGAACATAGAAAACATATTCAAGAATTTAGCGAACATTATAATAATATCAAAGTTGCCTCTCAAGCAAAGGGAAGGCAACAGTCACAAGAACACAAGCAAACTGTTAGAATTCTGTACACAGAACAGTTCAGCTCAGACCATTTAGAAAACAGGATGCATGTAATGTGGAAAGTTAGTCTATTATACATATATATGTACATATTCCAAACATTAAGTAATATATATAAATTTGCACATGTAACCATTGACAATGCTTATGTGCGTCTTTCATACTGATGGCACCTTTACAGTTGAAAACGCAGTATAAGCCAGCTAAGCATGAGGAATGCCTTATCAGTTATCCAAAGAAGCAAGTAAACCCAGTCAATAACAGGACCTTGACCATAATATTACGACCTTCCAAATCAAAAAAAAGTTTTATGATAAATGTAATTTAGAATTGAATCCTCTGAGGAAATAATCTGGCACACTTAAGCCTGTCCAAACGACAACTACAGTGAAAACCTAGACACTGGCTAATTCGACGCCGCACAAAAGTCAAATGCTATGACACAAGACATGACAAGACTTATCAGCCCAGTAAGACCCATAAGATTTGCTGCAATATATGGAATCGTAGCGATATGAAGTTGAGACTTTATTTTCATTTTTATTTTTTCTACTATTTGACAGTTCACCTATCGATAAGATTGGCATTAACTTTAATGATGAGTTACTCTTTTTGCTACTTGAGAATTAGGCAAAATTAAAAATTGCGATATCTTATAATTTTTTTTGTTTTCCTTTCTGGCATTTATGCCTTATGTTGACTATCTAATCTGTTTTTCTGTGACGCCAAAAGCGGTCAGAGCTATATAAAAACGAGCAGACCCTTGCACAGTGTCAGTACTTGATTCCGTATCATCATGAAGAGTTTAATCGTCTTTGCTTTAGCGTTGGTCAGCGCTTCGGCTTTCCATGTGGAGGGGCCTGCATTGCAGCAGCGCAGCGTTGAGATGCCTGTTCAGGACATCGAGGGCCGCATTACGAATGGCAACTCTGCCAGTGCAGAGCAATTTCCATACCAAGTTGGTCTTTCGCTGAAGCAAGGATTGTTCCTAGCATCCTGGTGCGGTGGTTCTCTTATTAGCAGCTCATGGGTGCTAACAGCCGCACATTGTACCGAAGAGTGAGTACCTAAGACATGCACTGACTATGGTAATTTACACTGAGATTAGCTTTTACTCAGAGAATCAACTTTCGTCCTATAACAGTATATAAGTTATATTTTTAATAGCCTTATTTTAATTCAAAAATAACGTAGAACATTAAACAAGTTAAGGAAGACTTAATGAAGCAGAGTACTTTACATATGTATTTAAATTCTCATCGGATAAAAGAAAAATGATAAAATTTATAAAAAAAAAATTACATTTTTTCAGTGTCTCTTCCATTACTGTCTACTTGGGCGCAACAAAGCGTACTTCTGCAGAAATTACACACACTGTCTCGAGCAGTAACGTCATCATCCATGAAGGCTGGAATACCAAAACTCTACAAAACGATATCTCACTGATCAAAATACCCGCTGTCTCATACTCCGGTAGAATCCAACCTGTTAAGCTACCCGCTAACTCCTACTCCTTGTATTCCGGTGACTACGCCATTGCTTCAGGCTGGGGTCGTCTAAGCGACAGCACTCAGCAAGTGTCGGAAAATTTGATGTGGGCACGCCTTCAAGTTATCACCAATTCAGTATGTGCCCGAACTTACGGCACAACCAGCGTACAAAGTAGCAATATTTGTGTGGCCACTACTGGAGGCACTTCAACCTGCCAAGGTGACTCCGGTGGTCCATTGGTGCTTGACACAAGCAACCGTGTACAAATCGGTCTGACATCTTACGGTGCTGCCAAGGGCTGCGAATTGGGCTACCCAGCAGTCTTCACCCGCGTCACCTCTTACTTGGATTGGATTTCAAAGAACACCAACAATGCCGTTTAAATCCAATTTAAACTCAAAGTTTAATAAATTTTTTCATATTGCTTAAACTGTTGTGTTTTAGTATAAACTTAAATTCCCTTTAGTTTGGAAAATTAAATGCGCCTATTAATAGTACGTATAGTAATTTCCAATAAAACGGATAAAATAAATACAAAATTATTGATTCTCACATAGACTGATATCCAATGACACAGTTGGTATATAAACATAATTTGCATAAGCACCAACTTGTTAAATAATTTTAGTTTATTGTACGGTTTTCCATTTTTAATGACCTAATACTTTTCTAACCGACCATCAATCGATTAAGGAAGTGACTATTTTAGAAGGTGTTTTTATGCCTGTTTTGTCAAGTCGAACCATTGGCAATGGATATAAGTGAATGTGATGTTAATCCTTACATTCATTCCTTTTAATTCCTTCGAGGACTTAATTCTAAACTTTATAGATTATTTTTCAATATCTTATCTTTTGATTGAGGCATTAGAGTTTTTGCTGAAATCTGGCTCCGTCTAGATGTTCCAAATTCGAAGATATCTGATCTTAATTTTGCTAGTTTTAGAAGAGGCTAAATAATGATACAAATTAAAATACTGATGTCTGAAGAAATTAGTTTAATAATTTTTCAAATCATGTAAATAAAATTAAGCCGGTTCAGGTGCATGAACTTGATTATAATTAAACTAGAAAGGCAGGGTTATAGTCGAGTATAACCGCCAATAGCAAACCCTCTACCCTATCCAAAACTGAATATATTATTTTTGTTACTTTAATATTTTGTATTCATTATGTGAGGATGTTTCAAGAAAAAACAATTTTTGTTTTAGTAAAAGCCATTTTTCGGCCGATTGTTCCTATGGCAGCTATACGCTATAGTAAACCGATATTTATAGTATTCAAGAATATGATTGGATATTACTTAAAATCATCAAATGTAAAATTTGGTAACGATGTATTTATGAACAAGTAATATTTTGTCAGTAAATGTTGTTTTTCGGCCGATCTTTCCTATGGCAGTTATATGTTATAGTATTCCGATATTTATCATATTCAGGAATATGAATGGATTTTGTTTAAAACTGTCAAATCCAAAATTTGGTAATATCCTTGTAAACAAAAAAGTTTTTCTCAGTAAATATTGTTTTTCGGCCGATCGTTCCTATGGCAGTTGTATGTTATAGTAATCCGATATATATAATATTGAGATATGTATTTGGACATTAGCTAATTCTATTAAATCCAAAATTTGGTGAAGATATCTTGAAAAACAAAAGGGTTTTTGTTACTAAATGTGGGTTTTCGGCCGATCGTTCCTATTGCAGCTATATATTTTTGGTCAAATATCGAAAATAAACTCGCTGTGCCTACGGATTGGGAGAGTCTTCGTGCAAAATTTGGTGGTTGTAGGTCTTACCGCTTCCCAGATCCGTTTGTTCATAAAGACGGACAGACGGACATGGCTAGATCGACTCGCCTTTCGATGCTGATCAATCCATATATTTACTTTATGGGGTCCTTCTGACCGTTACGTACATTTGCACAACTTTAATATACCCTTTACTATTTTTTGGTACAGGGTATAAAAGAAGCAGATTCGATTTTAAATATTCACTCAATTAATAAAATTAGTCTTTAATTGATATATGGCTATTTAATAAAATTCAATTCCTTATCCAATGAAACAAGCAAACAGACAATACAGCTCTTTTACTCTGACTATCAAGCTGCGAATTGGTAACAGGGCTTCTAAGCCGTGTTCAAATCTAAATGGAAACTGCAATGGAAACCAGAGCTTAAAACCTGCTTCAGCAGTGTTAACATTAAAATTACCTTATACAGTCTGACTCTCCTACAACGAAGACGTTGGTGCCGGTAAATTACTTCGTTATAGAGGAGTATCGTTAAAGAGGGATTTTTGTTTGACTAGATGCTTTGACACATCGCTTTGAAGGAAATAAATCTTCCATCAAGTTATTTATTTCAAAATTTATTGGCCTCAGTAACTAAATTTAATAAGCAACTAAATTTTGCATTGAATTCACTCTTTGGCGCGATTGTTTACACTACAATGAAGCAACAATCTCAATTTAAAGGGCAAATCTATGAAACTGCACAAAATTCATTTGCTTTGGCTGAAGTATTGTGTGTAAATGAATTTCAATCAATATATTGCACAATATTTGTTTTATTTTTTTTCATGTAAGTTATATTTTTATACGTTGTATTCAATGAATAAATTTTTTACAGAGACTCCTCCGTAACTGTTTCTGTATGAAAAATTATTTCTGCTTGCTGGAAAAACTTCGTTTTAGAGAAGTTTTCTTGGTTATAGAAGAGTTCGTTATGGCGGATCCAATACTTTTCCCCAAAGGAAGACTACATTTTTTTCGTGTCTTTTTTTTTACATAATTTTGTAAAAAATATTCTTCCTACATATTCATATATTATTTACGGATAGTTAATCCAAAGCAGATCCCTCTGTCAAATTACATAAAAACAGCATACTAGTCAATGGTGGGCTGTCAATACAGCATTATTTTTATTCATCAGTTTTGACATAGTTTATGTCTTATAGCTGGATGTTGATAGTTTCGATACGAATTTCGTGCGGTAGACCGACACCGTCACCGACCACATATTCTTATGCAAAAACGTAGCTGTAAGAACTTAGGATTTTGTTTACTATTTTCATCTTATCTACACTTTCACAATGTATTTATTGATAATATTGGGGAAAACTCAATGATTAATTAATCTTGAGTTTTTAATACTTGAACATTAGGCAAAATTAATTTTACAATATCTGATAAAATAGTTTCTTCTATGCACGCGTGTCATCTTGTATTGTCTATCTAATCTATTGTTGCAAGTGGTCTCGAGCGCTTAGAGCTCTATAAAAACGAGCAAACTGTTGCATATTGTCAGTGTTTAATTTCATTCCAACATGAAGTGTTTAATTGTCTTGGCCTGCGCTTTGATCAGCGCTTCTGCATTCCATGTGAAGGAGCCAGCTTTGCAGCAGCGAAGTATCGAGATGCCCGTTCAGGACATCGAGGGCCGCATTACGAATGGAAATACTGCCAGTGTTAATCAGTTTCCATATCAAGTTGGTCTTTCGCTAAAATTAAGTGCGTACCTTGGATCCTGGTGTGGTGGTTCTCTTATAAGTAGCACATGGGTTCTAACTGCCGCACATTGTACCCAAAGGTAAGTATCTAATACATATTCGGACTAAGCTTATTTACAATGAGTTTAGCTTCCAGACAGAATATCAATTTTCGTTCTTAAAAAAAGCGATATTAACCAAAAACAACTTCACTGCATTATTTGACTCAAAATATAACATAGAACATAAAACATGTTAAGCGAGACTTATTGAAATAGACCACTTTGTACTTAGATGAAATTTATCAAAACATAACATTTTTGCAGTGCCTCTTCGGTGACTGTCTACTTGGGCGCCACAAAGCGTACTTCTGCAGCAATTACATTCACTGTCCCGAGCAGTGACGTCATCATCCATGAAGGCTGGAATCCTGATACTCTTCAAAACGATATCTCACTGATCAAAATACCCGCTGTCTCATACTCCGATAGTATCCAACCTGTTGCACTACCCGCACCCTCTAACTCCTACTCCCAGTATACCGGTGACTATGCCATTGCTTCAGGCTGGGGCCGTCTAAGCGACAGCACTCAGCAAGTGTCGGAAAATTTGATGTGGGCACGCCTCCAAGTTATTGCCAATTCAGTATGTGCCCGAACTTACGGCACAACCGCCGTACAAAGTAGCAATATTTGTGTGGCCACACCCGGAGGCACTTCAACCTGCCAAGGTGACTCCGGTGGTCCATTGGTGCTTGACTCGAGCAACCCCGTACAAATCGGTCTGACATCTTACGGCGCTGCCAACGGCTGCGAATTGGGCTTCCCAGTAGCCTTTACACGCGTTACCTCCTACAGGGATTGGATTTCTACAGAAACCGATTACGCCGTTTAAATATGAAATATTTGTTTTGATAAAATAAAATTATCCCCTTTGTGGTTTGCAAGAAAGTGAAAATTTGTCGTATAAAACAATCATTAAGGATGCAACACTATAGAAGTGTAAACGTATATCGAATTATTCCGAAATTACAAAAACAAAATGATTAGGATTAGTTAATAAAACACTCCAGGCAAATTAACTGCATATTGTATACGTAGTGACTTTACCGAAAAAAAAAATTTATTCAATTTACTTGTTGAAATATTTCCTTTCAAGGAAAAAGTTAAAACTTTCAATCAAACAAAAATTTTCCATTTCTTTTCCTAAAATGTTAACAAAAAATTTTCAAAATTCGAAGTTTAATGTGAAATACAGAAAATTACACGACATCCATCCAATTGTTTATTTGAATTTAGCATATTTAAATTTGGCCTTAACTCTTTTGCTTTATTCCAATGAATTTGTTTTTATTTGAAGGATGAAGAGATAAAGACAATTTCAATTGAGGTAATTTTCACTTATTAATTAATTAAAAATTCAAACCTTTTCAACCGCCATTCAAATATTTAAAATGAAAAGGCAGCGTTGTTGTCTGGTCTGAATTTGGTCTACTTGGTCATTAGCGATCATGCGTTCGCATAAAATTTGGCGCATAAAATTTGGCAATATATATATATATACATATATTATATATATTTTCTGCTCGTACAATCTGTGAGTCTGAGGTGTCACGGCAAATTACAAGCACAGACACCATAGGCATGCCGGGTTTTGGGCTTGAACGGTAAAAACGCCATGACATTTTCGTCGCTATCGCATTGATGAGAGTGGGAGCTTTTCTTCTGGCTGTTTGTCGGAATATGGAGGGTTACCATTCACGTTTACAATTCATTTTGACCAGTTCATTACCAGTGTTGGTTTCAATTTCAGAAAACACTCACCTAGAAGGAATAGTAACGGATGGATCTTGAAGGCGCTGTTTTACACAACCAGTGATGCCAATTTAAGAAGAGTCAATCACACACAACCACAAAAACAAAATGTGGACCAGAGTTTGTTTCACCACAAATTCTTTTATCCACCACAGTTTGATCTTCATCATGATTTGTTTGGACCGAGCTGAAGTCCACATTAGAGTCCACAAAGCAAATGGTGAGGGCTGTCATGTGGATTTTGTTATGACCTGCGTTAGCAGCACTACTTGTACACATTTCATGCCAAGTTGGCTGTCTCATTACTAGAGTAGCCATAACTTTATTTAATGACTAGAGATGAAGATTTCCTTTATGGTATTTGAGGAGAGTTAAAGAAGAGCCGTAATTTAAAAAGAAATAGAATTGGAACAAAATGACGTTTCAAAGAGTATATATATACACTTAGATGTATAAATAAAAGTTAGGCAAAGTAAATTTGGTGAGTTTCATGTAGACGAAAAGTTGAAACACTAGAAGAGGAAGAAAAAGAAGAAGTTGGAGAAGTACACAATGGTGAAGGTGAAAGCTGGTTTGTGTAATCCATGTCGATATTCACCATTTCAACTTAGAGCTGCAGTCGAGTAAGAAACACCGACGGGTGAAGTAGTGCGTGCGCGAGAAGTTGCGTTTTTGCAGCATTTATATTAAATTCAAAAATTACAAAATAATCATGCAACAAATGAGTGTGCAATTTATAAGTGCATTTTCTTTTACCGCTTAAAAAAGAAACGCGAAAATGCAAGCGCAGTAATATAATGTAATTGTGAATCTACTAAAAAATAAACATAAAACAAAAAAAATAATAGAAAAAAAACAATGCTATTAAAAAAGAAGCGATATATGTACGAAGAAGAGCAGGATGACACTATAAACATTGACATCGAACAGCAGCAGAGTGGTAGTGTTGTTAGTGTTTGTTGTAGTAGTTATGGATCCAACATGGCCGATAATACACGCGAAGTACGAATCGAAGAGCAATTAAGAGTGAAAATTGGTATGTAAATGCTAAAAAATCGCGTAAAATATATATTAAATTTAATATAGATTCGAAGTGGAGTGAATTTGTAGAAATAAACGTTGACATGTGTGTTTTTAATCTTGAAAAATGTGTTGAAATGCGAACGCGTTACTCTCTGTGAGACGCTCACAGAAAGTGAACAACAGCAGCAAACAAAACAAAGTGTACCATACAAAAAGCTAGTTGTTAAAACAAAACACAATTTAAGGAAAATATATTGAAATATTTATGAAACATGTAATACGTTCACGCAATACTTGTTATTCGTAACAGCTTTAAACAATTGTTAAAGTGGATATGGTTTTTTCATTGTTTTTTTTTCTCTTGGTTGTGTGTTAAAATGCAGATTTACAAGCTAGCTGTGCTGCTCAAGCGTATAGCTCTGCTCTATAGAGCTATCACTTGCGCACACATGGTTTGTCGCTGCTAAGTGCAGCAGAGGAGCAGTAGACTTGTTGTTGTTGTTAGTTAGTGTTACGGAATTTCGTCTTGCGGCGGGCAGTTCCCTCTGGTTAATGAATGAATGAATTTTGTGTCGCTATGAAACGTGCGATTCTGTATGCATGTGTCTGTTAGTGCTTACAAGTGTGTGCTATGCTAGCACATGCGCGCTTGTGTCGACGCTGTCGTCTATATTATAGAAACCTACAACAACAATGTACAGTGTGTGGGTTTTTTCATGAATGGAATTCGTATTCAGTGTACTTTAATTTTTTTTTTATCGACACCATCAACATTGCCGCCGCTGAGCTACTGCTATTATTTTAAAAAAAGCTGTAACAAACTGATAGACCAGTGTACAGACACAGTTAGCCTGCCTGCTGGTTTTTTATGAATGATTATCACGGCCCTGCGCAAAGATCTACTCGTATTGTTATGATAACCTCGAAATTAGCAATGTGTGTGCTCTAAAAAAAAAAATATCGATTGACTGTAGTGTTTCGTCAACACAAACAGCCGCTTCCAGCAATCGCTACTAGTTTTTCTGCCATCTCGTCTCTAAATGTATGTAAAACAAAGGTCAGGCATATAGCTTCGTCTTGGTTCAAGCGTTGAGTCGAACGACTCCGATGGATCGCAAAATTTGTTGTGGTTATTTTATATACAGAGAACTAGCTCCGAATGAATTCGCGTGTGCCGCTTATGAATGAAGCAATGTTCGCGTAAACGCTTATCTGTGTAAGCGAGCTTGTGTATGTCTATTCGTAGTGTATGTATTTGTAGCAACAGCAACTGCAGAGGCAAAACCAGCCTACAAATGTATCAACTCGAAAAGCTGTACATACATATGTATTGAGGCATATGTAAATACATATGCACTCGTATATAGACAAGATTTTATTTATTATTATTTTCGCTTATCTACATGTTTTTGTACATACAACATGCTGTATGTTTTTTTACAATACATTTCCTGTACGCCCGGCAGCTTACTCGAAACGTTTTATGTAGCTTAGCTAAGACACATGCGTAAAGGTTTAAAATTAAATTTTCTTAATTACTTTATGCCAGCTTAATAAGCTATTAAGCTTGTATTGTAGATTCAATAAACAAATACAGTACTTTTCGCTTATAACGAACTTCAAGGAACCATTGACCATCGAACAAAACCATTTGTGTATAAGCACAGGCATGTAATAACTCCATTGAATTTTTATTTTAAAAAAATTCGTTTTTAAAAAAATCAGTTATTTTAGATAGCTTAGTATCAATATTAGCTTAATTTATATACATTTCCACTTGAGCCAAGTGGTCAAGAAATGGTTGACTTGCTGAGGCCCATTTCTTGGCATAATTGATTTTGATTTACACCTTGTAATTGTTTTATAAATTATAATAAAATACTGCGTGTTACAGTGTTGCCAACGCAGAAATATAATTTTTTGTTCATAGCGCCACTTTTTGGTTCTTTATAACCGAAAAATAAACAAGTTTTTCCTGCAAAATGGTTCATTATAAGCGGAGACATATGTTTGTATGTATTATCCTTTGAGCGCACATAGTAAACGTTAGTGATTAGCATTTTGGTGTAGTTTGTCTAACTCTGCTGACTGACAGCAATTAGTAAAAAGGGCTAATAAATTTACACCTGTTTATAAATATTGTAGAATAATTTTTATTTTCGCTTTTCTTAATTATTATTCGCATTCCTCATGTGCTTTTGCTGCTACGCGCATATTTACCGCATTTATTCATACATTTCCACGTACATAAGTTCATCATTATTTTAGATTTCATTTTCCGCGTAAACAATATCATTCTTTGTTCCATGTGTGCACCCAATTAAGTCAGCATAAGCAGCTTTGCTTGTGCTTTGTATACCTTTTGCTCACCGCGGTCGTAAATTATATGCAAAGTCTTGTTTTATCTTTGTGATTGACTGAGTGTCTGTTATGAAGTCTGTCTGTCGGTATGTCTGACCATGTTGCAGCTGCAGCAGCTTTTGATTTCCGTTTCCCATAACATGAATTTCCTTTCTTAGGTATTGTGTTCTCTTGCTTGTAACTTTTGCTTTTTTTCCCTCCGGTACTTCTTTGTGAATCTTAATTTTTTGTTTTTTATATTTCATGTTTTTTTTTTTTGCACGCTTCAGTTGTTCCCGCATACTTTGCGATACATTGTATCTGTATTTGCCTGTGTTAGGCTATAGTACCTTCTTTTAACTGTTTACCTTCGTTTGTGGTTTATAAGTAAAGTAGCAAGAAATATATTTTATAGAATCGGTTCTACTGTATGCAAGCCAATCGGTTACTTGATACGCTACAAACATAAGTTTTTCGCTTCAATATACATATTTGTTATAACTGCGCTTGCGAGTTGCGTGAACAGCCGTAAATAGTGTATATCACAATATATATATATATATAATAAAATGTCTACTGTGACATAAAATTTAATAGAACTTAGCTCAAAATTCTTTGGCTGTCACGTATGTATAAGAGGTTTTCTTTGTTTCATAAAATTTTCTTTTTTTGCCACAGAACTTTCATATTTCGGAAACGCTAATCTTTGTTAATTAAATAAAATAGTTTTTTTTTTTTTAAATCGTTTCCAACATTTTTGCTTACATCTATTTTTAACACATTATTTATTTTTTTGCAAACGTTTTTACAATGAATTGTTTATGCGAATATTATAAACAATTATCATAACCTACACTTATGTGCGCTTAAGATGCATACAAAGCAAGCGATTTTTCTATGGGCCAAAGTACCGCATGAATCACGGCAAGTTGTGCTAATCTGCGTGTATTGACTTAAATGTACGTCGGCATTATTCATACGCATGGCAACTGGTATTTTTTTTGTTTATTTACAACAATTGAAATCAACACTCACTTTCATTAAAAAATAAACAAAGATGCAGATTACTTTGAAAATTCATGACAGGCGATAACTGTTACTGGTGCAGCTTTTACGGACAGCATCAACAGCAATCGGCCCAGTGACACGTAGTACGCACTCCCGCCCGTCCGTCTGTGAGACTCACTGACGGATTGGCTGACCGGAGTGTGGTACAACTGTCGCTGCCGGGGCTACTGTGCCAGCTAATGTGTGTTTATTAACTAGAAGACCACACATAATTCACGCGAATTGAATTTAAGTGTAAACCTTGGCGACACGTTCGCTTCTTGTTTCTTGCGTAAACGATTTGTGGCAGGCAGAAAAGCAGTAAACCCATACTGAGCAAAAATCAAAAAAAAAAAACATTTAAGATAATATTTTGTGTCGAAGTTTTAATTCTGTTGAACTTGAGGCAACTCAACATGTTCATGCTTAGTTACTTTAGCATGTGTCTATTTTAGTGTGCATACCTGTACATGTGGACAAATGCTCATGTACTTTATGTAACACGCACAAGCGCAAACAATGGCTGTAAGAAAATCAACAGCAATAGCAGCTACAACAGCAAATGTTGTAGAAAACAAAATGACAAGCTTGGCAACAAAATAGTTTTTACTAAAAAAGGTAACTAATTAAAAGCCAGTATAGCCAAGAGACAGAATGTAGCCCGAGGTTCTAATATTTTACATTTACGTGGGTCTGAGTTACACCGAGAGAAAAGTGTAATGCTGTGACACAGCAATGATATTTATGTATATCCCAACATTTAACTCTGCTGCTATGCCTCACAGCTAAATTTCTTAAAAAAAAAGATTAACTTGGTACTTCAAGTTAAACTGTGGAATGGCGGCTTATCAACAGTCAACTTATGCGGAAATCCTTCATATTTGTTTAATATCGTTTCATTTTGTTTATTTGCATGACTTTTGTGGAATAGTTCAAAGTCTTGAACGTATTACGTGTCTTTGATTAACTTAGAAATTATTATTATATTTTATTTTTTTTATACTTATGTATTTTGCATATATTTTATACATAATATGAAGTGTAAAAGTTGGGTGGGGTTCATTGTATGCTGCTTATTGCTCCACCTTGTCTCAGTTTGCTGAGTGTTTATAGTATACGATGATTATTTAAATTGCAAAATAAAAACAAATTAGTAAATACTGCATTTATTTCGAATTGAAAAACAAAAATGTGTTTTTATTATTTTGAGGCATACGCTATCAAGAATTTCGCACAGTGTAAACAAGTTAGCTATATTTGCAATCTTTGACTTTAATTGTTAGCCTAGCCAGCCAAGCTTGTTGACAATTAGATAGACTTGAGAGGCGTCAGTCCTGTCCGAAATTGGAACTGACTAACTGACTTGACTGGCTGACAATCAACAGCTAATTCAAGTCATTTGTCTAAAAATTTTGCCGCGTTTTCTGAGGCAAGCAAAGCACATAACTATAAAACTAACATATAATGGCGTTGTTTTCAACAATTAAAATGGCATATTTTCAGTTGAAACAGAAAAGAAAAAAAAAAAAAAACGACAATAGCAACAACAACAGAAACACGAAGAATAAGAACAATTAGAAACATCATTAATTAGCTGAAATTGTGCGCTATTGGCGCTTTTACATCGCACACTTGCTGACGCTTTCAAGCGGATCGTCGTCACTTTTTTAAAAGGCGACAGGAAAATCAAGCGCGGGACAGACAAAGGCAGAAAAGCTGAAGTGAGCCAGAAAGCAGCTTAGCCAGTATTTTTATGTAATTAGCGCAGGTATAGAATGTTTTCATGTTGCCTGCCGTTTGTTGCGACAACAACATTGCACACAGCTTATACTTCTGCTTCTTAACAGCAGCAACAACAACAACAACAGCAGCAACGACAACGATGGCAACCACAACTGTTACAACAACGACCACAGCAACAAGTTTAGTTTTTTTTTTTTTACAAAAACAATGTTTTCGACGTACATTGACTTCTTCAATTCAACTTCGATCATGACGACGACGCGGTTGACAATGATAATGATTATGATGACGTTGTGTGCTGGCACACGGGCCAACCAACCGCATATAGAACATATGCACGCATCTATTGCTGCAAGATTTGTCAACGCTTGTGTGCGACGATGACGTTATCGTCGTCATCATCACCGTCATTAGGATGGCACGACTGCTTACCGAACATGACGATCATGGCGTTTTCACTGTAATGTACGCAATGCAGTTGTCTCTTGCTTTTATAGGCGCACACAGCAGCAGCATCATCTTCATCATGATAGTGAAGTGTAAATGTAATTGCTATTCATACACAGATACGCTCTTGGTTCGGTTTTACTTTACGCACAGAGGTCAAATGCCGCTCGATGCGCTTTGATGTTGGGGTCATATGCTGCCACAGCCACACACTGCTGCGGCTCTTATTACTTTTGTTGTAGCCTTGCCCTCATTGACGCGGCTTTGTTTTATAATTTTATTTCTTGGCTCATCTTCTGTTTTTGCTTCTTATAAATTTTTTTTTGTTTTAAGCCTTTTAAACATAGCTTCATAATTTTTAATTACATTAATTTGTTTTTCGCTACAATACCAAATAACGTCTGCGTAGTTTTCTATTATGGGTACTGACCTTCCCTAGCCTCTAACCTGATCAAGGTAAAGAGTATTAGGTTCTGTTGTTTAGTTGCGTTTAAATTACTCAGAAGTTTATCGGCGACATAAAACCGAATGGACAAATCATTCTACATTTTAAGCCATTTATTGTTTAGTTTAACTGAGTTAACTTTAATAATTGGTTAAGATTTCCTCTTTTAATTGATGAATTGTTAAAATAACATTGCACTTTATAATTATTAGCTGCTGTTGGCATTGCTGTAACGGTAGATAATTGCACATTTGCAATGCCCGTGCTGATGAACGTTGCTAGGCAGTCGAACGGATGTGACAGGAAAAGTTTTTCCTGTGAAAAAAAATTATTTTGTATTTAGAAAGGAAAAAGGGAGGCTTAAGCTTAGATAAATAGACTTTGACAAATGAAAATTAGTTTAAACTCTTGTTAATAGTTTAGTTGCTGCATAAGCACAAACTCAATGACCATTACTTTCCGTCTTTGTCAACTGTAATTGCAGTCTTAAGTCGGTTGGCTATCCGCCCATTATAGTTAACTATTTCAGTGCCAAACTTCGCAAGAGATCATTCTTCTTTTGGAGAGACTGAAACAGCTACATTATGTTACTTATAATATATATAATAGACTTCAATTTTTATGCGAAAAAAAGATACATTCCATGTTTTGTATTCTACACATTTTACAGATCATGGTTTATTGTCATTGGGTTATTTATTCAAAAGGAGGTGAAAATACATTCAAAGTAGAATGAAAAAACTGTTTGGAGAAGTTCAACTAAAGCTATTTCACTATGTGGATGAGATTTGCCACATATATAATGGGTACCGGGGGAAATAGGATTCATTGCGGTGCCCACCTATCTAAGGTATTATTGGATTAAAGAAAGAAAAAAATTTTTAAAGCAATTACTTATCTGCCAAAGAAGGTTTATACTATAATGCTCCAAACAAAAAAAAAAAATAGCAAGCCGGTATAGTTAGTCTAAAATAAATCATTTCTAACGGTTTGTATAATGCGTAACTTTTTCTATGCTCATCAGTTTAAATGGGCAATCAAATAAACAAAAACGGTTTCAAATTAAATTGAAAGACTTTATAAGCACGATTCGTTTTTCTAATGTTTTTTTCATTCGTTTTTTTTTTTTTTTTTTTGTTATTATTGTATTTTCTTTTCTTTTATTTTTTCCACAATACGCAAATTAATTCAATTGCAGCATAAAAAGCGCGCGAATTAATGAGGCGATTACTTCCAAGAGCAGCAAGCAAGAACTGAGATACAACCGACAATCTTGGCAGAGCTTGTCCGTCTGTCTGTTTGTCTGCCTATCTGACTGTGTGTATATTGCTCTGGTGAGTGTGTTGTGTGTGGCGTGTCTGTTTGAAAACACAAGCACAATAATCGCGAAAAAAGTGAAAAAGTAAGTGAAGTGCATAAATTCTAGAAAAGCGAAACAACAACCAGCACACACACATGTATATATATAGATATATATATATATATACATCGCAAACACAATAAACTGCAAAAGCAAAACAAGAAGCGCCTTTTTATGTGGGCAAAAGAACGGAAATAGAGATAATTTTGAAATGCAAAACGAGCGGATGAAAGACTTGCTGCAGACACCAGCAGACAAACGGACAGAAGGACTGGATATTTGTACATACGAAAGACCGATTGCGCTGTCAATGTGCTGCGCGCTTCCTGATTTCTATATACAATGCTATATAGTAGCACTCGAGTATATTGTAACTTCTCTGCATTGCTTTGTTTGTATCTATTTCATAAACTTCAACTTCAAACGTTTTATCGAAATTCTGCAGCGAGGCAGCCACTTCCATTGCTTGCCCTTGGTGCGTCGTCTTTAACTGGCTCGGCGAGAGAGCTGCAGCTCCCTTTTAATTCATTTTTCCCAGACTTTTTGCGTAACCATTGTGCAAAACAGCGGCGTGTCAGCGGCAGCACGGTGACAACAGCTGGCATTGTAGCACGAGGACATCTCGCTCAGCTTCAGCCAACGATTGACGTCGAGTGCATTTGCTTTTTGTTCATTGCTTCTGGGCACACGACTCAAGTCAGTGTGAGCCGAGGGAGAAACAGCCGGCCGCCTATTCAAACCAAAGCGACTGACAACAACTGACTGACTGAATGGTCGACTTCCTTTGTAGCCGAAGGTGTTTGTTGCCTTTATTTGTAAACCTTTTATATTAATTTATTTTTTTTTTTTTTTTTTTTTGTTAATGTTGCAATGACTTCCTTTTTACCTCATTGCCAATCCTATTATATTTATTTACTGCTCTTGCCGCCACTTTGCACAACAAGGTTTCATATTATTTTTTTCTGTTTTCTTGTGTATACAGAGGAACCTCTCTTAAGCGAACACACAACTTTTGCTAATTCTCTTAAATAAAAAGGTTGTTTTTCAAAAAAAATTAACCAAAAATTTTAATAGTTTTGTTAGGTGAGTTTCCTCTATCAATTCACATGTATACAATATATAATATACATATATGTTAAGTAATATTAGTTTGCTGTAAGAGTTTTGTGTGCTGCTCAACTTAGGGTTTCCTTCCTGAGTTATCTTTGGTTATTCTACGCGTCGTTAGCAAGATAATTAACTTAATAATTAGCCGTTGATGTGTTTAGGAAAAAAGCCTATCCGAAGGAACCTGTTTGAGTTCAAGTTCTTTTGATGTTGCTGTTGCAGTTGCTGCTGCTGATCTGGCTGCTTTTGTTTTGTTGTTCTCAATCGTTGCACGAGACGCGTCCGACCATTCGCACACTGTTCTAAATTCAGGCAGTGAAATGGAAAGACAAATTGTATTAAATGCGCTCATGACTACACAAAATGGAACAGAAAACAAGAAGCATCGGGTCAAAAACGTCGTCATCTTCGCTATCGTCGTCGTCATCATCATTACGTTCATGATTGTGTGTTTAAACCAGGAAACCAGTTCTGCCATCAGCGTACAGCGCCTGCTGCACACGCGGTTTCCTAAGCGTATTCTCTCTTTAGCTGCAACCGAAATCGCTCACCTCACCGGGAACTCACGCATTTGCCTGGTTTCAATGAGCAGATATGAGTTGTACAGTGTGCCGCATCATTATTATTTTCGAATTGTTTAGGAAACAGTATCTGTATAATGCCAATATAATCAGAGTACAAGTCGTCATTAACGTTGAAATTGTCTCGAGTTTGTAATATTTGTTTTTTTTTTATTTCTCCATTGACTGAAGTTATCTCTTAACATGCATCATACCACTGTGCCGGGCTTTGCTCTTAGTTCCATATGTGCATGAGTGTATGAATACATATGTATGTATATTTTAATAAACTTAGTATGTATGTTTGTGTAAACGTGTTATGTGTGCTGCTGATCGATTTCCGGTCTGATTACGTCTTCTCGTTCATTTCTCTTACGCTGCCTGTCAGCACACGATATTGACCCTCTGCGCCTTTTACTGCCGCACCGCAGCTTTTCGTGCATTTGGCTTCATTTCGATGCGCGTGTCGATTTTTATATGATTGAATTACGAGCTGCATGCACATGGATGTATAACTTTTATGACATTTCAGCTATAACAACAACAATAAATGCTGTGGCTGACGATGAGGCATCCGTCGATGCTTCCAACATTTTTTTTCTTTTTTTGCTACCGTTGTCGTATTTATTATTGATTTCATTTATATACGTCTGTCGAGGCAAGTCAAGACGAGCAGTCTATGAGGACAATCAACAATTGTTGTTTTATCTCTTTTTTGCGGTTTGCGGTCGTTTTTTTTTTTATTTTCATTTTTTTAGAATAAATATTTTATATATAAATATAATATACCTTTCATTATTTTACACTTTACTATGCCTCATGGCCATCAATTGTATTTTTTGTTAAGATGACAGTTAAACCGCACATAAATGACGTCTTTCGGAAAAATAGACAATATCGTATGTGCTGTAAATTTGCTTACATATATATTTCGATGATTCAACTGTAAAATTTGTCATCATCATTACAGCATAGGAGTGTGTAAAAACCATATTAAAAAATGCATTAACCCGAAAAAGGCAACGACTACATAGAAACTAATTATAAATGAATTATGTATGTCGCTTACACGCTTTCTATGCGCATAAACCGCACTTTTGGCGTTGTTAACCTTCAATTGCAGGCAACAAATATTCAGCAGCTAAGTAAGCTAAAACTCAACTCACTTGTTCAGTCACTTCGCATGCCGGCACACAGACAAACAGACGGACAGACCGCATTCATTTGTTGTTTAAGTTTAAATCCGATTCTTCGACGCCTAAGTGGAATTTTTATTTAAACATAATAATAGTGCTCATTAAACAAACAACTAATGTAAAAAAAATGTATATATATATATTTTTTTTTCCTTCATTAAAACACCTCAAACCAATAAAAACAGTGAAATATGTCATTCAATGTTTTCTGTAGTTTTTTTTTCGTTAGTCGTTCCCACCTTATAAGGCTAACCAATGACCGTATAAATTAGTGAAACGCATTCAAATACGATTTTGATGTTTTATTGGACGCTTCCCAAACTGACGGTCATTTGACTCGACTGTTTTTTATTATTATTATTGTTATGCATTAATTTGAATTTCATGTTTTAACTAATTTGTAAATGCATGGGCACAAAATAAACATAAATTTCGTTCTTGACATATGTATAAATAGCTAACATTATTTTAGACAAGTACCACCACTAAATAATTAATAAGTAGAGATTTGTCAGAAGAGGTAGTGCAAATCGTACATCATAGAAATATTTAAACAACACACTTATTTATTTGTACTTCTACAAAGCCTTTTCCGGTTGGAAACAGAAGCCGGTTCTTTTGTTTTTACTGAGTTATTGAACCTATGAATAATATAAATGTGACAAGCAGAACAGAAAAATTGCAATTTAGATACTCATAATCAATCGCATTTTTAAATAATTCAGTAATAAATATTTTTCTTTTGGCAAATCTTGCTTTTTAACCGAATGATGTTTTTTTTTTTTTCGAAATAACTTATAAAAATTCCAAGAATACCGGCACAGAAAAAAAACCCATCAATGCAACATAAAAAAGTGACAAAGCATTTCACATGCAAAACTCATGAAATCATACAGAAATCGTTGAATCACTCAGATTTCGAGAAATAGATTTCTAGAATAGAAACCATCCCAGGCGTATAAATAACTGCAAACTTATCTCTCAGATATGTCCGATACTCTTAACAATTCTTTCTCTTATATTTGTATTTATAATTTGGGGGTGGCACCTTCAATTTTTACAATGGATTCTAATTATTCCAGTGTCCTTAGTATTTGTACCGAATATTTCCTAAGTCTGCTTCAAATGATGGATATGGACACGTGTGAGAGACAAACAAATGAACATTTTTATTTATATAAATAAGTGGGTAGCCTTCGCACAGGGCTAATAAATCACTTCTAACCGCAACGATTAAACACATTAGAGTCAACAAAGACAGAAACAACAATAGCATGACATTGGCGTACACGCCCCCTTTTATCACAAAGTGTCACATACCATGCGCGCGGAGCGGAACCAAACTGATAACGTGCTAAAATACAGCAAAAGAAAAAATTTAATACATTTTGTGAAAGCACGCAAATCATGTGGGAAACTGTCACATCACAGTCGATGAATGAATGCGTATAAAAAAAAGAGATGACGAAAAAAATAATGACAAAATGCGAAATAAAAACGTCACAACAAATTCCAAACGGATGCGACTTTTAATGGAATTCCCTAAAACAAATAAAAAAACAAAACAACCGAACAACTGGCATAACAAAATTTTGCCAATAACGGAAACAAAGCCTTCAGTAATGGCGGAGAGGAAGACGTGACAACGATTACAAAAAAAAAAAAAAAAATACAATGTGTTTACTGCGGCATACAATTTTTTATATATGTACATACATATATAGCATTTCTGATACTGCTAAAATTTCGTTTTGTTTTCACGTTCTTTCTTGACGCGAATTCATTCATAAAATTGGCAAGTCTTTGTTATCAAAACACGACAAAAGCACAAAAAAACAGTTTATAGTGGTAGATTGTTTGCAGACAAACCAAACTTTACAAAAACAACTAACAAAAAAAACCCAAGTATACCACCTTTTTTCACTTTAAAGCAGAAAAGAAAAAAAAAGTAGTAAATTTGTTGTTTCATTTACGCCTTCGTCTCGTTTGAAATGTCTCATAGTATGGTATCTATTACGACGATACCGACGCATTGCAATCTTCATTGATATGCGGCTAACTGCGCACATCTGTGAGATGAAAAGAAAGAAAAAGCCCCAAGTAACAATGACTTGTGACTGTCGCTGTTGTGTTGACTGTCAGCAGCACACAGAAGCCGGAGCCATGAAAAAGTGCCAAAGTGTTGAGCATACGCAAGAAACAGCTGTGCCAATAAACACAAAAATAAAAAAAAATTAAAAAAACAAATAATACAATGCATACTAAATACACAAAAGCAATAGCAAATATGGCAACATAGAAGAAGAAAAATTCAAATTGACACAAAATACAAAAATAGCAAAAATGTACATCACGCATAGCACCCCAACGAACACATTAGGACGCCTTTGCATGTGTCTAACTCTTTTTCTCCTGCTCATGGGGTGGGGTATGGAAACTTCGGACTGCCTGATTATTGTCCTCCTTGCTGCAATGTGTAGGGTTCATTTCCGTTTAGTGGCTGATTTCTTGGTTTATTTTTATTTTTTTTATTATTTTTTAACAATTTGTTTTTTTAAATCATTTTATTATTTTAATTGTATATTATAATGTATGATTATTTGCTAGTGCCATTAATGAAATTTTAATAACAAAGAAGTTTCTTTTATTTACTTTATTATTCTGGCTATCAGCGGAGTGCTGCGTGCGCCCCTGGCGCATGTTTTGCTTTGCCCTCCGCTGAAGGTTCATGGTTCGATTGCAACTTATCGATAAGCAGGCAGAGGCACAATAAGAGGCAATGGCAAGACATGCCGATGAGTCTGCGAATTCTTTTGCTTTAATCGCGTTGTCTGCCTCTTGCGTTTGCGTTATGACAGGAAGTCACGTTTAAACTTCCCCTTTAGTTGTCATTGTTGTGTTTGTTATTTTTGTTGTTTTTGTAGCGAGCTGTTTGTGCATGCGCATATGATCAAAGCAGCACCGACAAATATTTACATAAATTATTAACTCGAATTACTGCTCATCGATTACAGAATTGAATTCGTTTTGCGTTGCTGCTAAATGGGTGTGAATGTGAGTGTATGTCAAGGTCGCATACAAAGCAAAAAAAACAAAAAGCAAAAATTAATGCTAAATTAATGAAATAAAATACATAACTTGTTGAATTTTTCCGCTTTCCTTTTATTTTTTTTTAATTATTCATTATATTAATGTTACTTTATGTTATGCTCTCCCTCCCCCTCTTTGACTACTTTCTTCAGGTGAAGCAAAAAATCTAAGCAGTCGCAATGCGGCGAACACAAGTTGCAGCACACAAGGCACACGCGATGTCTACTGCACCATTGCGCTGGATCAGGAAGAGATTTGCCGCACGCCGACTATTGAACGCACATTATCGCCATTTTTCGGCGAGGAATATCAATTCAAAATACCGCGTCGCTTCCGTTATCTATCGATATATGTTTGGGATCGGGATAGACACATGAAGCAGGACAAAGCCATTGGGAAGATAGCCATTAAACGTGAAGAATTGCACACATACAATAATAAGGATCATTGGTTTTCATTGCGGCAAGTCGACTCCGACACTGAGGTGCAGGGCACAGCTCACATCGAGGTCAAATTCGAAGAGGTGCCAAGCAATCAGTTGACACATCTACAGCATCATGAACAACGCATCAATCTACTGCGTGCAGGTGGCTACGACAATGCCGATGACCTCAGCCAGCATCAGCAGCAGGCGCATCAAAACGACTACAAGGAGAACAGTGAACTGAGTAATATACAACGCGTAGCGGCAGCAAGTCATTTGTTAGGTGTAAGCGGCAGCGGCGTTAGCAGCGGCGGGGTTGGCCTTGGCATTGGCACATTGGGCAGCAAGGCCACGCTGCAGCAATTGCAAACGACAAACGAACAATTGGACAACTGGCGCAATGCCTTGGGTGGCAAACATGCGCGCGTCGTTGTGCGTGTCACTGAATGCGCTGATCTCGCCAAGAAGAATGGCACCTGCGATCCTTTTGTTGTCTTCACAGCCCACTACACGAACAATCGTCAGATTTCGAAGCGCACCAAGCTACGCAAGAAGACGGTAAATCCGGAATTTGATGAATCGCGTGACTTTGATCTCTGCATCGATGCCGATTCATCATCGCACACCGGCAGCGGCAGCAGCAATGCCAAGACAACAAATATAGACTCGAACAAAGCGTATACGATTTATCCACTGGGTGGCGCTGATCTATGTGAGATCGTTGTCACATTGTGGCACGAGGCATCCGGCATGGCTGATAAGGTGTTCCTGGGCGAGGTGCGTCTACCGATGCGCAACAAACAACAGCGATTGGCCATAAAGCCGGCAGCTTGGTACTATCTACAACCGCGCACGACATCAACAAACTCACGATCGCTGACAGCGACGCCACGATCGTGTGCAACGCCACCGGGTACGCGACTCAGCGTCGACAGCACCATTGGCACGCTGCGCCTCAATCTGAACTACACCGCCGATCATGTATTTCCGCTGGCCACCTACGACGATCTCCTGAATCTGTTGCTCGAATCAGTCGATCAACGCCCGATCACACTCTCGGCGGTCGCCATACTCGGTGAGCTGGTGCAATGTAAGATGGAAGTGGCACAGCCGCTCGTGCGACTCTTCACGCACACGGAACGTATTGCGCCCATAATCAAAGCGCTTGCTGATCACGAAATATCCAATCTTACCGATCCGACGACGATATTTCGCGGCAATACGCTTGTCTCGAAAATGATGGACGAAGCCATGCGACTTTCCGGTTTGCATTATCTGCATCAAACGTTGCGTCCGGTGCTCACGCAAATTGTCTCGGAGAAGAAACCCTGCGAAATCGATCCATCACGTGTGAAAGATCGCTCAGCGGTCGATACGAATCTGCACAATCTTAAAGATTATGTGGAGCGTGTACTCGAAGCGATTACAAAGAGTGCAGTGCTCTGTCCGAAGGTGCTGTGCCAAATATTTCATGATCTCCGCGAATGTGCCGGCCGGCATTTTCCGCTCAACAGTGAGGTGCGCTATTCCGTAGTATCGGGTTTCATATTTTTGCGTTTCTTTGCGCCGGCGATACTTGGACCAAAACTCTTCGATCTCACGTCGGAACGTTTGGTAAGTTTTGTTGTGTAAAACCTGCTTGAAAAAAATGTTCCTAAAAGTAATATTTTTTTTTTTTCTTTATTAGGATGCACAAACCAATCGCACGCTGACGCTCATCTCGAAGACGATACAATCACTTGGCAATCTCGTAAGTTCGCGATCCTCACTGCAGCCCTTCAAGGAGGAATACACTGGCGAACTGTATCGTCAATTTTGCACGGATGAACACGTGACGACAGTCAGACACTTTCTTGAGGTTATATCAACGCCCTGCAGTGATTTGGCGCATCGTATGCCCGGCGACACAGGCAGCAGTCTATTGCCAGTGGCAAATGTCAAGCTTGAACCAGTATTACTTAAAGAGGGGTAAGTAAACATAGCAAAAGCAAAAAAAACAAAAGACCGGAATAGAATTCAAGGCGGAACTTAAAGTTACCCAAAAACAACCTTCACACCACCCGTAGGCAAACTTTTTTGGCGCTTTATTCTAATATACGAAATTTATTTCTTTCTTTATCTCTCTCCCATACTTTTTTATCCGCTGCTTTAATAAAAACCCAACAAACAAAACCAATATCAATCTGCTATACTACATCCACCCACATACGAACACACCACACATCTCTACTATCACGCACATCGCCAACAAACAAATCCCACACACCAACGCATCTAAATAAAAATAAATTTCGTACATACAAAATAAAAAAAAAAACATTTTACTAACCTAGCGAGGGGTAAGAAATACAATTTGTTTTTATTTTCTTAGTTTCTTTTTATTTTATTTTATTTATTCTTGTGTGCGCATTGTGCGATGAACATATTCGTTACTAATTTTCCATGCACATCTACTCTCCTTGCACTCTGTCCACAGCATGATGACCAAATATCCGCAGAGCCGCAAACGATTTGGTCGGCGACAATTCAAGCTGCGCTACTTTCGCTTGACAACACACTCGCTTAGCTATGCCAAGGCAAAGGGCAAAGATCCAATCTGTGATATACGGCTGGAGGAGATCGAACGCGTTGAGCAATTGAATGACAAGAGCTTCAAGATGCAGAATTGTTTTAAGGTGAGTCAATGCAACTGCGGCTGCGCGTTGCTGCAATAAAAACAATTTGAATCATACCGAACCAAACCAAACCACACCACACCAAACCCAAAAAGTGCCAACCCAGCAGCACACAGACACAGTCTGCAGACTTATACAGGCAGCACAACATTCCAACGCCTCTATGCTGCCAAAGATGTTTGTCTAGTTGTGAACCATCGCACACCACATGCGACACACACACAACTTCATACGGCTGACTGGAGCGGAACGCCAGCAACCGAAATACCGGAAATGCATAAAGCAGAAGTAGAAATACAGAAACAACAAATACAATGTGCAAACGCGCTGGCGTTAGTTATGCAGTTTGTAACATTGCATATGCAAAGTAAAATGAGCGACAACCATGGCAACAACCACAACAACAACAACAACATAATGAATAGTCCATAGTCATTAGACGACGCCTACGTGCGTGACAAGCATTGCGGCTAATGCAAATATTTGGCGTCATGTGTTTGAGAAAACTCGAAGCAGAAGGAAAATCAAAAACATTGTTAGAAACTGAGACAGATAAGTGACGGCGGCTTGACTTGCATGCTGGTAACTGATAGGCTTGCCTGTGGCTAACAGGGACAAGGATATTCTATGCTACTGAAATTTAGTAGTTTTTTTTAGTAAAATAATAAGAATAACAAATTTACTAAATATGAAAAATATACTTTAGTCACAGTTATATTTTTTGTCAGCAGCATCCCATCTTTAGAACTGTTAAATCAATATTCTAAAAATACGCCAACTCTTGCTCAATCCTTTCTAAAAGAGAAGCAAACAAAGCCAGCATTTGCGTCACGAAATGTTTAACCCTCCACTCCTTTGCTTAAGTTTCAGAAGAAGAATCTCTAATGTATCTTAGGTGAATTATTTATGTGGCTACTCTATTCCTTTTAACAAATTGATTTACTGGCAAGTCTATTACTGTATGCTTAACTTTAGAAACCTAAAGCTGCAACAACAAAGCATAGAACTGAAATCAATAGACAATAGCACAATGAAGTTGAGTCGCTTCGCAAAAGCGTAGCCCGGTCATTAATTAATAATCGCTGCCAATAATGGCGTACCAATGAAAGTGAAACGCATACAAATTATGTCTAATGGCACAGCAAAAACAATTAATGCTACATTTTGCTTCACTGTAAATTTTATTTAATTTAAATGTAAGTCAAGAAGACAGACACACAGCACAGATAGCAGCGCAGCATAGAATGGACACTTTCTCCAATAGTTTGTTGGCAAAAGCGGCTGCAGCACACTCTCGCAGCGTAATTAAAAATAATTAGCATAATAATTATGCTAGGCTAGCAGAAGAAGAAAACGAAGTAGAAGCAGTAGCAGACAAATAATCAGCATTGTCATATATATACATATGTATGTGTGTGCGTGTATTTCATGATTTTTTTTTTTTTTTTTTTGCCACCTAAAGCTTAAAAGTAAAATCATCAGCGTGGAAGCTGCCAACATGACTAGGCAAGTAAGACAAACTGCCTTTTTCCGACGTGAATTAAATTTTTTGCTGCTTAGACTTCTTTGCAAAAAAAAAGGGAAATTTCAACAGCAAATAAATGGTGGAAAAAAAACATAATACATAAATGAAGAAATCAAGCAGAAGTATCGGAATTATTCCGTGCGCAACTGGAGGAGGAGGCAAAGAAGCGACACTAGTCGAGTCAAGTTGATTGCGTGTGAATTTAATTATGCGCAATTTTTCACAGACTTTGTCAGCATATTGTTCTATTGTTGTTGTTTGTCTATTATTATTATTATTATTATAGTTGTTGTTGTTGTTGTTGCGGGTAGTAATTTAGCATTAGATTTCACTGTGATGGTGGGCGAGCATCGTAGTGTGGCGAAAAACCGAAAGTTTCTTAAACAACGCATTGTAAAATTCTTTGTTTCTCTGTAATCTAACTTTCCTTTTGTTTTCTTTTTTGTTTTAATACAGATTATACGCAAAGACCGTCCACTTATCGTGCAGACAACCAATTGCGTAGAGGAACGTGAATGGATTGATCTCTTGCATAAGATCTGCCTGACGAATTCGATCCGCATGCAGTACTTTCATCCCTCCGCCTTTGTCAATGGCATCTACAGCTGTTGCTCCTGCGCCGAAGAGAATGCGCCCGGCTGCAAGAACGTATCCGCCAAAGAGATGGACTACTTCCAAATGGATCTAGTGACTGCATTAGATCCGGCACTCGATCTGCAACGCATACACACGCTAATAATGTCCCATATGACGCAACTGGAGGCGCTGCTTGACCCCGTTGCGTATCATCACTTGCAACAGCACAATCCATTGTTGCCTTTGGCGACAGCATTGCAACAGCAATCGGCGCAAGCTTATGCAGAGTTCAAGGCTACCATAGAGAAGCTACGCGCCATTGCGTTGGTCATTGATAAGGATCATCGTGATTATAAGCAGGGTATAGCACGTGAGATTAAGTATGGAAGTCGGCAGGCACCGATAGGCGATGACAACTATTTGCAAATGATGCGTGCAGCGGGCCAACTGAATTTGCAGCAACAGCAACAGCTACATCATCATCAACAACAACACCAGCAACTGCATCAGCAGCAACAACAACAAGCAGCGCCGGTATTGCCACAAATGCAGTCGGTCATGGCGTATCCATATCAGCCGCAGTCGCAGCAGCAGCAACAACAACAGCAATTGCAACAGAGCAATATGAATGCCTATTTCATGCATAACTTACAGCCGCAGCAACAACGTCTGCAACAGCAACAGCAAATGCAATACTTCCAAAAGCATGCGCCACAACAACAACAACAACAGCAGCAGCAACAGCATTTGCTTAGAGCAGCAGCCACCGTGCATCAGCAGCAGCAGCAGCAACAGCAAAGTCATCATCATCACAATCAGTTGCAACATCATCATCTGCATGGTGTTGCCAACAACAACAATACGCCACCATCGAGCAACTCTTCCACGGTGTCCAGCAACGCATCGGCAGCCACAACTGCCGCAACGACAACAGTCAAGGCGCCACCGGTTTACTAACGTTTAAGGTACTTTGTATGTGCCGTGCCCAAGGTTGTTATTGTGAGCTGCCATGAACGTTGAGCCAGCACAGCAATCAGCAACATATTGCATATAGCAACATTTGTGTCAGTCCCAGCCAAGTGCACACTGCAGCAACAACTGGCACAGGATGAGACGGCAGCCAGCAGATACGCAAAGTGCAGCAGAGAAAAGTTCAAACTGTTTATAATTAATAGAAACCTATGTTCTAAAGCTAATTTATTTTATATACAAGCTATATACATACTTATATATATATATATATATATAATATGCATATATGTGCATATGTATGTATATATAATGAAAAACAAAAAGAGTTATATACATTTAACAAACTAAAATTGTAAATTTTATGATTGTGTGTATTTTTTAATTATGTACTAAATGATTTTTTTTATAATTAATTTTTATACGGCAACACAGCTGAATACTAAAAACGAAAACAAAAACAAAAAAACGAAATTTCAACTGATTATTATATTAATTAAGTAATTAACTTCGATCTATTGCATCATATGCTTTAAGTTAGTGCGTAACTTATTAAAAGTAAATCTAAAAAAAAGAAAAAGAAAAAAAAAACAAATTCTATGCGTGTGAACATAAAAACAAAAACAGAACAATCGAAGACAAATGTTTACCAGTTTTTAGTGTGGTACGAAATTTAATTATTTAAATTAAAACAAAAGTAGTAAAATTTATATGCATACTTAGCATAAAGCAGCAGAGTAAAGAAACTATTATTATATATTGTGTATTTTATAGTAGAATCTAAAAAAGAAAAACTATTTATATATATATATACATAACCTAGTTCTAAAAAAGCGTACACAAATAATTCTAACTAATGTGACTAATTCGACATACATACATATATTTATATATTATATACAACAACAAATGAAGAACATATAGCTATTACCACAGATATATAGTGCTGCGTGCTTACAAGCGTGCAAAAGAAAAGCTTAGCAAAATCGAATATTGAAGAAATGAAATATGATTTTGTTCAAGTGTTAAGTTTTTATTTTATATATATTTATATATATATATATCGTTTTTTAACTTTTATTTACCAACCAGCAGCATTACTTTAACACTTATACACGCAGCTAAATGTTTTATTGGCAAATATTTTTAATTAAACCTACCTGCCTGCATTTCATACCAAAACAAAATTAAATTTCCTAAATATTTTTATACAAAAAGGAAAATCAGACATTTTAAAATTGTATAGAACGCGAAAAATCATGCTTCCATTTATCACAAAGAAGAGATATGTGTTCATCAAGTTGATGATCAACTGTGTGCTAATTGATTCTTTTTATTATTATGACCATTTTATTTTTCATTTTTGTTTTTTATATATATATATATTATTTTTTTTTATTAAACGAACACCACTTCCACCGATTTATTTCCAAAGCTCTTCCAATATTTAAATTAATTCTTTAAAATTAATTTTTATGCCATTAAAAAAAAATAATAAAAAAATGTTTGAAAAAAAAAATAGCAAATGGAAACCACACATAAAAAGTCTTCCTGTCGTGCATGGATTTTCATTTAGTTGTTTCTTAATGTTTTTCGTTTAATATTATTATTATGCATTCCATTAATTTCGTTCAATTTTGTTAAAACCATATGCTGCATTTTTGTGCTGCAACAGCGTGCATTAATTTTTTATATGTATATAAAGAATACTTTAAACAACGGAATTTTATGTGTGCGTGCGGTTTTTTTTTTTATTATTATTATTATTTAACTCTTTCAAATAATGTAGTTCTTAATTAGAAATTGAAATTATTTCGTTTTAATTAAATTATTTTCTGTTTAAGAATTAGTTTACATTTTTTAGTTGTTACAAACTTAGCTGAGTTTTATGTCGTCGTAACATTAATTTTAATTAATATTGTAACGCCTGCTTATATATAAATAATTATACGCGTAATAATATTGTGCATACATATTTTATTCTGTTAAGTTTATTATTTTTGGTACAAAAAACAAAACGAAAAAAAAAAACAATTACTTTTTTTTAATAAAAAGAAATAATCGTGAACCATTTTTGCTAAATATAAAGAACGCTTTTTTATTTGATTTATTTTTTATTTTTAAACAGACACGCATATGTACTAATATATGCCACGCTTAAAAATACCTTGCATCATTTTGTGATATGTATACTCTTATACGCAAAAAAAATTTATTTAATTTAAAAAATTAAAAAAAAAAAAAAGCGCGAAAACAAAAAAAGGAAAAAAACAGAATCAGAACGCAGTATTTTCGTAGAGTACCTTGTTATTTATGTAAATGAAGATAATGAATCATGAATCTGTTTACAACGCAAAGGCTAATACCGTGTATTTGAATGCATTTAGCGTTTAAACTTTCGTACGGACGAGGTAAAAAAGTACGAAAGTAGTTATTATTATATATCGTAAGCAATACTACTTATGAGCAATTTTTATGTTAAGTTTTGAAAACATACAAAATAACAAAACTAATATTTTAGCATCTACAGGATTTAAAGCACATAACGAAATGCGTAAACTCGATTTATTTCTGTGTTGTGTTTGGATTAAAAACAAAAAAAAATTTTTTTTTGTTTTTTGTTTCTTTTTCGAACTATTTATTAATAAAAAATTAGTTGACGCTATTTTAAAAAACACAAACGGCTTTAATCATCAGCATATGGCTTATAGCTGATTATCTGACGTGCAAGTATGTTGAGTATTTCACGTGCCGCAATCTCCTGATTTTCACGTGTAATTGCGGTGATGCGTGCGCACTCCTTTATGTAATTTTCCAATTCGCGCTGGTTGAGCGACTTGCGTGGATCTTTCGCTTGTATTGTCTGCAGGCATTGTCCCGTCATCAGCGCCAGTTGTGTGCGCGGTGCACTGCAAATCTCATCGAGGTCATAAAGCTCAAGTGGTGGCGCAGCTGGTTCGCTAAAGATGGGGGGAAATGTGGCAAGCTGTAATGGCGGCATTGGTATTTCGAATTGTGGTTTGATTATTTTCAGTGGTTCGTATTTGACGCGCAGTTGTCCATATGCATCCATAACATCTTTCAGCAGACGATTGCTAAGCGTGCAAAGTGTCATGTCAAACATATGCTTGAAGTCGGCAGGTACTGATGCGTCCGTGCCAAGCGAATCAATAAGACAGGCCTTGGGCAAATCCGCAAGAAATGCAATATCCGTAAAGTGTTTGTTGTCGTTAAGCTGGCGTTTGTATAAAATAAATGACAGTTTTGTTTAAATTACATGCAGTTGTACTAACCTCTACATCATTGAAATCCAAGTGAGTGTAGCGTATATCATCACCACCGAGTAGTTTTAGAAAATATTCCAAAATCGCGTCGTTAGTTTTGTCGCTTTGCATGTACTTGTCATGCCACATGTAACCTGAGCCCACGGCTAATATCTTGCCTCCATTTGCATTGCTATAGTAACCGGCAAGCGGTCTATTAAATGGATACACTACCGGGCCTGTGGTCAGCAACACATTTGCAGTCTCTGACACATTCAAGGTGGCACCATACGGATACTGAAAATGTATCTTATATTTCTCATCACTGAAATCATAGTCAATTTTTTCGATTCCCTGCTGCAACAGTAGATGCCGCCACATGGCCTCACAGACGACACCGCCGCCAACAATGCACTCCTTGGGATGAAAGTTCTTATAGTAATGCGGACGTATAACATTGTCTCCATTGATGCAGATGCCATATTGTTCAAGAAAGAAATTTACATTCGTGTTGTACGCCTGCTCGCCGCCTTCGCCAAGCATTAGCAGCAAACTGCCGCCGCCGTCAATATAATCCTTGAGCACTTGAAATTCTTCTTCCGTGAAGCGATCTTGGGGACCAGCGAGCACATATATTTTAACACGTGTTAAACGCTCCTTCTGCAGTTCGCCGTCGCTTCTAAAAAAAAAACATATAGAAGTTACTCATCATTTTTGTCTGTGCATGCTTTGGATTCAAAATGATACACACTGCTCCACATTCCAATTAGCTTTTAGCTTGCGATGCAGCATTTTGTAATTGTCGCTTATTTGAAAACGTTCATTTTTCGATATATCAAAACAGATGATGGGTTTTGAAGTCATTTTAGTTAAAGCAAAAAATTCCTTCTAAGTTAAATTAAGTTAAAATTAAGGTTTGTTTTTAAAGCTGCCGTTACTAAGCAACAGCAAAAACTATGATTTTCCGTGAATTGTATTTACACAGGAAGAAGCATGTTTTTTATCGTTATATTTTATCCACTCAATATTTTACTTGTAATTTTTCACAAATAAACCCAATCATCACAGCTTAAAAAAATGCATTCCAATCTCCCATCTTATTTGGAAATTTCAAAGGTAACTACCGTGACACCCCATCTCCTTTTTAGGTTTTCTTTTTTTCAACAACCGAAGTCGTTATTTTTGCAAATAAGCGGCTACCTTTCATTTGCATGATTATGATCATATTACACACATTTTATGGCATTGCAATGATAATTGTAATGGTAATTGTAGCATAAAAGGGATCTTAATTACAAAATTTCATTAAAACCAAACCAAATCAAATCTATAAGCTAAAAAAAATCGTTCCAAAATTTAAAAAAATGCCGTTCAAGTGTTAAACTAATACGGGTTATCCTTTTAGTCGTTTTGGTACTAAATGAAAAAATATTTTATTCAAAGGCAAGCTATGAAATTTCCTTAACATTTTGGTTACAACAATTTTTAGGTTATTTATGTTTCTAAAAACAAAATTTTCATACTTTAATGGTCCCCCGAACTGCCGCAAATTATCATGTCACCGCAGCAGTGCTTAACTATTGAAATTTAATGTATATTTTAATTTACCTTTTGGACTCTTTTCAAACTGTTTACGCACCATCCTATCCAAACTAATAATTTCAGATTCGTTTTGATATTTCATCTTGAGGTTGTCTCGTCCACATATTTTTAAAGCAAGTACCAGTGGCGATTTTCATGATTTACTTTCAATACCAACGATTTTATACTTAAGATTCTTGCATCTTCACGATCAAATTTCTAACAGTTTCGGGATACATTCTTCGTCATGGGGGTTTGCAGTACTTCTTCCAATAGTTTAGGAGTTAATTTTATGGTGTCTCAATGATTGCGATCAGGAATTTGTGTTCGTGTCTCGGTATCAGATTTTCTGATCAACGAAAAGGTGGCTTTACTTAAGATTCGGCTTGGTTTTAAATGATTTTCGTAAAAAAAAACACAAAATAACTTTTCATTGCAACACTCCAATAAAAATATCACAGAAATACAACAAAATGCAAGTAAAAGATTAATAATCAAAAACAAATAGAAGATCACCCTTATATTTTCAAAAACAGTAACACTGAGATTAAAAGGCGAGTATCCCTAAACTTTTTTAGCATACAAATTTGGTTGACTATGGATGAAAATGTAATATTTTATTTAAATATGTTGTACATATGCGTATTTGCAAAAAACTTTAACGATTATAAGTAAATATTTGTGGTTATTTTAATATAAGTATTTCACATCTAAGACAGAATAACTACACGTATGTTTTTTTAACATTAACATTTATAAAGACAGTGTCTATCAACAATCGACTAGAAACAACTGTTTTGCAATAATAGCAATAACATAAATGAGGATAGTTCTTTTTTTAACAATTATATAAATTTTCGTGTCCTTACATGTTATGTAGGAATTACTCCGAATGGGGAGCATATGGATCTCTCTGCGACTATTCAAGTGTGTGTGGCTATGAATAGAAGGGACTTACTGCTTAACGTCGACTCCAAACGAATGTTTTTTAATAAAGATTTATGGCTTGAGAAATACTTCTGCTAACACAGCCAGTGTTAGGCAGAAGGCCACCGCCGGGGTTCGAAATTGGAACCTTCGGCATCAGTCACACACTGCACTGTGTCGGGCGGCGGCTCAATTATTTAATTACTTAAAGTAATTCTTCGATATCTTTAGCAATACTCATTGGGTCTGTGGTGGGCGCATAACGATTGATAGGTATTCCCTCCGTGTTAACCAGGAACTTAGTGAAGTTCCACTTAATTCCGCTGCCCAGTGTGCCAGTCTGCTTGGTCTTCAGATATTTGTAAAGTGGCGCAGCATTATCACCATTGACATCGATCTGTAAATATATTTTAGATATAAGTTTATTTATATGTTTTTGTATGCCAGAAAACAAAAACGCGTAGCGAAGCAAGCGGGTGTTGCTAGTAAGTTAATAAATACTGTTTATGACAGTGCGTGTTGTAACCTACCTTCTGGAACACTTCTCCAATATCGGCTTTGGAATCACGTAAGTGGCACACCATGGCTTCACCATCAGCCTCAGGCATCTCTGAGCCAAACTGATTGCATGGGAAATTTAAAATTTGCAGACCACGACCGCCGTATTTCTCCTTTAACTCGGTTAGTTTCTCGTAGTTGTTCTTGGTCAAGCCACACTTTGAAGCGATATTTACAATGAGCACCACCTTGCCGCGATACTTCTCCAAGGGCACCTCGTTGCCGTGCGTATCCTTTACGGTGAAATCGTAAATGGATTTCGCATTTTTATAATCACCACTGTCAGACATTTCGTTTTTTGACTGTAAAGGCAAAAAAATAGTTTCAGTTACGGATCCGAACAGAAAATATACAAGTGGTTAGTAACTGGCAACTGCATGAAGCGTGTAATCCTTTTTTATTTTTATGAACTTCCGTTACATGCGACATTTTTAAATTAACTGAAAACACACACTACTCACGTCCTCTACGGCTTGTACTGGTTTTGATTTAAGGGTGGCGTAGTTGTGCTTCTGCTGTACAGCGCAAATGGGTTCGTTCAAGCTGGCAGCACAACTGACAGTAGTCAAGGGAAAAGCCACAACACACAGATGCGGTCGCTGTAAGTTCTCAACGTGAGGAGCTAGCTTAGCACCAGCAGACTTGAGCGTTAAATATGTTGCCTGCGCGAATCGCTGGCAATGCATAAAATTCATTTTGGCTGTTGGCAACGCAATAGTTTAAATGGAAATCAATATTTTACATAAATAAATCATAAGTCACTTAGTATTTCAGCAATTCGGATGAGTCGAAAAATTAAGATAATTGCGTAATTAGAACTAAATCTGCCATAGCCGAACACCGACGGTTGAGGGAGAGAAAAAACGTTTGTATTTTAAATAAAATTACTCTTTATTTATATCTCAAATGATGTGTACAATTTTTTTCGCGTCCGGTTATTGGAATGCATATTGTATGGGAAAAATTATGAAAAGCTTTCGTCGACGAAATTTGTCCGGTTATAAGAGCTGTCCGGATATGGGAGGTGTCCATTATGGGAGACTTTGCTGTATTGCTAATGACTTTGGCATAGCTGAGTCATTAAAAAAGTGGGCTACGACAAAATGTTGTTGTTTACCTCATAGCTATTAGTGGAACAATTTTCCATGCGATAAGCAATAACAAACACTGACCAATGGCTGTTAATCAATTTGTTTATCGTTGTTAGGTTTTGTAATATGTTATTAATGCGTACAGTTTTATTAAGAAACAAAGTTCAAGAGCAATTTGGTAAACACAATTATTTAAATGCTTAAACTCACGGTTACTTCTAGAAAGGATGGGTCGTGTAATAATATTCACTCCGCAACGCAATAGCAAATGCACCCAGAAGGAATTGAAACGGTGTTTAGGAAGTCACCGTAGCCACAAAATTGATGAAGATAAATACTCAAAAATAGATTAAACGCCTCAATTGTTTGAATATATCCTAAATACGTGGAGTAAATATATATATGCACGTAATCTATGCTGCCTGATATTTTATTATGCGGTGTCACGGTGATCAAAAACTTTTAGCATAATTTTTACTGGTCGAAATTATTCTCTACTTAAAGAATAATTCACGTCACTATTTGGTACTGCCATTAAATATCCTCTAATCTGAATTTTACATGATTATTTGATTTATAATAATGCTTACTTTTAGTGTTATTCTTTGCCAAAAATATTCAACTACGTACGCCGGCTGTTTAAAAAAACAATTAAATGTAGTACGAAGTTAGCGTTGCTTAAATAGTCGATTTACGAGTACGATTACGGATTTTGAATGAAAAACTTAACTGATATTTAAAAAGCATATCTCTTGTCGTCAATGGTAACAACAGCTGACACAACAAAAACAGCAAAATGCTGTAGATTAAAAATTACAATAAAAATTGTTTTATATTGATTTCATTGCTATAATTGAAATTTGTGATTGCATGCCATATTAGTCCGTGCAAAATGTTAGTGTAGGTGTAAGCAGTCACAGAGATGCTCTTCGGAAAGACTTTGAATTTATAGCAAAAAAAGAAGAAAAAGAAAAGATTGCTAAGATTTATTTTTATTTTCTTTTCCTTCATTCATCCATAGTATACATTTAACAACCTTCCTCTGAACAGAACGAAAATTTTAGTTATTAAAATTACTGCTTGAACCGTTAGCGCCATTTTGATTCGTAAATAAACATTGCGCCATGGTTGTCAGGGCGCCTGAATGTTTTTGCTGAAGAAGATTCACGGTTGTTTTGTTCGACAACATGCTGACATCAGCAAAGTCGAGGTCGGTTTTACGTTGTGCATAACTGCTTCACGGAGTGCAGTGTTTTCTGCTCTTGCTTCTCACTCGCACACGATCGCGCTGCACTCTGCTTTAGATTGTTGATTTGCTGTTGATATTATTTTTTCAAGTCCTTTTTTTGCTAGATGAAACCGAGGATGACATGAATTTACATAAATACATTTACATATTTAACACGTATAGAAAATCAGCAATAAAATATGCAACAATTGTAACAATTAACAAGTGTTCGATTAGTACTTTGTGAATTTAACAAACAATTTAGTTAGTGCATAAAAAATGTTCTAAATTTAATATCCGTATATTGAACACACCCACACTTTTTGCCTGCCGTTCACACAAAGCAAAAAAATTAAGGGAACAACTGAAAAACAAGCAAGTCGCATAATCTAAACGTGGACAAAGAAGCATACGCAGTGCTGGAGTAAGCGCGCGAGGAGAATCACAAAATAATAAAAAAAAGCAACTACGTCAACAGCTACTACAACAACAAGAATAACACCACCCCAAATGTAAGCAACGATAAGAGGCAAGCAAGCAAACAGGGTGGTCAGACATCAAACGCTGACAGACAGCCTCAAACAAAATGCAAAAAGCTAATTAGTGACAGCAACCGAGACGTCAAGGCTACGAGGCATACCAAAGAGCGGCCGCAACAGCACGTGTGTGGCCCGGTGGAAGTTGTATGGTGGTGGGGTGATTGCCCAGCCCGTGTTCAACCGTGAGTGTGTGCTTGTGTACATACAGTTCGCCACTGTTGGGTTGTTGAAAAGGCCAGCATGGAGTTCGCCGATCTAATTAAAACGCCGAAGCTCGATGGTGTTTTTCTGCACGACCATCTGCATGCAACAGTCGAGGGCACACTCTGCATAACCGGACACCACTTGCTATTGAGCGCGCGTCAGGAAAATCGCAACAGTCAAGAGTTGTGGGTGAGTTGTAACAGCGCCATAGTTTGGCGGGTCGAAGGCGACGATGAGTTATTGATGTGCGAAATGAGTAAATAATTGAATTATTTCATTATGCAGCTGCTGCACAAAAACATCGACTGCGTGGAAAAGAAGCCGTTTTTAGTGCAAAACATTGTGATGGGCGGAATTATAACCATTAAATGCAAGGACTTGCGTATAATTTCATTAGAGATTAAATATGCCAAAGAGTTCTTTAACGTGACAGCATCGCTTGAAGCATTAAGTGCAATACAAAATCCTGAATTGGAGTACCCCTTCTTCTATAGACCTATGTACACGATACTCGAGGATGGCTATACGATGTTTAGGTAATATGAAGCTTTGTGTAGCAATTATAAAAATCTATAGAAAAGCATTTACAATACAGGCCTGAGCTCGAATTTGCGAAAATCATAAGCAGCGCGACTGGGAATAGTTCATCTACTTCTGCTGCCGCAACTGCGCTGCCGCATCCGCTTGCGAACGAGGAAATTGGAAATGACGGCATTGGCTGTGAATGGCGCATTACAAATGTTAACAAAGATTTTAGTGTCTGTCCTACGTATGGTGCCACACTTATTGTTCCAAAAGCCATAACGGATGAGCAAATTGTGATGTCCGCTTCATTTCGCGATGGCGGACGATTTCCGGTGCTCAGCTACCGGCACGAAAATGGCGTAAGGCGGCGCATGCTGCAATATTATCAATACATAATTTTTGTTATGCAAATTTTAGGCGACGCTGTTGCGCAGCGCACAACCACTGTCCATACAGGGTATCAAACGTTGCCGTGCTGACGAAGCCATATTGAATCTCGTGTTGGGTCGCAGCAAAAAAGGTTTCATTGTGGATACGTGGGGCAAGGGGAAATCCAATACCGAAACGGATCAACATTATTCTCAATGGAAGAAAGTCAATCGCGCCATAGGCAATGTCTCAACGCCCTCATCAATATTGGATAGCTTTGCTAAACTTGTTGATGCCTGCAATGACATCACTTGCACGCCGGACAAATGGCTCTCACGTCTCGATAGCAGTAACTGGCTAAGTCTTGTGCTAAATTCACTTAATGCCTCTTGCGTGGTTGCACAATGTTTGGACCAAGAAGGTAGTCCCGTCTTAGTACATGGTGCCAAAGGTCTAGACTCGACATTGATCGTAACTTCGATAGTGCAGATTATACTAAATCCCGATTGTCGCACATTGCGTGGGTAGGTAGCCATAGCATTCCAATTATAGTTCAATTTATTAAAATAAAGTCTCATTATCAGCATTCAAGCGCTTATAGAACGAGAATGGATACAGGCCGGCCATCCGTTCGCTACGCGTCATCGCTACGCTTGTTACACGCCCTCACAAACACGCACAAAAAATTCAGGCGCAACGTTTGTGCTATTCCTCGACTGCATTTTTCAGTTGTTCACGCAATTTCCATGCAGTTTTGAGTTCAGCACGCAGCTGCTTATACTATTGTTCGAGCACAGTTACTACTCCCAGTATGGCACATTTCTTTGCGACTCGGAGCGCGAACGTCATGAGTTGCAAGTGCATTCACGCACCACCAGTCTGTGGTCATACTTAAATCGTCCCGATGTACTCAAAAACTATCTGAATCCGCTTTATGAGCCCAATACAGCAGTTATCTGGCCATCGGTGCATCCCATCAGTATAGATCTATGGAGTGGTAAGTGTGCCGCAGTCGCGTATATTTTTCCGTTTTTAATGTGTTTTTTTTTTTTTCAGAGCTATACCTGCGATGGGTAATCGAGCAGCGTAATTATGTCTCAAACAACATGATGATACAGGATCTAGTAATGCTTGAAAAAGAATTGCGTACCAAGGTATGACGTGTAAACACCTGATTTTTGCAGTATTATACATAATCTATGTTGCTCAATACTAACAGGCCTTAAAGCTACGCAAGCAAGCTACAGATCTGTGTCACGAAGTTCTCGATTTCATGTACGTAGACGACTAAGTGGGATTCTGATAGTATTTTCGTCTCAAATACATTTTAAAGCTCTCTTTTGGTTTTATTTACTTGCTAAGCACACATCAGTAAACTCAACAAGTTTTTTTATTTTATTTTTATATAACTGATCGTGCATCTACTAAGTAGCTAAAGTTCCATTCTAATGCTGAAACTAAGATTAGGTATATTTACATAAAAAGAACATTTTACAAATCGAGTCCACTTTTCTAATATGAAACTTTTAAAGTTCATATAACTAACAAATTTAAAGAAAAACTTAATTAAGTGAAATATGTAATGAAATAAGTACAACGCGCGTGCGAGCTCTCTAGTTTTTCTTCTTTTTTTTTAGTTTTAATTGTGAATTTTACAACTATTATATATATAAACACATTGAGTCAATTTTTGACGCATTTACTTGTGTAAAAAACTCGTTAGTCTGAGACGTCACACGTGGATATACTTTAACACCAGCAAAGATAAGCAACTAAAGCAAAGCATATTAGAAAAAATTATATTAAGTTATATTATATTGAATATTTTTCATTGCTGTAAAAAAAAATTTAGATAGTAAGTTCAGAATCTGCCTTGAAAATTAAAAGAAAAGAGAAGAAACCAAAAGTCGGCTTAAAATATGCGTTGATTTATATTTCAGTACAGACGCTGCAGCCGTACAGTTGTCCTGACATCGGATGTCATGCAATAAACAATTTATACTGAATTCGATTTCACGCATATTTGAATTTGTGAAGCAACCATGTATGTGCACAGGTTCATTACAAATAAAACACTAAATTTGCTAAATATGTAAGCAATTTTTTGCTAAATCAATGATTTATTATGTGTGCGTATACATATTATCGTATGTACAATTATAATGGCGCATCTAAAATATACATAAATACAACTGAAATAATGCTATTAAGCGTAAATCGTACCAATTCGGATTTTTAACTATTCATCACCACCGCCGCCACCATCACCGGCATTTCCAGCTGCATTAGTGTCGCGCTTCGTCTTGTTGTCCTTTTTGTCCTTGACTACTTTCCGATAGGCGTCTAAGTCTTGCCGCACCGGATCTACAAAGCTTTCAAAGCCTTGGTCTGACAATGCCTGTAGAACATTTTTTGCAGATATGGTTTTGTGGTTCTCTTCGTGCGCCAAAGTCGTTGCAGTCGACGTCATATAAATAGTGAAAACTGACGTAGCGCGTGCTATGGCACATCGCGCCTCCTTGCTGACATTCGTCCCATCGGGTAGGGCCTCTTTGATAAGACGTTGTATTACAGCGTTGGGCAAGTTTAAATCCTCAATCCTCTCTACCATCTTGCTATGCTGCTATGCTTTTGGCGGCACAGCTGTGAGTGTCATTTGAAGAAACACACTGAAGAAGAGTTAACGCTGAAATACATGTGCGTTTTTCCGCGCGTTTTTACTGAACTGAAAGAGGAAAAAACAGCTCACTGCGTTTACGCAAGTAGAGTCCAACTATAACTTGCGTCCGCGTTTTTCGAGCTGCCAACCGGGACATACCAATCTGCGACAACATTGATAATATTTTTAGATTCCACAAACAGCTGTTTACTACGAAACAATCTGGATGAGGAAAAACTCAGTGTGTTCGTCAGCCAAAATACATTCTTGAAGAATGCAGCATGTCAGTATATTGTTCTTGGCCTACTAACAATAACACAAGTCAATAAATGACGCCACATGAATTTCAGCTGCGTATACGCAAGCGGTCAAAGATCCTAGAGTAGTCACAGTGAATAATTCATTGTTTATAGACCAACTTTATGTAGAGTGATACGGCGCACGTCGTGCATAAGAGTTAATAATAATAATAGCACATATTTTATCTTGATTTTATTATAATTATTAATATTTCATTTGTAACATTCGGCTTGCAGAATCTCCAACTAAGGCTGTATTTCAGTGTGGTGGTACTGTAGTGGTCTCTTTCGTGCTGATGCATTAGCATGCACACTGCCCAGACAGAGAGAAAGTATGTTAATAACGCTTAACAGATGCTGAACAGAGTTTGCAGGGTTGCAATGATGCTGCCTGTAAGTGTACTCAAAATTATTTAACTGTTGTTATTGTATTTGTATGTTCCTTAAATGTCCTCAAATATTTTGTCTATTTCAGTTTTTATAACTATCCACTTCTTTTCTGAATGTAGCGCATAATAAACTTGAGAAAATGAAAATCCTCCATTTTGCCATTTCAATATGATGTGCCCTTATATTTCAAATAATCACGAAACTAAAAAAAATTTCAAATTGGTGGGCTCACCAACGGAAGCTAAAAAGCCATGAGACCTTATGAAATTTACTGGAGGGACTATTACTTTTTTTATACCATGAAAAAAAATCACACATCCCGTCCCTAATGAACTTTTCTTTTCTTGGGTTGGACCTTGGGTATTGCAAACAAATTGCTATTCTTATAATGAAAATATACACTTTCACACTCGGCTGTTGTTACACTTTGGCAACACACAAGCCAGCTGCATATGTGTTCTGGCTTGATAATCTAATTTCCTCAAATATGAGTTCAAACATATTTATTAGTTATTTACACTTGTTATTGCTTACCTTTACCGGTGACTGACTCTCTTCGGAAGTAAATTGCTTATGCCGTACAATGCTACTTTTTCTTTTACACAGGTACGTTTTTTTGTTCTATTATGCACCAAAATGTTTATTTCGTAAAAGATATACAAGCCGTAATTGCCGTTTTATAAAGAAAATTAATTTATTTTAACTATTTTGGTTACTTCTTCGTTTATGAAACGATTTTCTATTGAACATAGTATAAAAGTTGAAAAAATTACAAAATAAATTGTAATAAAACCATCTGAATTGAAGAAAAGAGAACAGAAAAAGCAATGATAATCGAATGGGTGGCTTTATATAATACAAAAAATGCAACGTCGGACTTAAGAAAAAAAAAAATTGTCTGTCTTAACGGTTTTCTTTTTCGTGTTTGGTTTAACCAAAACATACTGTCTGACTGCCGTGTAGAATTTTTTGTCTTATTGCAGTTGATTCTATTGTGACATCGTGCTGGCACTCAAGAGAGACTTTATTGAGCTTCGTCTTCGAGGAAGAAGAATTGACCAGAGCGCTTTTGTTCTGTGTCCTTGACCGAATTGTTTTTATTAATGCGCGGCCGGAAGTTGTTGGGATCACGACGGAAAGTAATGCCGAGCAATTCGAGGAAACGATTCATGCCGTTTAGCAGCGATTGTGGTGTGTAAGCTGTCGTTTTTACGGAGGGTTGACCTTCGAGCACAATAACGCGATCCGCCAAATAAGTAGCCATAATGAAATCGTGCTCAACAACAAAACCTGTCTTTTTCGCATGCAAAATGTAACTAAAAAAAAAAAGAAGAAAAAATAAATGCTAGGTATAAATATTAATCCAAACAGTATTCAGCAAACTTACCGTTTAATAACCTTAGCTGCGACTAGACGCTGTTCAGAGTCTAAATACGCCGAAGGCTCGTCAATAAGGTACACATCCGCTGGTTTACCTAAGCATAAGACTAACGCAACACGTTGCAATTCACCTCCAGACAGATTTTGTACTTCCTGGTCCATAATTTCCTCGATTTTCATGGGTTTCATGACGTCAGCAATAAACTGCGGATGCACATATGCATCGCGAATCTTGTCGTGCAGCAGATGTCGCACTTGGTTCTGGAATTTCGGCGAAATCTTTTGCGGTTTATATGAAATATTTAACATAGGCAGTTCCACTTCCCCATCTGGTTGCAAATTACCAGCCAACATGCGTATAAACGTGGTTTTACCTGTACCGTTTTCTCCCAACAGTACCAAGATCTCCGAGTCACTGAAGTGACCTTGCTGCACAGTCAGCTCAAAGCCACCTAAAGTTTTTACCATTGCGGGATATACGTAATGATTCATACGCTTGATTTCCTCTTCTGTCGCAGACTCGGATACCTTAAATGTGAGTGATTCCGTGCGGAAGCGCATGTTCTCCGTGGGAACAAAACCATCGAGGAATATATTGATACCTTCGCGCACTGAGAAAGGCATAGTGACGACACCATAACAGCCAGGTACGCCATACAGGCAACAAATGAAATCAGACAAGTAGTCAAGCACCGACAAATCGTGTTCAACGACAATGATAAATCTGCAAGTGATAGGGTAATTAGTTAGACTATTCTGCTTAAACATTCCGTCAACTTACTTCGATGGATGCAGAAGGCTGCGCACGGTTAAGGCAGCATTGAGACGCTGCTTTACATCCAAATAAGACGATGGCTCGTCAAACATAAATATATCCGCATTTTGTATGCACACCATGGCAATGGCAAAACGCTGCAGTTCACCACCGGATAATTGCGCAATGTCACGATCGCGTATATGCGATAGATCCAGCATGTCGCAGATCACCTCTTGGTTTTTCAGCTCGTTCTTCTTGTCCAGCAATTCTGCGACGGAGCCCCGCACAGCCTTCGGAATCTGGTCGACGTATTGCGGCTTAACAAGCGCCTTCAGATTGTCTTCTAATATCTTGGTGAAATAGTTTTGCAATTCCGATCCACGGAAGTAGGCCAAAATCTCCGTCCAATCGGGTGGACTCAAGTAACGACCCAAGTTTGGTTTCTGCTTGCCTGCCAGTATTTTCAGTGCCGTTGACTTGCCAATACCGTTCTGACCCACTAAACCGAGCACCTCTCCAGGTCGTGGTATAGGCAAGCGATGCAGCTTAAACGAATTCTTGCCATAGCGATGCGTTGTGTGCTTGTCCAAATTGCTTGGTATGTTGATAATGGTGATGGCTTCAAATGGACATTTCTGCAGTATCGAAGATAGTGGGTTCAGATAAATACTAGATATAAGTTTAGCACAGCTTACCTTGACGCAGATACCACAACCTATGCACAGCTCCTCCGACAACGAGGCAATTTTTGATGTAGGTGTAACTTCAATACAAAGTTTACCCATGCGTACTACTGGACAGGATTTTTTACATTCCTGTCGGCAACGTTTCGGCTTGCATTTGTCATCGCTGACGATAGCAATACGCGTTTGCTTGTCAACCTCCTCGTTGTCCTTTCTGCCGCGCGACATGCTGGCAATATGTTCAAGATATGAAAAAAAAGTGAGGAACGATTTAAAAACACGTTAGTATGCAAATCTTGTCACGATTCATGAAAACAAATCGCCACAACTGCAATATCCAACAACACGTATGCGGGGCGAGGGGGGCCTAAGTTAGGTGAAAGCATATAACCTCAAACCGATCAAAACAAAGTCACTTTTAGACACATAACCACACGTGATTTATGAATGACATCACTATTAGTGTTGCAGGCAGCTTTAAATTACAATTGCAACCAAAATTTATTGAAAGTTTACCTCTAATTTAAGTGAAAATTGTATTAAAATTGGCTGAACGCTGGCGTGTCTGCCAACAAATTTAAAAAAGACCTGACTACTTTTTTGACAGCTGCATTTAGATAAGCTGACGGACATGCCAACTATATTAGTTGTATAATAAACGGTTACTTTGAAAGTGTATAAGAGTTGACTACGGGATTTCTGTAAAATAAAAATTATGAATGTAAACTATGCGAAAGTAAGCATTGCAGTAAAGTTTAAATATAATTGTGCTGAAATTCAACGAACAAACAGTTTTAGAAAAGCTTCTTAATCTTTTTAGCCCTTCAATACTTAAACATAAGAATTATGCGCAGAGTCTGGCAACATTGTGCAACTGCTGACGTTAACTTCGTGCGAATGAATTTGTAAACTTCTTAACACGTCTTTGTTGGTATATATTTTCATAAAAAGCGTCGGGGAAAAATGGTTGAGGAAACGAATGGCACGGCGGAGAATGCTAATGCGGATACCAATGAACAAGCTGCGCCATTGGAGGCTGCGAAGATATTTACCGTTGAAAGTAGGCAATATTCCAATTGTCTGTCCGGCAGACTTTCTTTGCTTAACCTAAAAAAAATTTCATGTCATGGTTTTATGTATTGTTTTCGTTGATGTTCGTATGGAGCTTAACACTTTTGCTCTACCTTTGCTTCATAGTTCTTCACATGATTAAGGATGCACAACAACAACATGGCCTGCGACATGGTGATTACCAACGCTATCGTGGTTATTGTACACGACGCATCCGACGACTGCGAAAGGCACTGAAATATCCGCAGGGTGATAAGCGTCACTTTAAGCGACGGGATGTTACACTAACACAGTTAACAGGTAAACGTGCTGATGAGCGCTTTATACTCATACCCTTGATAAGCGCAGAGCGTGCATGGGCGCACGCAATGCAATTGAAACAGGAGGCTAACACAGAGCCTCGAAAGCGATTCCATCTTGTCGGTAAGCTGCGACGAGCCTGTTTTTATGCGTTGCAATTGCAGGAGTTGTGCAATGTGAGTGAGAGATACTACTTTTTTCATGTAAATCAATTGATACGAGTCTTGCATTGCAGTCTGAGGCTTTTGATGCGCGCACAAAGCTGGAGTGTGAGGCATACGCGGCATGGATGCATGGCACGCTGCACTTCGAGCTGCAACTTTGGAAATCAGCTGGCGAACAGCTTAAACGCGCACAAGTCGTTTACGAGAATCTGTCTAAGGCGCTACCGGAGGACGAGCAGGAGCTGTATCGCGCCAAGGTCAACGAATTTACACCGAATTTGCGCTACTGCGCTTATAACATTAGCGGCGGTGGTGGCGCCAGCGGCACAGACAAAATGGATGAGATACTTGAGTTGCGTGCGCAAGGTTTGCTTGAAAATTTGGATGCACTTGTGAACCAAACAAAGACGGAGAGCAGCGAGGGTTTGCAGACGGTTGAATGGCGTGGCCGTAAAGTAACTGTGCGTCCGGAGAAAGTACGCCTATTCTTACTTAGTGCGCAAGAATTGGACAAATCCTTGGCTAAGACGACTAAAGTTGATGCGAAAATTGAACTTATTGAGCGCATATTGATGGATTGCAAAGATGCCATACAGGCGGTGAAAGATGAAATAAAACAGGATCCTAAGCTGCGTTCGCTCACCACCGGACAAACTGTGACGGGTGTGCAGTATCTGTTGGCTTACTTGAGCTACATACGTCATAGTCGAACAGTGCAGCGTAACTTATGCTTAGTCGAGCAGGTGTGTACTCGCTCATATTTCCATAAAGTCGGATTTCATTTGTAATTTCATTTGTTTTTTAGGCCAAGCTCAATTTTGATGATCCTAATCAGAAAAGCGAAATCGTCAGTGAAGGTAAACGCGTGCGTCCACAAGACCTGGCCCGCCTATATGAAATCATATTGCAAAATGTAACCGAAATGGCTCAAATCTCTGGCTTGGATGAGGATGCTACCTACCAAACCGAAGTGAACAACTTGGTAGTCACCTTTAAAGCTTTCCGTTGCTATTACATTGCGTTAACTCTGATTGACATGAAAAAGTGGAAGGAGGCGGTGGCCTTATACGAACGTGCCTACAATTATGCCGCAGAGGCGATCAAGGGTAAAACAAGTGCTGACTTCCAGTTGCAACCTGAGCTGAAGAAGCTCGTCTCCATCATTGATGGCTGCAAGTTTTCCGCGCATGCATACAGTGTGCTGGAGGATGACATCAGCGAGGAAACCACGACCACATTGAAAGCGCAAAAGTCTACAAAACCATTGTATGAACGTCTGTCACAGTACAAGGAGGATCAATCGCTGCACACTAAAACACCAAATGTGTTCAAGCTGACACCTGACATGGAAGCCATACCCTGCAAGCCACTCTTCTTCGATCTGGCAATGAATTACATTGAATTGCCTTCGTTGGAGGACAAATTAGAGTCGCCAGATAAGAAAGGTGCCTCTATATCTGGTTTCGTGAAAGGTTTCCTGGGCTGGGGCGGTAATAAGTGAGATTGGAATTGAAATCTTTGAACCCTTTGAACAAACCCACTAACCGAAATTCCATGGCGAGGAAATTCTCAAGTCCGAAAGTCATTTATTTTATGTTTGCATTACGTTGAAATTTGTACCGAAGCGATTTTGCATTTTTTTTTTAAAATTGATTATTGATGAGTCGGAACAAAGTTTTTCGGTAATAAAGTAATTTAAACTACAAATGTCACATGCACGTATCTTGGAAATTTTGCCACTGCCGGCAGTATTTATTCATTCGTTCTGAGAAGAAATGAAAAAAATATTTACAATATTACATATATTAAAATTTAATATAGATTCTTTTAAAAAGTCAACACATGGTGTCGCCGACATCGACAGAATCAACATAACTCTGTTGCAAGTAACCTTTTTCGAAGAACTCCAAAGCCAGTTCCTTGATGCGCTCATGATACTCGGGCGTCAACTTTTGTGTGCACTTAATCTCTTTTGCGTTCGTATTCATTTCGCTTATCACATCTAGATTAGGTATATTGTTAGGATCGAAGGTAACTGCGGGCATAATCCACATGCAAATGGCCAAGCCGTAGTAGATATGTCGCTCATACTCCTCGCTGATGCGCTGCACGGAGAATGTGCAACGCAACGCTTCCAGCAGGCGTGCTTTCGACGTATTACAAAACTGACGCTGCAGATGCGCATCCAGCGCATCACAGTATGTGGTCAGCAGAGTGCCAATGTGCGCTTCGCGCAGTCTACGCCGCGTACTCGTATACAGGAAGTGCAATATATCAAAAACGGGTGAGGTAACACGCATTGCTTGCAAATCGAGGAATATCACCTCCTTGGAGGCATCGGTTTTGGTATCGTCATGCTGCGAAAGCTGCTGCTGTCTAAACATAATGTTATTCACCCAAAGATCTCCATGGCACATCACGCTCAGCTCGGATTGTGCACCACGTACTATGCTGTTCTGTATCTGTTCGAATAGCTTCGGCTGCAGGAGTTCTATCAAGCGTATGGGTTCCGTCAGTTGCTCATCGGCTGCGATCATGTTCGTGGCGCGCAGACTGTCTATGGCTTGTTGTATTGACGCGTCTAGTATATTCGAGAAGAAATCTGCAGCTTCCTCGCAGTACACAATTTCATGTATGTTCTGACATTGTGAATGATATTCCTCTCGGTTTAGATGCTTGGCGGCCAGTGAAGCACCGTGCATTTCGGCGAGTTTCTGTAGGAATGTTTATCAATAGAGTCCTGTGTTGTTTTATTATGTTTTATTCCACGCACCTTCATAACCAATTTGCAATGATGCAGTTCCAGACCGGCTATGCGATTTTGCAAACGAAAACCCGCCGCCCGCAGATCCTCTAACACAATAATGGGCTCACCTGTTACGCTCTGGTCATGCTTTGCCGCTATGTAGCAATCTGGAAACAATTGTTGAGTGCTAAAGCGCCGCAGTAAAGGTACAATGTGATTATACGCGTGTATCTCATTCGTAAAAGCCTCCTCACAACGATAGAGTTGCCGGCGTGAAGGACTCGCTATTTGTCGTTTAATTATTACGGTATAAGCGGGATTAGCTGAAAGCAAAGCAGAATTTAAAAAAAAAGCAAACAAAAAATAAACTTCAATATGAATGCTGCTGATATTTAGGATAATTTTTCAAATATTTTTTTTTTCACAAGAGAAGTGAGCCCTTTTATCAATAACAAATTCCTGCCTTTTTTTTATGACTCCAACAAAGTTTGCGACCTTCGTTCTCGTATATTTGCTCTGTTATTATGAGTACTCACGGCGAACAGCTGTTTTTTGTTTACAACTTGAGCAAAACAGAAGAAGCTGCAACAAAACGTGCTCAATTTTTATGAATGAAACACTTGTGTTAGTGTGCACAGCAGGTGGCGCTTGGGCTGTGTTGTTGTACTGGTGTGGAGAGCAACTTTGTCGTTTTTTTGCATATTTTATTTTGTTTTGTACGTGTGCGCGATGACCTTTTCGAATTTATATACACATACTCGTATAAGCACTATGTACATTAGAATGCGCCGCGCCAACAACGTTGTTACACATTAAACGAATAGCATGATACAAGGTCATGTGTTTGTTATTATTGTTGCTGTTGCACAGCTCAACAACAAAAAATCAATAAACTTCAACGCTTGAATAAATTGCATTCATACTCACAGAAAATGCAGACTTTTTTGTACTTGCCCATATTGCTGTAGTTGCTGTGTTTGCCATTAACTGCCATTGCATCCACTTCGTAGTCGTCGTTGGCTTGGTCATAAATGCTAACACGCTTCACGACGGACATATAATTATCACCACTGCTGCTGCCGGCCGCGCATTCAATGCGTTTTATTTGAAAGGACACCAAATTAGTTTTACTGAATAATTGTCGTAAGTGATCAGCATTTTCTTCAAATGCATTTTTATCGCTAATGGCGGTGGCTGCAGCCGCAGCCACAGCAACGGCAGCAACAACAACGGCTGCTGCTGGCTGTGTGACAGCATTGGTTGCATTTGCCAATGCCATGGTTACTGCAGTTGTTGCCTCCTCGGCTGTCATGTCCAACAGTAAACGTAACGTTGACGGGGTTCGTTGTTTAAGTTGAAGGTCCTACGGCGACTTCGTATATTTTCGTCGGTTGCATATAACGGCATGTGCGCGTAGCTCGGCGCACATACGTTTTACGTGAAAATTATTTGAAATAATTGCTTTTATTTATTAACACGAATTTTTTTTGCGATTCTTTTTAAATATGCAACGTTTGCGTTTTAACGACAGAGCCAACAGCTGCGACGTTTGGATGGCGCAACTGTCACAGCTACAAACAATAACAACAACCACTTGCTTAGGTCGAAAGGCAGCGAATTAAATGAAATCGAAGTACAAGTTGACATTATTGCAGTTGTTGTTGTTATTATTATTATTGTTATTGTTGTAAGTTGTGCCACTGCTCCAATAACACACAAAACGACATTTAAGCCAATTAATTGCTTTATAATGCTATTATTATTATTTATATTTTTTTTTCAATATAATATTGCATTGATTTCTTGCATAATTTTATTTTTAATTATTGCACTTTTTGTCGCTTGCACTAAATTCTTTTATTGCATTTCGATTATTTTTTTTTTTGCGAAAAAGTTATGCGAGCTTTCTGTTGACGTATACGCAATTCGTCGGCTACTGACTAAAACTGAAACTAAAACAGAAAATAGAATGCATTTTCTTTTTTATTTTTGTTTGCTCAGAATACAAGTGTGCTGCGAGCGCATTAGTGGGGGCGAATGAGCACGCCTTCTTGTAAGCGTGAGAGTGAGTGTGTTGGATATATCACCTCAACTGCAACAAATCAAAACAAGTGCACAGGCAATTTGAGAGATTGAAAGAGAGCGTGTGGGTTGCATTTTTGTATTTGTTTTTATTACTCGTACACTTGAAAGCCGGTAGAGTGTAAGGCGAACTTGAAAAAAAAAATTAAAATTATTGTCAGGGTTGTCTAGGCGCAAATAAATATGACTCTAGATAGTTAATGTCATGAAAAAATTTCACTTTCACTAAATAGCATTGTGCAGGTCTAAGTTTAATAGTCACCAGCTACGCAATTATCAATAATGAAACTTTTGTTAAGGCCAATTGAATTTCGTTGCAATTGAAATTTGTATGCGCACATACAACGCCAGTGGCTGTGCTAATAAACGATTAGCACAGTTCAGCTGCACTTGAAATTCGTGTGCGCAGTCCTTGAGCTACAGCTACAGCAACAGCAAGCTTTTTGCAAAAGTTTAAACGAAAATAACAACAATAACATTTGAAAAAATTGTGCTCAAGCAAAAAGTGTTTACATTGTATGCTCGTGTGCGAAAAAATGATTGAGTGAATTTTAAAACACTGACTCTTTACGATGATTTTTTTATCATTCTAACAGAAAGTATTGCGTGTTAATAGACATTTTTAATGTTTTGTAGCAAAACTGCCGTTAGCTAAAGGTAATATATTTCGGTCCTGCATTAAAATAAAAAAAAAACCTCACACACCCAAATAGCCAGTGCAATAGTTTACTGTTTTCTTTTTATTTATATTTCGCTCAAAATAAAAAAATTGATGGCAAATTTCAAGAGCAAAATATGACGAATGAGAAAAAGTACAAATAACAAACAGATTAAGTTGTCATGGAGAGTTTAATTATTAGACACGCATCCAATGGTTGCCTTGTTTTATGGGGACGAACCTTAAAACGAGACACTTGCAATTTGATAGCTATCTTAGTAAATTGAGTACTCTCTCGTCTCTGAGTATGTATGCGACAGTTTAACACAAAATATATTAACGGTAAAACGCCGAATAACATTGTGAGATGATTAGGTGACTTTGACACTCAATAATGACAACTTTTTACACACACCCAAAATACGATTTTTATGTTTTTTGAATTGTTTTTTTTTTTTATTTAATTTAATCTAATTATTTTGTTAAGCAACACTGTGCTTTAACGGTTTCACGCGCTGCGTCCTAATCGTTAGCTCAGTCTCAGCAATACTCATTAAAGTTCATGGCTGCTCGTTGTAGCACAAATCAATAAAATCCAAACATAACCTCAAAATGTCTTTCAACCCACAACAAGTTTTCGCAAAACTGAAACCAAACGCCAGCCGCAACCGCAAAGCTTCCGCGTCGGCGGTATACCGAAAGTTCATAAAGTTCAATAAACCTTTGACCCTAAGCATGTGCCACAAAAATAAAGAAAACAGAAAAGAAGAAGCAGAATATATCTACCCATACAAGGTTACATAAGCGGCCGCTAATGCTGCTGCGTTAATTCACTTTCGATTTCAATTTAATTCTTAACAACATTTTTATGTATGTACATTCGATTCATTGTACAAGCTAATCATTCATTTTTTAACACCTTTCGTGTGTAATTGTAGAAACAATTGCTAATACGTGCAATAATCATCCGCACTTTGGCAATCACAATTTAACAATTTACTGTCAGCAACAAGTGCGCAGGAACATTTTTCGGGGCTAAGTTACAGCATACAAATTTATAGACAAAAAAAAGCATATGTGGAGTAAAATTCTATATGAACTGCGGAAAGATAAAAATGCATGTGATTGGCTACCTGCCGATGTGTGGGTATTTATTTTTTTCCGTTAACACAAACAGATACTCATATTTGCCATTGAAAACTGCAACAATAAAGAAGCAGAGTATGCGATGTTTTTTTAGTGCATTCCGGTCAACATTTGAGTGTAAATTTTGGCACCCTCGCACTTTTGCACATCAATAATACGCTTTGTGTATTTTGTTCAATTCACGTTCATGGCTTTAATTAAAATTAATTATTGAGTATGGATATTGTGACTTACGTACTTGATGTTTGAAACTAACCCACACCAGCTACGAAATACGTATGCCAGCACAACGATACGTTAGCTTATGGTTACAACAACAGTGGGTGGCAAACAAATGTGCAATACAGATTACGTATACGCACTAACTCGACTAACATTGTGCTCAAAGCAATGAGTGGATTTTGAGTGGTTTATGCTATTTACTTGTGCGGATACAATGCAGCAATGCTCAATGCTGCTATTACTCAGCTATGACAACAACAAGTTCTCTGGTGGATACAACAAACATCTGCGCTTTGTTTGAAATTGTGTCTTGTTGTTGTTTTGTCTGTATTGTTATAGTTTTGGCTTGTTTTGTTTTGTTTATTTTTGTTTTGTTTTTTTTTTTTGTTTGCTGCTGAAAACGTGTGGCATTCAACAACTTTAACATAAAAGATCGAATCAGAGCAGTTCTAAAGTCAGTTTTTAAGTTGACTTCGCTAAGCGCGTTTTCGTTTTCGTTTACCATATCAGCAGTTGGACACATAAATATAAAAATTTAATTTGTTTTTCATTCAAATATTCTCTTAACCATACAATGTAAGTGGGTGTTAAATGTGTGTGAAAATAAGGCTATAATTAATGTTTATTGCAAATAAAAATTAAGCAGCGCATAAATTTTGCTTAGTGCGTGAAAAAAGCTCATGGTTCTTTATGTATATAAATAAAGCAAAAAAACAAATAAATTTAACAAAAACACGTTAACAAACATTTTTAAGAAAACAACAGTTCACAATAAAATGGAAAAAATTAATTTTGTTAAAAAAAAACAATTTTTTCAAATATAAATTAAAAGTTAAATAGTTTGTTGGTGATTGAAAATTCCTTTGACTAATTAGAAGCTTTTTTAACTTAATATCTGTTGCCCGTCGTATTAAATGAGCATTTAATTACTCAGCTGGCAATCTATTCTGCATACGCTGAGTGAACTCACATTGAATGTTATAGTTTCAATAAATTGCCAATTATGTGCACAAACAAAAACTGAAAACAGAATTCAATAATATTAATCCGCACATGCGCCACACAAGGTTTTTTCACACGACAATCAGCACATACCCGCCCGCCCGCTCGTTCGTGCGGCTGTGCGCAGCATTCGGATAAGTAAATGACACACGTAAAAGAACGAATACCAACAAGTAGCCACTCAAAGAAAAAAAATAAAATAAATAAAAAAATAGAAATAATAAATAGAATTACCAAAAGAAAAGTGCAAAACAAACTTATTGGTTAGCATTTATTGTTGTTGTTGTTGTGGCTGCTGTTGTTATTATTATGTGCGAGATAATTGATTTTCCGTAAATAATTTATGAAGCACGAAACGACTGACAACATTTCAATGCAACTACACACATACTTATATGCAATAATAATGAAAACAACAACAACAACACACACACGTAAGACAACAAAAACATTTTGATAGCGTAAACGAAGCAAGTTAACTGAGTAAACCAAGCTCAGCCACAGACGCGGTTACTCGTACCGACATAGGCACAGCCGAATTTTTTCTTCATAAATCTGATGGAAGTCATTTATTATTTTTTTACCAAATTACTAATGGAACCATGTATGTCATGTACACGGAACATGACGTGTACCGACATGCCTGACATGCACGGCAACGCACTGCCTGCCTAATTTATGTTATTTTAATAAAATGCTAAACACTTTTGCAGTCATCCGATAAAAGTCATAAAAATGCATTCCGCCCACATCGGGAGTTTCATCGTGCTCAGCACGCTGGCGCTGCATGCCGCCCACGCACAGTTCTTCTACCAACCAGCGCACAGCACTGGCTTTGGCCTGCAGTCGCTGGCCTACATGCCTGAGGCGCATGTGTCGCCGTATCAGCCACTCAATGGCGCTGCGCCGCATCCATCGGCGGTGCGCAATGCGCGCTGGGAAGCCGAACTGCCGCCGGAGCTGTCGAAGAGCGCACGTTTCTACAGCAATCCACACATTGCCGCCGGCCTGGCACAGCAGTCGCTGCTGACGAATAAGGAAATGGCCGTCGTCGATCGCGAGGCGGAGAAGATACCGCGTGAGCAGGTCTATAAGATTTTCAAGAACGCCGGCTGGATACAGCGCAGATAGAGAGCGGCGAGCGTTGCGTGATATACTCGCTGACTTAGGACTAAATTGTTTGTTGTTGTCATGACATTTGTTAATGTGCCTACACCTAATTAAATATTTATTAAACTGTAAAAACAAATATGCCCGACTCTTCTTTTAATACCCGATTGCTTTGTGCCGACCTAACCTCAATGTTACAAGTATAGATGATTCCTGTGCTGGCCAACATCTGAAAGTTTAAATTGTCTACAGTCGCCAACTTCATTGCTGCGCATTTTGTATGCATTTATTGGCAAGGGAGTATTAAACATAATCTTAAATATTGTAGGGTATTAAACATAACTGAGCTTCGTAGTGGAAAGGGCCCTCATCCGGAAACTAGCAGACTAAGCAAACATATACAATAAAAATACTTAAAACTTAGCAACGAAAATCAAATGCAACCAGAGAAATCTTCGAGTCCCATTATTGCAGCGTTCCTTAGCCAAAGTTGCCAGCACCATCGTACAGATTGCCATGGGTCGAGGTCAGTGCTGGCTGTTGGTAGTATGCCGCCTGATGGTAGACCGCCGGCGAAACGGGTTCGTTGACTTGTATTTGATGATAGTTGGTAATCGGTTCGTGTTCGACCACTTCGCGCACCGTCTGGAAGGGATGATTGACAACGATGCGGCGCTTGTGGAATGTTTCGCGTCCGGCGGATGCATCTGGCGCATCCTGAGATGCAGCCAGCACGCGAGACCCGGCTACAACTTGGCCAGCGGCGTTCTTGTGTGCGTTGTCCAGTTGTTCCGTCTGCTGGCTATTGGCCACGTTGGCGTTGCTATTGCCGCTGCTCTGTGTCGCCTGTGCAGCAGATGGAGCAGCCTCCACCAGTCGTTGGAACTGCTGAGGCTGTTGGCTGCTCTGACGGTATCGTGCACTTTCCACTGTCTGTTCGCAGTCTGGCTTCGTTTGCTGCTGCTGCTGTTGCTGCTGATGTTGGCTGCTGATGCTTTCCACATCGTGGTTTGGATTGGCGACTGACTTATCCACCGCATTGCCATGGGGTATTTTGATTTGTATATGGGTGTGTACTGTGGGCTGCTCTGAGCTCTTCACCTCCTTAACTGTTGCAGGCGTGGCCGGTTTATCCGCCTCTACAAGTCTGCTGGACTGCGCCGCATCGGGATGATAGCGCATTCGGGAGTATGGCGCACTGTAATCCACGGGTTCTGCATACGCAGATTCCGCGGGATGACGATAGCGAGCCGCTTCGGTTTGTCGGTAATAAGTGGGTTCGGCACGTGCGTGATTGTAAGCACCAGCACGAGCAGCGCCGCCTGGGCGTACCGCCGACTTGGCATAGACTATGCCACCTGGATGACGGTGCAGATATGGTTCCTCCCCTTCCCTCTCGTCTCTCTGCAGCTGGCTCGCACGGCTCAGATAAATCTTGTGCTGTGTTGGTGGCAGATGTATGTTATGCACATGGGCGGATTGCTGCGGTTGCTGTGGCAGAGCGGGAGCTTGTTCCAGACGTGCAGGTTTTGCATCCTGGGAATTGGCATTGTTTTGGTTGGTGACATATTCGCCGGTAAAGTAGTCATCTCTGAACTGTTGATTGCCACTGCCAAAGCCATCTTGGTATTGCCCAGCATCGCTGTTGCCATTGTAGTTGTAGCTGGCATCCTGGCTTCTGGCTGGCGCATAGCTAACAGAAGACGCAGGCGGTGCGCTGACAGCTGGTGTATACCTATAATCAGATTCATCACGTGTCAGCATGTTCGGAGTGATGTGTTTGCTGTTGATCTGAGCCGGATTGCCATTGGCATCAGTGGCCAGGAAGACTTCATTCTTCGATTGTCGCACAGCATCGTTGGGCGCATATTGCTGCTCAGCTGCAGCGGCGTAGGGTTGACGCAACTTAGCTTCGACGAAATCATCCTTCGGCGACTGATCATAGGAAGGCATGGTCGTGACACTGGAGCCAATTGTAGTAGAGCCTGCGAGCAAAGGTTGTTGTTCTGCAGCTTGCTTCGTTGGAGTGCTGTAGACCGCTTGGCTGGGTGCGTACTGTTGCTGTTGCGGATTGCTGTAGACGCCCGCGTTGATCTGTGACGGCGCAATGCCGGTGTGGAGGCCATTCGTGCTGTAGGCACTGGCAATGGCCGGATGTGGATGACCCAGTGGCAGCACAGTCTCTCCCTTTGGAATCTTCGCCACAGGATGGTCAAGCTCGACGACAAGCGTGCCCGCCGGCTTGATGAGCACGCGCTCTTCAATGTCGTAGAACTCCTTCTGTATGGCCGGATGACGCACCTCGTACTTCTTGGCCTTAAGCGCTGGCTGCACGATTTGTATGGTCTTTGTGACGACTGGCCTTGGCGGCAAATAACCGCCCGTTTGCGGGGGTTGATTATAGTAACCGCCTTGATCATCGTAATCGCCATAGCCTTGACTATCCGCATCGACGCTTGGTGGGTATTGATCCTGATAATCCTGTGTGTCATCATAATTGTAGCCGCTTGCATCGTAACCGCCGGGTGACGGTCTGTTGTAACTCGTTGCGGCATCGTAGTTTGTTTGATCATAGCCGGCGCCGGCGCCCGGCGTGGGTTGGTACGAAACTTTGTTGTCCGAGGGCAAAGGAGCAGCGTTTGACGTTGAGCTGCTCGTTCCTGAGGATACACTGCCAACTGGCGCTGAATTAGGCACAGCCTGTGGCGCTTCATAAATTGGCTTCGCCGCCTGTTCAACATTGGCGGATGATTGTACGGACTGCGGCGCAGCCGAAGGCAATGCCACTTGACGCTCAAACGTGTGCATTTGCTTGGGACGGGAACCGGCTAAAGCTGCACTAGAACTGATATATGCGGCTGATGCTGGAGATGGGGCTGCTGCTGAAGCGGCATGTTGTCCAGCTGGATGTTGCGATGCCGACTCAAAGACCTATGTACATATGAAGTTTTTTTTTTATATTTTTTGCTTTCTTCCTTAACATCTACACTCACCGTTTCAACCGTTGAACCTCCATATGTTTGCACATAGCGTTCGAATTCCTGATTCTGTTGATCCTGTTGACTCTTCTGCCGGAATTGGCTGCTGGGTTGTTGTCTTTGATTGGCCGATAGACGTCTGAAATGAAGTCGTCGGCGCTTAGGTAACAATGGCTGTACTTGCTGATGTTGTTGTTGTTGTTGCTGCTGTGGAAGCACCTGTTGCCCACCACTGCTGCTGCTGCTGCTACTGCTACTGCTCTGCACTTGCTGCTGCTGCTGCTGTTGTGCACGCACTTGCTGTGCTTGCCCCTGATGTGACTGCAGCTGTGCTTCTGTCGGCTGCTTTAAACGTGCCGAGCGCTCCTCATTGCGATAACTGAAATCGGCTGGACCAGCTCTTAGCTCTGCCGGCGCTTGCCCTGCCACATAAGTGATATCCGCTGGATTCGCAATTGAGATATTGACGTGCGTCGCGGCATAACTGGAGCCCACGAGCAGAAACAGGATCAATGTTGTGCACATCGTGCACGCCACCAGGATACCGCGTCACTCCACTTAAGCCAAGCCACTAGAGTCAATCGAGTGGAGTCACTGCAACTTCTAGTAACGCCCAATGTCAGACGCGTTCGTCGTGTGAACAACTGAGTGGAGCACGCGTTCGCTTTTATACAAAATCTAATAAAACGCAACCGACGCGCATACCAAAAACTAAAATAAAACAAAAGCAAAAATAGCATAACAATTGAACAGTGTCAGTGCCAGGCAGTGCGCTTGCAAAATGGTCAGACTGCTGTGCATGCCTTAGCAATGAGACATCGCGGTGTCCATACTGGCGTCCGATGCTCATACTCATTGTGGGTATCGTCGTCGTGTTATTTGTGACAAGGCGCAACACCCTGTTTAGGGATGCTCTACTCGATGCTAACCCAGTTCGACTATTAAAGTCATGCTCAGCATATTACAACTTATCGATTAGACGTCGCACGTCAACTCAGCTACTAATTCGATCAATTTTGTTAAGCGATGACACGCGTGTTCTTTCTTTTTGTTTTTGCCATTATTGTTGGCAAAAATGCCGCCTGTGTGCCGTTTATAGCATTTGTTGAAATTACACGCGCATTTTGTCACTTTTTTGCACAAGCGCAGCAGCGCTTCCCAAACATAGAACGTCGCTGCTTAGGTGCACGAACGATAACCGTTACATTTGCGTGTCGCTGAACGGCGGTCGGTTTGCCTGCAGCATACACAGCGCGTACATATTTTGATTTAGAATTTTAATTACTTTTTTTCATGTTGTGCAAAAACACATAAGCGTATTGATGTGTATTCGAAAAATCTCAACGCATCGTAATTGGTAGGTACAGCATTTTTTGCGTAATTATCGGAAGGTCAGGCAACAAGTGTCTCGATCGTTTTTTTAGCAATTGAACTTGAAAATTTCCTTTTTTGGTTATATTATATTGTAAAAGAATCGTTGAACTGTAGGTATAAAAAATTGGCTAATTTTTAAACGCCTTTAAATTCGTTAAAGCCATTGTTGCTAGTTTTTTGAAGAGTGTAACACCCACAAATTCAAAAAACAAGAGGTCATTCGAAAGTAAGCAGAATTTACAACTTCTTGCAAAATTTTGCATGTATAAAATTGCTTATTTGAAAAAAAAAAATGCAAAAAAATTGTCAAATATAGTCTTTAAGGGCCATGCGCACCATAAATATTGTTAGTTTTGAAAAAAAAAACATGTGAGTGGCATATTAATGAAGAAGCCGTTGTGGGATCCCGCTTTTTTTTCTGCTGAACTCAAAACAAAACAAACAAAAAAATGGACTTTTGGATTTGCATACATATTTATGTACATATATGTATGTTTAAAAACTAAATATTTAGTTTTTTTTTATTATAGGGTGTCAGTTACAATTGATCTTTCCTATAACGAATTAACAAGTAGAACGGAAACGTTGTGTACTCGCAAAAATCAATTCGTTATAGAAAAATATCGTTTTAAAGAAATTCGTTATAGAGAAGTTCAATCAAATATTTTGTAATTTTTAACTGTATCCATTTTGGTTTTGAAAGAGACAATATATTTAATTTTATTTTATAACTAGAAATACTCGCATGCTTCGCCATACGCCTTTTTTCTGTTCAAATCGAGCTCACTCAACCAGAAGAGCAAAAGCGAATTTTATTTTTGTGAGTATAATTACAACAATTTCAATTACTGTTGTTGTTGTGTTACGAAATTTATAAGCAGTAATATGAAATCTATTAGCAGTTTTTAATAGTGATTCTTCTAGTACCGGCAGAGACAAATCTAAACTAGAAAGGCAGGGCTATAGTCGGGCGTAACCGACTATAGAAAACCCTGTACCCAATCCAAAACTGAATATTTTTTTATGTTGCTTCAATATTTTGTATTTATTATGTAAGGATATCTCAAGAAAAAAAAATTTCGTGTTATAGTAAACCGATATTTATAATATTCAGGAATATGATTGGATATTATTTAGAATTATTGAATCCAAAATTTGGTAACGATATCTTTATAAACAAAAAAGTTTTTTCAGTATATGTTGTTTTTCGGCCGATCGTTCCTAAGACAACTATATGATATAGTAAACCGATATAAATAATTTTTAGATTTTGATTGGGCATTAGGTAAAACTGTTAAATCCAAAATTTGGTAACGATATCTTGAAAAACAAAAGGGTTTTTGCGTGGGTTTTCATCCGATCGTTCCTATGGCAGCTATATGTTATAGCCCAAATATCGAAAAAAAAAATAAACTTGTTATGCCTATGGATTGGGAGAGTCTTCGTGCAAAATTTGGCGGTTGTAGGTCTTACCGTTTCCGAGATCCTTGCGTTCATACGGACAGACGGACAGGCAGACAGACGGACATGGCTAGATCGACTCGTCTTTCGATGCTGATCAAGAATCTATATACTTTATCGAGTTTGCCACGCCTCCTTCTACCTGATACATACATTTTCACAACTTAAATATACCCTTTACCATTTTTTGGTACAGGGTATAAAAATCAAAAATCATAAAAATTGGTTCAGGCGTTCTTGTCTAGTAAAAAATCGAACTAACGCGACCTTTTTTTTATATATATAGATAGGATGACAATTTTTGTCTTAGTTTTCCCACCGCGGCTCTCATTAATAATTATTTCTCTTATCCTTAACATATATATATAGTTGGTGCCCTCTATATATTTAACAAATTTCATCCATCTATATCGAATACTTTAAGTCAAGCGAACATTTATTTATTTAGATTGCAAATATAAATATAAAAATAAACATTTTTACTCTTTTAACATGATTGTATATTTGATTGTATATTTAATTGTTCAATAATTCTGATCTTGAAAAAAACAGTACTTTATCAAATAAATTAAATTTCTCCAAATGATATGGTCTTCGATTTTTTTACTGATCAATTTAAAATCAGAAAACCTGCAAGAAGTCGAGAGTTTAATTACTTTTTTTTAAATCTCTACATCGTCATTATTCTTGCAAATTTAATAAAATAATTAATAATAATAATAAAAGGAAAGACCTTGGTCTCCTTACCATTTCGAGTCATTTAATTTCAAAAAGCACTTATTTCATTGATTTTTATTTTGAAACCGAGTTGTATGCAAACTATTTTAGTGGAGTATATGTGAAAATGTAATTTTTTATTTAAATATGTTGTACATATTCGTATTTGTAAAAAGCTTAAATATTTGTGTAGATATTTTCATGCAAGCATTTTAAGTCTAAGACTGAAAAAGAAGAATAACTATGTGATGCTTTCTAACATTAACATTTATAGTCGGAGTCTGTCAACAATCGACTACCAACTAAACTGTTTGGTAATAATAGCATTACCGTAAATGAGGTTAGTTTGTTAAGTAATTACTTAAAGTATTTTTTCAATATCTTTAGCAATATCCATGGGGTCTGTGGTGGGCGCATAACGATTGATAGGTATTCCCTCCTTGTTAACCAGGAACTTAGTGAAGTTCCACTTAATTCCGCTGCCCAGTGTGCCAGTCTGCTTGGCCTTCAGATATTTGTAAAGTGGCGCAGCATTATCACCATTGACATCGATCTGTAAATATATTTTAGATATAAGTTTATTTATATGTTCTTATATGCCAGAAAACAAAAACGCGTAGCGAAGCAAGCGGGTGTTGCTAGTAAGTTAATAAATATTGTTTATGTCAGTGCGTGTTGTAACCTACCTTCTGGAACACTTCTCCAATATCGGCTTTGGAATCACGTAAGTGACACACCATGGCTTCACCATCAGCCTCAGGCATCTGCGAGCCAAACTGATTGCAAGGGAAATTTAAAATCTGTAGGCCACGGTCGCCATATTTCTCCTTTAACACGGTTAGTTTCTCATAGTTGTTCTTGGTCAAGCCACACTTCGAAGCAATATTCACAATGAGCACCACCTTACCGCGGAATTTGTCCAAGGACACCTCATTGCCGTGTGTATCCTTTACGGTAAATTCGTAAATGGATTTCGCATTTTTATAATCACCACTGTCAGACATTTCGTTACTTGACTGTAAAGGCAAGAAAATTATTTCAATTCAACTTGTAAAAAAAATCACAGCAATAAAAAGAGAAGCAAATTTCAAATTCAAACAAATTCGACCGAAAAGTAATACTAAGCAACAGAAAATATACAAGTGGTTAGTAACTGGTAATTGCGTGAATCGTGTGTTCCTTTTTAACTTTTATTAACTACTGTTACATGCGCAAATTTTTCAAATTAACTAAAAACACACACTACTCACGTCCTCAACTGCTCGTGCTGGATTTGATTTAAGTGTGGCGTAGTTCTGCTTCTGCTGTACAACGCAAATAGGTTCGTTCAAGCTGGCAGCACAACTGACAGTAGTCAAGGGAAAAGCCACAACACACAGATGCGGTCGTTGTATGTTCTCAACCTGAGGAGCTAGCTTAGCACCAGCAGACCTGAGCGTTAAAAATGTCGCCTGCGCGAATCGCTGGCAATGCTTGAAATTCATTTCGGCTGTTGGCAACGCAGTAGTTCAAATGAAAATCAATATTTGATATGATTAAATCATCAAGGTCACCTAGCATTTTAGCAATTTGGATGACTCGGGAAATTAAGATAATTGGGTAATTACAACTAAATCTCCAATAACAGGAGAAAACCACTTTTTCCGTCGGTATCCGGTTTTCTTGCTTGTGTATTTTATCTCTTGTGTCCGCTTATGAGAGATGTTTGGAATGAAATTTTTTTTAATTTAGTGTCCGCGTTCGGTATGGAAATAAATTTTGTATAGAAAAAATTATGAAAAAATTGCGTCGACGAAATTTGTCCGGTTATAAGAGCTGTCCGGATATGGGAGCTGTCCCTTATGGGAGACTTTGCTGTATTGCTCATGCATATGGCATAGCTGAGTCATTAAGAAAATTGGGCTACGACAAAATGATTGTTATTCACCTAATCGCTAATCGAGCAACAATTTTCCATGCAATATACAAACACAAACACTGGCCAGTGGGTTCGACTTACATATGTATGTACATACATATGTAAACCAACGATATCAATTGTTTATCGTAGTTAGCTTTTGTAATGTTATTTATGCGTACAGCTCAGATTAGATAAGCAGCATAGAATCGAAGTCCGTGAGCAGTTTGAGTGGTAAATACAATTATTTAATTGTTTAAACTCACGGTTACTTGAAGATGGTTCGAGTAATAATAGTATGTTCCCAACGCAATAGCGAATGCACCCAGAAGGAATTGAAACGGTGTTTTAGAAGTCATCGTAGCCACAATCTTATTTGATAAAGATAAATACTCAAAAATAGATTAAGCTCCCAATTGTTCAAATATATAATGAACACGGGGAGTAAATAAATCTGTGCACGTAATCTAAGCTGTTTGATTTTTTTTTTGCGGTGTCACGGTGATCAAAAACTTTTAGGTTGACTTTTACGGGTCCAAAGTGTATCTATATATAAGGGCATTTATATATTACTAAATGATTCTCTTCTACTTGAAGAATATTTCACAAGTCACTATTTGGTACTGGCACTAATTATCCCATAATCTGAATTTTTTATGATTAATTGATTCGTTATGATGCTTACTTTTCTTGTTATTCTTTGTTAAATTTATTCAACTGTGATCCGCCGGCTGTTTAAACTCAAGTAAATATCATACGAAGCTAGCGCTGCTTAAATAATCGATTTACGAGTACGATTACGTGTATTGAATGAAAAACTTTATTTTAAAAGCATATCTCTGTGCTTCTATTATGATAACAAATGCTGACACAGCATAAACCGCATTATGCTGTACGTTAAAAATTACAATAAAAGTTGTTGTAGGTTGATTTTATTGTCATTATTGAAATGTCGATTGCTAGCAGTTGGTTAACAGTGACTGCATTGAGTATTGAGACATTCTAGTTTATTTTGTAGATATATTGGAGGTCCACTGGGGCTTATATATCTATTGTTTTAATAATTTTTTAAAGAATTAGTAAATTATTAATTTCTGAGTTACATTACATTTGATGCAAATTTATAGTGGCATATTATGTCAACAAGGATAGTAGTTGTTTACAGGTAAACACTTTACCGTTTACATAAATTAAAATAAAAAAAAAACGCAAAGCGAAACCCCAGTAAGCTGGTCGAAGTTAATGCTATTCAAGCAGTAACATTGGAACATAGTAATGTCTACAATTTAATATAATAACGGGCATCAAAGGTGTACGGAATTTTTTAATTTTAATGTTCAAATTTTAAAAAAAAAATTTTCCTACTGCGCTTTTTCGTGTGTGCCTTATGCACAAATCGAATCTTCTTTTTTTATATAGCACTCATTGCCTAAAAAAAATAAGAAACTAAATAATTCATATAGATTGATATATTCTTTCTTCTTTTTTTTTCTTCATGTCTACATTACATATTGCACAAAATTGCTAATACACGTACATTAAAAGCAAATGAATGTTTGTTCAGCAACAACATTGAATGGCAAATAACATTTATAAAATCAAAGCTCAATGTCATCAGCAAATAGACAAAAACTGTTGTACCGCTGTTAAGTTTGGCTGTTGCGAACAACAACTACAGAGCGAGCTGTTGTGTAGCTGTTATATAGCTGTTGATCACTCTGTTGATCACATTGAATTAACAGAAATTCTTTCCCGGGAACTTGGACATTACTATGTCAAAAATTGTTTACAGGTAAACACTCTGTTGAATGCTGGAAAACGTCAACAATTCTATAGTGTCCGTTTAACGCATACCCTAAATTTACACACGCTGTAACACACATTATCACAATGCTGAAACCGTAACGTCTGACAATTTTTCTTTAAAGGAGACCAATGAGAGGCATGATTCGATTTTAGCACCAATTTGCTTTTATGTCTTTCTTTCTTATAATTAATAATATTGAACCAGTATTTTTTCAAATAAATGCGCAGGATATTGTGGGTTTATTGGGTATTTGTAACTTTGCGGAAAATTGAATTTAGTATATTTTAGTATTTTGTATTTGACACTCTGGTATTTAAAATTAAAAAAAAAACAAAACGGTCACACTGCGTCGTACAAAATTTTTTTGCAACAAAACTTTTCGGAAAATAACAAATACAGTCAAAAAAGTGTAATAAAAATATCAGAAATAAATAACTAATGTAAGGCTTGTACCTAGCATGAATTGGAATATCGTTTAAAGCATTGTCGAGGGTCGTTGTTTGCTCACATTGCATTCAAAGCAAAGTAGCAGCACCTGCGACAAAAAACAACAACAACTGAATCAACTCCGCCACTGCCAAATAAAAAGGATATACACACATACACACTTAACATACATATAAAAATTCATACGGCAAACACGTAGCAAAAAAAAAAGCCTTTACAAATGATGCTCTCATCTATAAACAATTCATTCGAGCAGGATACACATGATGTGGACGGTAATTGTGACGGGCCAGATTTAGATTTCATCTACGCTGACGTGGATGTATATCAAAATGAAATTGCCGAATTGTATAGTTACACGGAGTTTAACGAATTCCAACAGAATGTCAAAGCCTTCGAGGATCAAATGGAAATGTACGACTTGCCGCCGAATTGGCAAAAGCTGAACGCTGCCTCCCAGCGCAGCATAGTGATGAAACTAATTGATCAGCTGGAGGTGTCTAATCGCTCATTTCGCATGCAGGCGGCACGTTGTATACTCTACTTGGCTCAGGGCTGTTGGGCTGAGGTACAATCGGATGAGGAACAGCATCAAATAACGCGCGACAATGTGATTGTGCTGTATCAGTTGGGCGTTTTTGGTTCATTCATTGACTTACTGAACATGGAGATCGAGAGCGCTTGCTCGCCGGATATTGTTGCCGTAAAGATAACGAATGTCACGCTGGCGGATTCCATGGATATTCGTGTAATACTGTCGGTGCTGTACATTATAACGGAAACAATACGTGATGAGCGCGATAAGGGCAGCGAGGATTACAAACAGATTGTTGAAGGCTTCGTGCAAGAAATCAATACAACACTGCCGGATGGGGAAATGTTAGCCGTGAAGTTGCTGGGCATGATAACGCGTTTTTGCAGTGGTGCTGCGCCACATTTTCCCATGAAGAAAGTCGTATTGCTGCTGTGGAAGATCTCGTTGCTGGGTTTGGGTGGCATGGATGTGCTTAAGAATCTTAAGAATGAGTACAGAGCTAAAGTCGGGCTGGATCCGATTACTGAAGACACTCTAGAGGTTACGAAATGCATGCGTGCCAGTTCGCCACCAGCAACAGCTACGGATATACTGGACAATCAGTATCCCAAGAGGAATTTCAAGTAAGTTGCCTAGCTGAGTTTATCTACATCCGCTGTGTTCACTTTTTTCTGTAAACTTTAGCAGGCGCTCTCTGATGAAACAGCGCTTTCTGGACGAACAAGAACAAATCGACATGGAGCTAACGCCAGGCAATGAGAGCGTTCCAACACCCAACAATGGTAGCAGCAATAATGGAAGCGGCGGTGGCGGTGAAGAGGAGCTATCACAATACTATCGTCCATTTGAGGACCCCTCGGCAGCATCGTCGACTTCGGCGACAACCGCCAATCCGAATAATCAATTGAATTACACACAACCACCGCCCGCTCAACCAGTTCAGATAACTGCACGTTTGCCCTGGACTCCAAAAGTGCGGCAAAAAGATATTGATCAGTTTTTGGATATTTCTCGTAATAAATTCATCGGATACTCGCTAATCGGCGACCATGAAAGCTTGGCTGGGTTGCCGCAGCCTATACACGAGGGCTTTAAAACGCTACAACGGCACATGTACGTCAGTCTGGCCGATGTACAGATTAAAAAAGAGGAGGATATTGCGCGTAATCCCATCTCTACGCAAGAGGATGAAATCAAGATGACACCAGCCGAAACGCTCTACCAGGCCATTCTGCCTAATTTGCCGCAGTATATGATCGCACTATTGAAAGTATTACTCGCTGCTTCACCCACTTCGAAATCGAAGACCGAGAGCATCAATATCATGGCAGATGTTTTGCCCAAGAAGATGCCGCTAACCGCTACGCAATCGACAAAGCTCACCGTCGACATGGGCCGCCACAAGGAGATAATTGTCAAAGCGGTTTCAGCTATAATACTGCTTTACTTGAAGCATTTTAAAATCAATCACGTTTATCAGTTTGAATTCATGTCGCAGCATTTGGTCTTTGCAAATTGTATACCCCTAGTGCTGAAGTTCTTCAATCAGACAATCACCGAGTATGTGAGCATGAAGAACTCCATACCGCTGTTGGACTTTCCTTCATGCGTTATCGGCGAACAGCCGGATCTCTCTGGCGAGAGTTTCGTCTACGGCGTCGATGTCTCCGATAAGCCATATTCTTGGCGCAATGTCTTCTCCTGCATTAATCTGCTACGCATATTGAATAAGCTTATCAAATGGAAGCACTCGCGTGTCATGATGCTGGTTGTCTTCAAGTCGGCGCCTATACTTAAGAAAACGCTCAAAGTACGCCATGCCATGATGCAGTTGTACGTGCTGAAACTGCTTAAAATGCAAACAAAATACTTGGGTCGTCAGTGGCGTAAATCGAATATGAAGACTATGAGCGCAATATATGCCAAAGTGCGACATCGTCTTAATGACGATTGGGCCTTTGGCAATGACCTCGAATCTCGTCCATGGGACTTCCAAGCCGAGGAGTGCACACTGCGCGCGTGCGTCGATCGCTTCAATTTGCGACGCTATCCGGAGGCTACACAAAAATGTGGCAATGCCAATGGGAACACTGCTAACAATGCAGAAAATGCCCAATCGAATAATATGGCCAGTGGTGGTGGCGGTGGCAGCAATGGAACTGATGCCAATGGTTATGGCAATAATGGCGCCAACGGCGGTGGTGCCAACAACATGAGCGCTCAAAATCCACAACAAATGCATGACTATGGTGTCGAGGGTGGCGGCTTCCCCAGCGATGAAATACTGACACACTCGGATTTTGCATTCTTTGGACATTCGGGCTGGTGGGATCGCAAGATCGAATTAACGGATTATTTTAAAGCAAACTATGCTATTTGGCTGGAGGAAGAGGTATACAATAGCCAAACCGATTGGGATTCACTCTAAATGATTGCAGCGTGTAGGTAAGCCATCATTTAGGAAACTTGCTTATATTTAAACTTGGCTAATTATATTTTTGATTATTTGCAGTTGACGTTCAGACAATGCAGTAAATTGAAGCCTATAGTAAATCCATGAACTAATCAAATTACAGCATGCATGCAGTTAGTTTGCGTTGCCAATATATGCATATGAATAATTATTTAAAGCATACTGCACACACACACATTTAACCACATGCCGCACTTTGCGCCCATTGATGTTGCACACAAGTCATGTGACCAGAGCACTGCGAACATACGCATCAAGAGATTGGCTGAAACAAAACAACACCCAGATATAATACGTTCACAGTTCGTTCAGTTTTTGCTATATAAAGCTAAGTTATTTATTTACACTGTTCTATATATATATGTATAAAAAAAAATACTTTATTTATATTCGAAATTTTGTGAGTTCTAAAATATATTTTCTACTTTTTAGTGCAAAGTGTGCAAAAAATATTCTATTAACAATTTAACAGTAAAGAAAAAAAAAGAAATAAATTAAATTTTAAATTAAGTGATGATAAACACGACCTTGTATGTGTAGATGACGTTGTTAGCTGATTTATTGTTTGTTTTATTTCTTTCCTTTTTAATAATTTAACGTTTGTGAGAGTTTAAGTTAAACCAAATCCAAAATCCAAGTATAATTATTTTTGACATGACGAAAAGAATGGAAACTTTAAACTTTATAAATTATATAAATATATATATATATATATTTAGATATATACATTGTGCATACATACTAAAATAAAACTTTATGCCTAACAATTATAGACTTTGTATATAATAATTACAATGTGTATGAACTCGCATGCGAGTTTATATATGAAAATATATATTCCATGTTCCTTTAACTTAGCACAGCTAAATTTTTTACCATAAATTCCTAAACCAACTGCAACTGCTAACATTCCACATAAAATAAATATACATAATAAGAATATATATATATATATATATATAAATAGGAGATATACTAATAAATAGCCACATTGATATAACAAACTAAAATCGCGTAACCTCAGGGTCAAGTAACTAACTACAATGAAAATAGAGGAAAAAACGCAGCTCAGTTGCTAGCGACCACGCTTAAGGAATGGCAACAGAATGTTGGAGTATGCCACCAATAGTTTACTGCTGCTCCATGGGACACGTCGTGGGCATTGTCACGTTCATACTGTTTCCATTGTTCATGTTCGTTATTCGATTACCCCCAGCAGTGCTGCATACCAATGCTGAACCCAGCATACCGATCAATTTCTGCGGCGCTGGCGGCGTTGGCTTCTTATCGCAGCGTTCATCAAAATAGCCCACAATGCGCTGCAAAACGAAACTGAAAATCTTCTCCTTTGCTGTGTCGCCGTTAAGGAAGGTGATATCTTTGCATTCTCGATATTCGGAAAAGTTTTTTTCGTAGTATGGCCAAACGCACATCTCGAAGTAGCCGGTTACATCTGGCGGATCGTATGTGCGTGTGCGGCGACGTTCGTAACACTTTTCATAGGGCAAATGAAAGTGAAATTTTAGATTACAGAGCGCCAGCAGCTCCGGTTGATTGAAGATCATAAACCCCTCGACAATGAGCACGTTTATCTTTTTATCGCGCATTTGTGCTGCATTGAGGCGCATCAGATGTGCAGCGGCCGCTGAATTTGCGTTGTGCTTTTGCTGCTGATGATGGTGATTATGTCGTGTTGAGCCGCTGTGCTGGTGCTGCTGCTGTGGCTGTTGCTTGTGATGTTGCGCGTTTTGGAGCTGATAATAACCAGCGTGCGTGTAATTCGAGTTTTGTAATAGCTGTTGCTGCTGTTGTTGTTGCTGATATTGTTGTTGGAATTGTAATGCATAATGTTCGAAATTTGTATACGACGTCGGTGTCTGCACATCCGACATGTAGTCCAGATTGTCAATATTCGTTTGCTCTGCCCCGAGATATCGGCCACCCTTGATGGTCCATGATATATCCGACAACATCTGCTTCATGTCAAGTGAACTTAATAACTCGAAATTGATTGCATTCAATTTTTCATTCCACTTGTGACGCATATCATCGACGGGCAGAAAGTAATCATCCTGCGAGATGAGCTGCACCTCACCAATAGTGTAAGGCGTGTTCCAGAGTGGTGCGCCACGCATTGCCTTAAAGTAGTCGCGCAGCTTTCGCGCTAGTGTTGTCTTGCCCCCGCAAGTAACACCGGAGATGCCCAAGACCAACCACTGCGGCATCCTGACGCTAACTGACACTGTCTCTGATGAAGTCGATGTGCACGATTGTTGCTCGGCTGATTGTTGTTTTTATTATATTTTACTTTTGGCTATCAAAATATTGCTGATAAGGCGATAACCTTTTTGCTTTTTAGTGGCTGCGGTTCAGTTTTCGTAGTTTTTAATCTTGTTTTGATTTGCGAAAATTCCAGATGTGATAGAATGTGAATATTGCAATGCCACCGAGAAATATTACACCAAATACAACGGGCACGATGAAAGCGTACTTCAATGGCGGAAACAACGAGTGCAGCGGATTGCCTGCAATAAAAATATTAGTCGTTGATTAAGTTAGGCATTTAAGAATGAATTCTGTTCACAGGCGTTGAACATTGTGCAAAAACTTCCCAATGCCATAGCTGATAAAAATTTCAAAAAGGTCTTTTATTATTTAATAATGAGATAATATAAATATAAAAAAAAAATACAATAAAAAACCGACTCACCTTCATCAATAAGCATAAATGGCAATATCGCAACCCAAAAGAAATAATAACAAAAAACGCTAACTGCAATTGTTAAAACGATTTTTCCAAGTTGCGCATTAGTCGCCATTCCATTAATTCGAATATCGTACGATCTAGTGGGATCGATCTGTTTGCGACACTTCCGTTCACTAGAAACTCTTAAAAAGCCATTTAACTACAAATCCCGTTCGTTGTTGTTATCTTTAAAGCGACGCAGAAACAGGTGGCGATTGCGATAATTGCGTCGCACGCACGATTCCAGTAACTTTGCACAATATCAAATGTGGTGCTGTGTATGCTTGCGACGCCACACCGCCTCCAGAGTCGTTTGCACCCACAATAACACAGGTGTGTGTGGTTATATATTACGTAAATAAAGAAACCGTAATGCCGACGTCTAATTCGTTGTTGACCCACCCAACACGTGTTGAATTTGTCTCGTTGTTTAGGATCGTTTTACCGTAATTAATTGGTATTTATCCCTAACCGAGCTGTTAATCAGTTTTCTATTATTCACCGGTTTTTGCGCTTTACGATATGTTCGCGAGTGTTGTTAGACATGGGTTCTTTGTTATGTTGAGTGTGTTGTGCAACACTGATGTTTGCGTTGCCATAGAAACATAAAATTCTGTATTGAAATAACAATAAGACAGACGGACACAAATATAGCCAAATTTGTGCTTAAAAAGAAAAAAACTGAAAAAAGAAAAGTAAATTTATTGTGTTTTTGATGTAGAACTCTTAAAAGTAAATGTCAATAAAAGAATGTTGCGCACAGCCTACGATGTGCAACGGGATTTTGCATTAAGCAGTGGACTTCGTTCTGAGATTTTTTGGGATTCGTGAGTCATAAAACCAATTTAGTTATTTCGTTTTTAATAATGTCTCAATGACATCAGCTTAACGCCGGATCAATCTGACGTACTTGAGCAGAAAATCAAAACGTTGCTACCAGATGCCGGAGGCAAGCATTCTGCCGCATTTGAAAAACAACGCAAATCGGTATTTGAGAATGTTTGGCGGCAACGTAAGTTTATCGGTTGCTTGTGTTTTATAGATATTTAAATATAGTCTTGAAATTTGATTAGGCAAGTATACGAATCGCATATTGCTCTCGGCTATTATCTACGTGCTAGTCACCGAAGAGCAACTGGACATTACTGCATTGCCCACGGCCGCATCAACACAAGCAACGAAGTTTACATGTCATCCCGTTTTTCGTACTCGGAAATGTATGAAGGCTGATACAAGTGCCGACTGTTGTATGGTTTTTATTGATGAAATTGGTCGGATCTACGCTAATTGGTCACAATACATTAGGAATAATGCATTGCCGAAAGGGACAATGATTGCGCCGGCAAAGGGCATTTATACCTTTAATGCAGAGAATGAAGTCGAACTAGAGTTACATAGAACCGCTACATGTGGCATAAAGAGTTCTGTGCTTAATGTTAGCGATAAGGTGGCAAACGTGGGCGGTTTGGTGGCGACCGTGCCCATTGTGGCTGCGTTGGCACTACCTGTGGCGGCACCTATTGCTATAGCAGCCACTGTTGTAGGTATTGCGACCGCCACCTACTCAACTGTACGTTCGGCTTCAACCCTGATCGATCGTTCGCGGCATGGTCAATCTACACAGCTGTCGAATTGTGAAGCGCGAAAGAGTTGGTTAGGAGTCGCAGGAGGTGTTGTTGGCCTAGGTGCCACAGGCGCTAGTAAAGCATTGTCAATTGTGGCAAACACAGGACAAGAGGTCAACATGGCAACTAAGTTGGCTGTCAACGGCATGAATGTGTCGTCTGTAGTAATCTCTGGTACTGGCGTTGCGAATGGTGTCTACGATTTGTACATGGTAATTTGAATACCCACAAACATATTTTTTGGACATTGCCTATTATAATGCTGTTCAATTTCTTGATGGCAAGGGATAATCTAGCCAAGTTAGTTTGGTATTACTTTATATTATTAATTTTTGAATGGTCTGTAAAAATAGTACTTAAAATTATTGGTATTAAATTGTTAGCTAAAACTGTTGCAGAAATAAATGCAACGAAATTCATTTTGCAGTTGTGCATAGCGTATTATGCCATTGCTTTATACGATATTATTTAATCAAGTGATTTTTATGCAACTTTTAAGTAGTAAAAATTTTATATTTCCAGAAAATCAGCGACGAGCAATCGGTCAACGGGCTCGACGTGTTGCAACTTGCTTCCAGCCTTATGATATTCACGCACTCGATTAACAATTTACGTTTAGCCTTGAAAGTTACAAACGGCAGCGGTTCGACGCTGCGTCATGCGATACGCACTAAAACAAGGTGAGTCAGTAGTGTCAGCCAGCCTGCCTCTTAATTTATCGTTACACGCTTTCACTTTCTAAATCCATTTCCTTTTGCTTTTGTAATAATAACAGAAAAGTATTAAAGAAAATCTCAAATCAAACATTGGAATTGCATCGCACCGATGGCGGACAAAAATTTGATATTATACGCACATTTAATGACATACCACTTAAGGAGGCACTAAATAATCTGCACACGATACACACGCAATTGGCCAGTGGTGCATCGGCGCTGGCTGCCATTGGTTCCGCCTTTCTTCCCAATATCATAAGCATAGGTTCCGGCGGGAACATGGAAATCAACTTGGCCTTGCTGGGAGAGCAGTTTGGCGGAAAGTTCGTGCAACACATAACGAGTGTAAGCAACTTTACAAATGTGCTGGATACCGTGGCCAGGTATTTCTGTGAGCGTACGGCGCAGTTGCTATTGCAAATCGCTCGTAGCTTCATAGAGCAGTCCACGGAACGCATCGAACGCAGTCTAAATACATTTATCTCAACGGAAATGGTGCTGTATCGCATACTGATGCAGTGCGTCAAAAATTATGCTGATTACAGCTATGAGTGTCTGAACGAACTGAAGCCCAACATCACTAATGAGTTGGAGAAGTACTTCGATCAATTTCAGCCATTAAATGTCGAAAGTCGTGCTCGAAAATGTGGTTTTTGCAAGGGGGTGTTTTACCTTTGTGACTTGTAGAGGCTACAAACCGTGCAATGTGATATTTATGTAATGTAAGTCTAATGTGTTGTGAGAAAAAAATTGAAAGATTATAAGAATTGTGTTTTTAAATAAAAAAAGACGTTTTTGCACTTATATATATAAATTCTTTTATTTTTTATAAATAGAATAGAATAGTATACATGTGTGATTAGAGGAATCAAGGAAAGGCTAAGTGCTAAGTTTTTAATACTGGTAATAGTTTTAGTAATTATCAATTAGTTCAGTAACACTAAAAACTAATAAGGTACTCCGTAAATGGACGTATACGCGATTTCTTTTGAATACAAATGTATTCGTAGATTTCTTTTTGTTAATGTTTATGCTAACGTTGATGTTGGAGGACTTAGTTACTGACTAGCTAAAGGCTAAGTTTAAGTAAAGTAAGCTACAGCTAACAGAAGAACTCCTCCTCGCAGCGATTGAAGCAACAGTAGGGTATATTGTTGTAGCTGGCGTCTCCGTGATCTCGCTTATAGCGCTCCTTTTTCTCATGATGCACTTTCTTCTCCTTGTAGGGTGGATAGACATGAGCCTCTTTTAACTTGTCTAAATGCCTACTGTTTACTTTAAGATAACCGCCTTGCGGATACGTGCTGCGTCTAATCAAGCAATGTTTGTCATGTTTCTTGCCAACTGCGGAAAAAAAGGAAAAACAATTTTAAGGATAAGTAAAACTTCCGTACTTCTGCGTACTTGAGTAGGCTTAAATAAATAAAAAATAAAGTGGGGACGGTAAATACTTTATTTTTAAATATATATTTAGTAAAGTCAATAAAACGCAGTTGACTGACTTTGCGTGACCTTATTAAAACATGATTTTTACAATCATGGTTTTTTTCTCGTCTTTATATTTTTATTTATGTAACTCATTTTACTTTATTCATTATATTCAATATTAACGCTTGACGTTTAACGCTTGTACTTATGTTGGCTACGTCTGCGTCGCGTGCCACATTTTGCATTCGCATTGAATATTTCGAGCAAATTTATTTATAGCAATTTATTTATTGAAATAAACAATTGCGCGCAGCTTTACTATGTATGTGCATATGTATATATATATGTATGTTACTTACAGCCCAAGCGATTCATGTGCCTCTGATAATAGTAATCAATCGAACGTTTATCTCTGCTCTCGTCCTGCTGAAAGAGATGCTCACACGCTTCCATGGCGAACTTCTTCATTTTCTCAAGCGAACAAAATGCACTCGACTGCTTCGCTAGACAGCAGACGACGAGCAGCAGCAGAACTAGCCTGATCACGCGTGTCTGCAATTAGAAGTAAGTTTCTAATTAAGTATTGTATTTATTCCTTATTAGTGCATCAAAACGCGCACAAGCCCCCAGTTGTGTTTTTAATTTATTATGATATAATATATAAAACACGTTTGCAGGCACTTTATTAATTTTGTTTTCTTAAGCATACATTTTTTTTTTTTTTTTTTGATAAATTTGTGTCTGGATTACTGACTTGTCTTAATTCAAAAAAACAAATAAATAAATTTCATTTTGGAAAATCGAGTTGTTTGTTGCTGCTAAATACATATCAAGGACTAAAATTGGGTCAACGGTGTAATGTGCTGCACACTGAGGTTCGTTTTTTCATGCATTTTGAGCTCCAAAATAAATTGCAGCGCATTTGCATGTCGGCATGGCCAAGATGCAGTTATTTTGCCGTTTTATTTTAAAAAAAGAATCGTTTTTATTCTTACGATAATTATAAGGCAAAAAAAAGTTTATGTAATATTCCGCACCATTACATAAACAAGGCAGACTTCCGTGTTTTGTGGTTGATTTTTTATATTTTTATCAATTAAAAAAGAAAAGAAAAGTGCAGCAAAAAGTAAAAACATTTTACAGAACAAAAGCGCAAGCGTTAAATGTTATTTTTAGCAATTTTTTTATTAAGCAATTAAAAAAATGTTGAACATTAACAGATGAAGGTGTTTGGGCATTTGAGTGGTAGAAATTAAACGACACGCCTTTTTTTAAATTTGATTTATTTTTACCTAAAGAATGGTTTCCTTTTTTTTTAAATTTATTGTCTATAATATTTTTGCTAATAATATAATTCCCATAATTAATTTAAACATTTTTCACTTACATTTATGCACATTTTGTATTAATTTTTATTTTTTATTTAATTAAAATATTTTACACTTTTACTTAATATGTCACTATTAAAGTCTTTTGGCAATTAAACGCACGAAACGTCATTAAAGTGTTTCTAAAATAACGTTTTCGTGCTTAAGTTTGAGTTGGAAAACACACCACGGATATGCTTTCGTTTTAAATTATTAATATCGACTTTTAACGTATTTGCCGTTCTTGCTGTTTTTGTTGTTGTTTGCTTACAAGCCACGATTAAGAACGAATCAAACCGATCGAAGTGCTTCGTGTTTAACTTCAAGTGCAAATGAAAGCTCAATCTTAACTTAGTAGGTTTATATAAGGTGCGAGAGTGTAAGCAAGAGCGAGAGCACAAGAAAATCAGTGCGCGCGTGAGAGCGAAGGATTGAAACTTACAGCAAGCACAGGTGAAAGAGCGAGTGAGCGGGTGGGTGAGCAAGTGATCGTTTGAATTGGCGCGCACCGAGTTCTATAAAAAAAAGGATTGCGTCGCTGATTTGCGTTAATTGAGCATAAAATGATTTTTAATGAATGAAAGTATACGTCAGCAATGGCTAAAGGAAGGCATGCCGTTAGACCGGCAGTGAGACATTCAAAGGTACGCCACGGCGTCGACGTCAGAGCAAAAACACTTGGGTGAATACTTTCGTTGATCGGCACTTTAACTGGAGCAGCACAGTAAAATTCAGAAGAAACAACGCGACTGACTAATTGACAAAAAAATAAAACATTAAACATTTTACGCAAACGATATCAGTTATATTTGTTGTTAACATTTAACATGCTGACGAACTACTTATGTATATATGTATGATATAATAATAAGCAATTATAAAAAAAAGCAATATAGACAATTACATAATTGTAATTAAAAATAAACTATGTTTATACAAACGAACAAACAATAATTTGTTTGTAGATTGTAATTGAAGCGCTCGTTTTTTAAAGAGATTAATTCATTCGAAATTAACTATTTTCCATTTCTTGGTTGCGTATGTATGTAGTATGTATTGTCGGCTATAAAAAAACATCAAAAGCATGATATCACCTTGCCATCAAGATTTCACTATTAGGTGTCATTAGCCTTTTTTTTACAAAGGCTCAGCAGCTACATAGTTTTTGAAAAAATGCGGCTTATATTGTGAGCAAAATTTTATAATTATTATCTGGCATGTTTAAATCATAAAAAAGTTTATCAGTAGCTTTATTTAAAGTGAGTTTTATTTAACTATGTTGTTTATTTGCTATCAGTGTTTCCTATTATAAACAAAATGAAATCAGGCAGTAGTTAAATGTATCTAAGGCTAATGTCATGCTTTCTAATTGGCGCAATTCTCACATGAATTCGAATAGAGGAAAGATAAACAACGTTTTCGTAATATACTTTCGCATATGTTCTCGTATTTTAAAATAACTACTACAAAACAATTGCGCCTTGAACTCCGTAACGGTGCATGAATTGGAGGACAGTGTGCGAAGAGAAAGTAAACAGCAGGCTACGCATGTGCATATTGAAATGCAGTTTTTTCTAAATAGTTGTCAGCAGGGGAATTCCTAGGATGTATGTATGTATGAGTGTGTGTATTTCGTGAGGGCAAGTTCAATGTGATCGCACATGCTCGACATGTGAGTGGTCGCAAATGGTTTTATTGCTGGCACAGCTTAAGAAAAGTAATCACAAGTGTATATTTAAGATATGACTCTGCGTTATTTGCTAATAAGTCCGTAGTAAGCATGAGTATTTATTTTTCAACTCAGAACAACTCAGAATAACATTCATTCATAACATTTTTGAAATTTTTTTTTTTTAGTGTCTATTCATTGTAATCGCTTACTATTTTTGTTTGTTTTCGTTTTTGTGTGTGCTAGCTGGTGTAACCAGTTTTGATTTATGCTTTATGACGCCTATAAAGCGTTAGAGTAAAATATTATGTGGTTTAGTGACATTATGCAAGGACAAACTCACATTAAAACTGTTTACCAGAATATATACCATTTTCAAGAGTTGTATATGCACGTATGCACATATAAAAAGCTTTCGCAAAGACGGCAACAAATATTAGCAAGTGTGCAATGCTGTTGCTGTCGTTTTACTGACATTATTATTTCATCAGGTTTTATATACTTATGTGCATACATACATTAAAATTATAAAATGTCAGAATATTTGACTTTAAATACACTAAAAATAAATGTATAAAGACGCAGGCGCGCATATTTTTAGCACGTGCAATTGTTTATTTTAGTGTTTTGTTGTTTGATTTTGTTTCGGCCGACTTGTAATGGTTCTACACACACACGTACGTGTGTATACATATATAAGTATTTATTTCTTTTAACTGGCGCGCTTGCAGAGAGTCACTCGCTTTGTTGTGCGCTGCTGTTACATCGTTGGGCCGGAAATGAAATGTTATTAACAGTGCGTATGCGTAATATGCGCAGCCTTTGCCTGTTGTTATTATTATTAAAGGCGGCATCAGACTGTATTCGCGACAACAGTTACAGTGAAGGCGTAACAACGTAATTAGTTTAATGAAATTCCTGTAATAGTTACGTGTTTTTTTAGAGTTTAGTGGCAAAACTTTGCTGGAGGGGAGATCGGTGATAAAAATACCAAGAAATGACCTGTGGCATTTGCTATAGACATAATAACAGTAAAAATCACGTTTCGCAAAAATGTTGCTGATTTTTTTTTTTGTTTTTTGTTTTTGTTATTTTTGTTGTTGGAATATTTATGCATTAATTAGACGTAGACAAATCAAAATAACAGGCTTAATTATTTTATTGTGTTTACTCTTCTTCTTCCTTGTTGTGATGTTAGCCGCCGGTGGCCATTCATAAATATGTTTCGCGCTTCTAATAGGATTTCACAACCAGCTTGATCAAAGAGCAATGTCAACGATCTTTTGGAGAGCCAAACTTCAATAGAAATTAAATTAAAATTGTTTGTATTATTGTTGTTGTTGTTGTTGTTGTTGCCGTTGCTGCTGCGGTGTTCTTTGCTCTTTGACTGACCGCTAATTCGGGTAAGCTTCGCGCGCAGCGTATCGTCTGATCTTGTATGAGAAAAATGAAAAAATGAGGAAAAAAAAAAATATATAAAAAGAAAACAGGTTCGGGTCATAGAAGTTTTGAGTGCGAATGCTTGCGTGTGTGTCTAGACAGGCTGTAGTCCTTGGTAACAACGTTGAATGCTGATGAAGCTAAGCGCCGTTGCTGCTGGGAACTATCCAGCTTAGGCAGAGTACCTTTTTTTGCATGATTTATTTTGAGCTCGTCTTCGTCTTCGTCTTCTTCGCCAAACCGAAAGCGAAAGTAATGCGTCACGTTCATGTTATGTTGGGTTTTTTTTCCTTTATTTTTTTTTTTAATGATGTGTTTCAACATGGTAACTGCTCGTGCGCTATTGTGAAATTCATGTGAATGTACGAGCAGTATTAGATGACAAGAGTTCAAAAAACTTTGGCATTTCCTTTGAAAGAATAAAATGCAGGAAACAAAAAAACATGATTAGATGGAATTGACTTATTATTTTGAGTAACGAACGGAAATACCCAACACCGAGTCATGCGTAAAAAATGCATGTTGTTCAGCAATATCGACAATATCGGTAGTAATGTACGGTTATGAGAGCTGTCCGGTTATGGGAGAGGTAAACAGTTGTTATTCGTAATTAAATACATTTTCATTCATTTTCATACATGATTATAATTATACATATTATACGGTGTAATTTAATTTTTTAGCGCACTACCAAACAAGAGAACTCACGAAGCCAGGTCTGTTCCACAGCTTCGACCGATAATGGTCAACAGCTGCTTTATCTACTGACAAATATACTTATAGATTACAAAAACTTATTAATAAAACTAAACAACTAAATTAAAATTATTACAACTATATATAATAAAAATTTAAATAAATGTCTAATTCTCTCTAATTAGAATTAATCCGCAAAAGATCGTAAGTGGCGCCTATGCTGAGCAGGTCATTGGCCCAAGAGAGGAGAGAAGAGTGTGAGAAAAATAAAAATATATAAGTAAGAGTAACTCAATAAGCAACTGCTTGCTTGTGTGTTTTATGTCTTCTGTCCGCTTATTAGAGACCTTTTGAACAATATTTTTTAAAGTGTAGTGCATGCCTCCGATTATGGGAATGCATTTTATATGGAAAAAATTATGACAAGCTGGTGTTGACAAAATTTGTCCGGTTATGGAAACTATACGTTATAAGATATTTTACTGTATTTGATTAAAGATAATTTCTTTAGAATTAAATAGTAGTACGAACAATATTCCACAGGATGGAATTATGTTCTTTAACAGAGGTTGACTGTACATGCTAATTATAAACTAAAATCATATTTCCGCAAAATCTTCTTTATACGTTCAACTATAACGTCACATAAGCCACTGATGACGTCTGTCTTTTATTTAACTAATCGCCACAACAACATCGTATCGCGTTTGAATACAACTTTTTACCGCTAAATTTCATATGGCAGCGTTGCCACATTGCTGCTGAAATTCTTTTGTAAGCAGCTGATTGCATTTATCGCGGGCCGGTAGTAGTATTATGCGTAAAAAATTTGTAAATCAGCGCAACGAGGATGTTGGTATTACGGGGAGTTAGACGTCAATTGAAGTCAAAAAGCAGTTGGTGTCGTTTCAGTAGCAGCGATGCAAGTAAAACAGCTACAGAACCATCAACAGCAGATGCCGTGGAAGAGGTGGCGGCGGATGCAACAAAGCGGCAAAAACTGTTGCAAGACCTCGTGCAGGAGAAAGCAATCAAACGTCCAACCGTTGATCCCAAACAGACTACAATTGTAATGTTTCCCGGACAGGGTACACAGTATGTGGGCATGGCAAAGAATTTGCTCCGTTTCCCTGAGGCGCGAAACATTTTTAAGCTTGCGAATGAAGTACTCAAGTATGATCTGCTAAAGATTTGCCTGGAGGGACCGCAGGAGAAGCTAAATCGCACAGAATATGCACAACTGGCGGTTATGGTGTCATCGTTGGCTGCCTTGGAACAATTGCGTGAGGAGCGCCCAAATGCCATAGAAAATTGTGTTGCCACGGCCGGGTTTAGTTTGGGTGAGATCACGGCATTGGTCTTTGCCGGCGCTCTGCCCTTTGACAAAGCCTTAAAGTTAGTTCAGGTGCGCGCGACAGCAATGCAGTCGGCATGTGATCAAACAGCTGGCGCCATGGCTACAACACTCTATGGACCCGACACAAATCTTGGCGAGGCTTGCTCAAAAGCTCAACAATGGTGTCTTGATCGCGGCGTAGAGTCACCCTATTGCGGCATTGCTAACTACATGTATCCACATTGCAAAGTCATTGCGGGCCATGTCGAGGGTTTAGAGTTTCTTGAGAAAAATGCCAAAGCACTGAAAATACGACGCATGCGACGGTTAGCAGTGAGTGGCGCATTTCATACGCCGCTAATGGCAAGTGCCGTTGAGCCATTTACCAAAGCACTCAAGCGGATACATGTGCAAGACCCAATAATACGTGTCTTCTCAAATGTCGATGGCAAGCCGTACAAGCATGCGTCGCACATACTGCGGCAGCTGCCCAAACAAATCGTGCGTCCTGTTAAATGGGAGCAAACCATGCACGAGTTGTATGAACGCCAGCAGGGCACAGATTTTCCACGTTCATTTGAATGTGGACCCGGTAAGGGCCTCGTGCAAGTACTCGAAAAGGTGAATGCCAAAGCAGCGAGTCAGGCACATAATGTAGCAGCTTAACATAAACTCAATATATATGAATTAGATTTTAATTTGTTATAGGCCTAATTTAAAATTATGCTGTGTTGTATAATAGTAACATAATAAAAGCATTTTTTCAATTATGCGTCGGGCGCATGCGTGCCTGCTTCTATTCTAACTCTTGTCATCTCGTGTGCGCATTCGATGCACAAAGGCGGCGCCTTTATTCTTGCGGAAGCTCTCGAAGGGGTCGTTCAAGTTGTTGCCAACGCCCTGTTGTTGTAAGCATTTGGTTTAGTTAAGTAATCAAGTGTATATTCCCATAGGGTACTCACTTTATACAAATCCTTGCGATCGCGTACTTCACCGGCCGATATAGGCTGTTCAATGCCCTGGTTCTTAGAACCCAAGCCGGTACCCGTTCCGGCCCAACCCATTTTCATGAGCATTTGATGTCCCTTGTTTGATTCTTCGATAAAAGCATTTGTTTTCGTAAAGCTGTTTCCGCTAAAAATTCAAATTTCATAGAATCGGCCTAACTGGCACATATAAACACAACACTTACAAGAAGCTTGGCGGTGTTGGCGAACGATCGCGCTCCACACGCCTCGAGTTATTGCTATTTCGCTCAGCGCGGTTTTCACGATTGTTGTTGCCGCTGCTACTGCTGTTGTTGTTATTATTATTACCGCTGTTGGTGGCATTACTGCTCGCATCACGATCATGTCGCGGCGAGCGATTACGTTGCCGATTGCGATTGCCACTATTGCCAGTGTTGCTGCTGTTATTTCTGATTGGTGGTAAGTTGTTCTCAATGCGTCCCCGCGAACGTGATCTCGAACGTGAGCGCGAGCGTGAACGATAAGGTGAACGTGTAGGCGAGCGACTGCGACTTTTGGAGCTAAGAGCGGATAGATAGGTATATTTTGTTACCATAGAGTGTATTTCAATTTTATTTTGTATCTTTCGGTTAACAACCGAAAATACATACCGATAGCAACGCTTGTTAAGTTTCTTCGGTTTCGGCTTCTCAATGATGATAGGACTCGGTGAGCGCGATTTTTCCCGGTCGCCATTTTTGATTTCCTCCTCCTTTTGTTTCTTAGCGGCATTTTTAACCTTGTAATACTCATACAGGCCCAGTTTTTCCCAGCCCTCACTGGATGAGAAAACGTAGAAAATGTATATTAGCAACTCGCAACTAGTAAATATAAACGATTCACTTACTTATCTCGCGGTCGATCATGCGAGGGTGGAGCATAGAATGCGTTAAGCGCATTTGTCAATCTTTCGTTTTGCGGCGTAGGTGCAGGCAATCGTATGTCTGTGGGTTCCAACGGCCTATAGTTGTAATCTTCCAGACGTATGAGGGGCACCATTAAACCAGCCGGAAGATCATAATACGCCGCTGTGGGTATTTGTTCTTCTTCTGACATAGCGGGCATTGTTGTTGGCGGACCTTCTTCAAGGATTTGCTGTTCTTGTTCAATTGTTTGGGTATGAGTTTGCGATTGTGACTGCTGTTGCTGCTGATGGTGAAGGTGTTGCTGATGCTGTTGTAACGCATGTTGCTGTTGCTGCAGTTGCTGTTGTTGCTGGTTTTGAAATTGTTGCTGTTGTAGTTGCTGTTGTTGATGATGATGCTGCTGCTGCTGCTGCTGATGTACCAGTTGTATTGCCGCATTCAACGCCACCATATCAACGGAAGCTGCACTGCTGTTGCTCACATTTTCAATTACAGGCGGAATGTTGGTGGCCATTTGTGGATATTGTTGCTGCTGCTGTGGCTGTTGCAACATTTGCGGCATTTGAACTGATCCAGCTAGGCCACCAAAACCGGGCGGCGGCTTTGACATGTCAGGTATAAAGAAATTCTGCTGCGACGGTTGCTGTTGCGGTGGTGGTTGTTGTTGTTGTTGTGGTTGAAAGGGGCCACCAGCGTAGACGTTATTCGGTACATGCTGCTGGTACACTGGTGGATTATTGTTGCTTCCATTGGTGGTAGTTTCGTCGACACCAGGTGGCTTTAAGTGATCAATTGTAGGGTCGGTGCCAGGCATAGAGATCTTTTGCGACATTAAGGATGGAATTTGTTTTATAGGTGTCACCACAGTCGGCGCCACTTGTATTGGCTGCGGCTGTTGTTGTTGCGGCGGCTGTGGATTTTTCGGCATAACCGTGGCCAGCATTTGCTGTTCCAATTGTTGTTTCTGTTTTTCCAGTTGTGCTATCTGTTGCGCCGCATGCTGTGCAAAGATCTGATGTTGTTTTTGGTAGCTGGACAGTGAAAATTTAAAATTAATAAGGCAAAGGGTATGGCGGGTGCGCGTATGGCATTAGTTACTTATCGAGTGTTGCTTTGGTGGCTTGCGCAAACTTGGCAACGATTTCATGATGCGTATTTTGTAAATTTGTTTTGTATTCTAGCATCGATGAGTCGGGCGATTGTAATTTAGAGATAACACACGCATCAAAAAATTTCGCCTTGGACTCCCACAGCGAGAGTAGCTTCGAGAGTTTGGTACGTTGTTCACTGGTGGCAACTGAAAAAAAAAAAAAGTAGTTTAAATTCAATTTTATAATATTGTTGTGCGTACTTACTCAAGTCTGCGCTGCAAAACATTGGTATAACTACATTCTCAAGGCTGTTCTTCAGTTCGTTGACATTTTTACGCATGCTGCAAATGAACATACTTTAGTGGACTATTGTCAAAGCGCAGTTGCCATTGTTGTTGTCAGTGGCGTCGAGACGTCAAAGTCAGTTACGTTAACCAAGCGACAATGGTAAATTAAATAACTTTACATTTTGTTTTTTTTTTTAATTTATGCGTTCTATGTGCGGTTGTGTCATTGTCTGTGAAAGTAATTTTGCTAACTTACCAATGATGTAGTATATCATTTACTAAATATATTAGATGCAATTTTTGCTGAAACGTTGAGCCATTGACCAAAGCCCTAAAAATAAATCAATAAACGAAAAACATATTTTTCCATTGCTGTATTGTGTGTTGCTGGACATCATCAACTGCTTAAACTCTTTTATTTCAGTGTTTGATTAGTTGAGATCTGTTTTTTATTATAGAAAAAAATTGTTCTTTTCTTTTCTCTTCTTTTTTTTTTCGTTTACTAGATAGCCTAGCAATTTGCTCGCACAAGTCCAGCACGTGTGGGGCACACCGTGTGCCCGACACACACCGAAGCTTGAGTCGTCTTAAAATAAAAGAAATTAAACAACTAAAGTATTGTCTTTGGTTCGCAGGTTTTTTTCTCGCTAAAAAATGGATTTCTACGCAGTACTAGCTTTTGTTTTTTTTTTTTTGGCTGACAAAATTAACCGGAATCGAACCGATATATGCTTTTTTATATCTTTTATACAAGCAAATAACGTTTCAAATCAACGATCGTTAAATCAATCAAGGCACTCTCTCTTTTTGGTCACTCTCTCTCTCTCACTGATACGTTCGCGCGTGCGTCTTTATAAAACTCGTTGAAAGAAAGAATTGATTATATAATAATTAATTAATAGATATTAAAAAATTGTTATTATGTAACGGACGCATACTTTTTTAAAAGATATTGTAAAACGACATTGTTTTTTGCGCTGTCGGTTGAATGCTGTAAAATCCAGTTTTTGCCTAAAATTGCAATATCAAAGTGGTTATTTTTGGTTTTTCTTTTTAGAGTAAATTGCAAAGTAATAGTTTTTATTTTTTTTTTTAAATATATTACTAAAGAATTTTTTAAGATTGTCTGCTCAAAAAAGTTTGCTTAGTAAGTAAGCTTGCTTAAGATCGCTGCACAAAGGCAAGCGACAGCGATTTGCTTAGTGCCTTGTGTGTTGTGTATTTACCTGCAGAAATGCTGTCCTTGGTGCATGATTCAATAATCGGTTGCAGCACACCATCGTAGTCCCGCAGTGAGATGCTCTGTTCTTCGGCCAATTGCTCCAGCTGTGTGTTCTGTGCAGCTGTGATGGCATCGTCGATTTGCTTCGTTTGTTGTGTCATCATGGCCTAAAGGTTTTGTTTTGTATTTTTTTTTTTTTTGGTTGGTTGTGCACAAACGAACGAAGAAACGAACGCGACAAGATCGAGGGGTGTTACATAATTTTGTTTCATTTGTTTTGTTTTTTATTTTTATGATGGGTTTTTTTCATATTAAGTGTTGTTTGTTTTTTTATTTATTTATTTTTTTGTTTTGTTTATGTGTCATCATAAAAAATATACAAGTAAAGCAAAAAGTTTAATGTAGCATTGTAAATATTGAAAAACAACTTAACATCTATTCAAAAATAAAAAAAAATTAATGCAAGTAATACCGATGCAAACTATTTACCATACAGAGAATCACACCATTTAAAAATATTTTAGGAATTAGAAATTCAAGGGCTTGCAAACCACAAAGTGGCTACAGAAAACGATGGAAAAGTGGACTAATTAATTTTCATAAGAAAACACTGAAGGAAGTACTGCGCATTCTGAGAAACATAGGGGCCGTCGCGACTAGAGTCCAAGAAACATTCAAATTTTTTTTGTCGAATCCCGATAAACCGAAATTGCACGGGAATAGCTTTTTTTACGAATTAGAGGGGTTTTCGAGTTATCGAGATTTCGATTTAACGAGGTTTAAAAAAGAAAAATTCAAATTAACGAGGCTTTTACATTTGGTCGCCAATGGGAACATTTCTTTGTCGGCATTGTGTCAGCCACAAGAGTAAAGACTGTACGAGATCATGATATTGATTCTAACGCCTTACTTTACTACCCGAGAATGTTCCCATAATAAATACTTTTTTTTTTGTACAATTGAAATGAGTGTTGACGGTGCGATTTCGAATTGTTTCACCACATCAATTCTTTTTGCTCCATTATTAATTGCTGCAATTATGTTTTGCTTTTGAGAAATTTATAAGATTTTGTGTGGATGCTTGTTTGACATTTTCACATTTGAATGAAATAAGCAATAGAGAAGAGAACATTCATTGTGCTCTTTGCATTATTTTGGTTGTTTGGTTTCTCACATTTGCTTTTCCAACAACAATTGAACACAAATTCTTCGAACTTGTTGTTGTGCAATTTTTTTTTGTGAAATGTAGCCGGACAGAACAATGAGGCGACAAAAAGGCGACAATACGATAGTTAAAGTGAAAATAATTTTTTTTTTGTATAAAATGAATTACGATTTATGAAGTTTACGCATTAACGAGGGGACAAAAATATATGGAAATTTTACGAATTAACGTAGTTTTTTCAAGGGAGCAGCAGTTTGTTACGGATTATTGGAGTTTTCGGTTTATCGGGATACGATTTATTGCGATTCGACTGTATAATGCCATAGGATAATTCATTTCAGGATAAAAGTACATTTATATGATTGACAACATATTGTACAAATTATATAAACAATGGTGAATTGGTCAAGTTGAAAACAGATCTGTGCATATAAGCATATTCAAAGCAATTACAAATTACGCAAGGTTAAAGAGTTCAATACGGAGTTGACGCTTTAGTGATAAAAGTCAGTACTACAGAATGCAAGGCGGCCAAGGCAAAAAAAAAATGTTTAACTATTATTTACCGTATGTTGTGCCGATAGGTTACCCTCCGATTGGATGATTTGATCGCGTAGCGTTGTCTGCTGCATGTTAATAGCCTCGATTTGTGAGGTTAAATTCGCAGTTAACGCTGTATTATTGTTGCCATTTTGTGGCTGTGGTTGTTTTTGTTGTGGATGCTGTTGTTGAGTATTTGCCGTTTGAACATTTGGCCACATACTGTGTGGCGGTTGTTGTTGCTGTGGCGCTGCCGTAGGTTGATTCATATTGTATTGTTGTGCATGTTGTTCATGTACATTTGGTGGCATTTGTAGTTGCTGTTGCAAAGGTGGCGGTTGAAGCTGCTGTTTTTGTTGTTGCAGTTGTGGTTGTTGCTGCATTAATGGAGGCGGCGCTTGTGCAAAATGTGGCAGTGTCTGTTGCTGCTGTATATGCATCATGGCCGGTGGCAGCTGCTGATGAACGCCCTGTTTTAAAACTGCTAAGTGCAATAATATGTTTACATAAAACCGTGTTCGTTTTACTTTTAATGGGAAAAATCGCATTTCACTTACATGCTTGTTCCGTGGCCACTCTGTACTGATAATAGTTTGCAAATTCACCTCCGTAAAGAAAATCAAATTTCGGGTTGCCTTGTTGTTTTTGTTTAGTTATAGCTTCGAATTCTGGTCCATTGCGTGCCACAAATTCAGCCAGTTTGTCTATTATATTGCGTAGACTTGCATCTAGGAGTTGAGATTTTCCTTTATTGCAAATTATGGTTCCCCAGTAGTGCACAAAGCGGTCAACGGAAAATACGTTGAATTGCGGCGCTTTTCTCGCTTCTTACCTCTTGGAGCTTGGCAATCCATTTTTACGATTTATTTACACTTCAATTTATTTCTTGCAAAATAAAGCTATAACTTCACTATTTGTAAGTTTATTCATTAAAATTGTTTGGAACTTTTTTTTTTTTAAGTACGACTGTAGACGCCATATTTAATATGCTTCCTCTTCGCCCAGTGTGAACGACAATTGGCGTTTCCTCTTTGCAACTTCACTGTGACTACTCAATAGGGTAGCCATCAGTTTCACATTGGTCCACGACCCAAATTCGTTATCTAGTGCTGATTCGGTGTTAGGAATAGAGTTTGGAGCGCACGGAAAACCGTTCCTTCTCACTCCCGCTGTTTTAGTGCTTCTCTCTTCTGACTTGTACACATACTCAGTTTTTGGAATGAATGTGGAACTTTGTTTAACATACAGTTAAAAGTTAATTGTTTGAAGAAGAGGAAATGTAAATAAATAAGCGACATTAAATATATGCAAGCATGTTTGCATTAAACCGCTGATTAAATAAACCCACTAAGTATTAACAGTGTTACTTACATAAATATTTTGTGGTGTTGGCAAAAGCATAAACGAAACGATTAATGCCATATTAGAGAACTAATTATGATAACGACAATGGGTGACGAGAAATCAAATATAATTAACATTGGAAATGACGCGTCCGAGATAACACATAGTCAACAACCAAAGCAAACTTTAACACAACAACTGCCGCGTAAACCATCTACTACACCACCGGAATTGCGCATCCTATGCTTTGAACTAACACACTACAATCGCACAACTCAGTTTTTACTTAGCTGTGCGGGTGTATTTATACTGTATCTACTCTATGGATATCTGCAAGAGCTAATTTTTACGGTTGAGGGCTTTAAGCCCTACGGTTGGTTCTTGACGCTTGTACAGTTTGGTTACTATATATGCTTCGGGTTGGTGGAGCGCCGAATAGATGCTTACAGAATCGGTGGCAGTTGTCAAAGTGAACCTGCACCGCGCACAATTCCAATACGTACTTATTTACTCTTGGCTTTTTTGACGCTTGGCACAATGGGCCTTTCGAATTCGAGTCTCGGTTACTTAAACTATCCAACTCAAGTCATTTTTAAATGTTGCAAATTAATACCGGTGCTCATTGGTAGCATTATAATACAAGGCAAACGGTACGGTCCGCTGGACTTTGCCGCTGCTGGGGCAATGTGCGCAGGTTTGGCATGGTTTACACTTGCCGACTCACAGTTGTCGCCGAACTTCAACTCGATAGGCGTTGCAATGATTTCCGCGGCGCTTCTATGTGATGCTGTTATTGGCAATGTTCAAGAGAAGGCGATGCGGGAGCATCAAGCACCCAGCTCAGAGGTGGTATTTTATTCGTATGGATTGGGTTTTCTTTATCTCCTTGCGTTGATGCTTCTCACCGGCAATTTCTTTAGTGGATTCGCCTTCTGCTTGCAGGTAAGTTTGTCTGATTCTCTGATTTAGAAATTATTTAAGAAAATATTTTGATTTTAGCATCCGCTTGAGACATTTGGTTATGGTTTCCTATTTAGTCTTTCTGGTTACCTTGGTATACAGTTTGTTTTGGCGTTAGTCCGCAGCTCCGGTGCTCCACTTGCTGCGACTGTGACTACTGCACGCAAGGCGGTGTCAATAGCTTTATCGTTTTTATTCTTTACTAAGCCGTTTACCATGCAGTAAGTTTTTAACCCAAAGATGAGGTATTAATGAGTTAATTTATTTTTATTATTTTTACCTCTTAGATATGTTTGGTCCGGTTTAATCGTTGTGCTTGGCATTTATCTAAATGTCTACAGTAAAAAGCACAAAATAACATTTTCGGATATGCGCATAAGCACAAAACGCTTCTATTTGAATCTAATAAATTTCGATCGCTCACGGAGTCGCAGATTCTTATTCGAGGTTTAAATTTTTATAAAACTTACAAAGCTTTTTTATAGTAGTATATTTCGAAAACTAAACCAAAAATGCAATAGTTTATTGTCGAGTAAAAAGATAACTTTACAAATAATATACTTTATAAAAGTGTATACGTGAGAAAATACTTGTCTTAAATTACTTTTCTAGATCAAATTCCAGCATGTGTGCTAGGAAATCCTTACGCTCTTTGCCTGAAGTGATTTGGCCTACCATGCGGTCCACGTACTGCCGCTGATGCTTGATAATGAATTTGTTGCATTGTATGATTGTGGCACCCGTGTACAGTGTACGAAATTTTGCGCGTAAATCGCCAATCTGTGAGTCGTAAATGAAATGGGCTAAAACGCATTTGGTAATAGAAACAGCACAACACGCACCAAAGTGATAAAGGGCAACGTGGCGGCCAAATAACGATGTGCGCGGTGTAAACATCGTATAATAGCAATCTTGGTGTGTTCATTGCTGTATTTTACACGAAAACCTTGCTCCAATATGCCGATCCCGTAAACACCAAAATATTTCTGCACATTTTGTAGTATACATTTGGCTAGGGTACTATCGCTAATAAATATCTTGGACATGGGTTTGTGTGGCATTATTTGCACAGCAATATAACTAGTAAGAATTAAAATATATTTAATAATTTATGTTTATCGTAAATTTTAAAATATTCACAAATCTAACCGATTCTTGATGCGCACCATTGCAACAAAAAAAAAGAAACTCAAAACAACTCGCGGCGCATGTGAACAGTATCAGCTGAGTGTCGAATGCAACTTTGCGTTAGTTTTATCTCATAGAGTGACCAGCGTATTAGAAGTCTTAGCGGTAAGCCGTTACTTCAAAGTGCACAAATAGATTGGTTAATCGAGTGGATTTCATGTTATATGTGACATAACATAAATAAGTTAATTGATTTATTTGACTTCGAAAATATACATATGTATATGCCTTTAAAGTACGAAATTTGTGTTTATCATATATTTAAACCAAGCGCTCTAATAAAATAAAAAAAAAACACCAAAAGAAGACGGTGGTATATAATATATTTAAATAAACCAAACTTGATCGACGACACTTCCTACTTTGAATCTAAGAAAACTTTGCTTAATATGTCTATTTGTCGTTTTGCTTTCTTTGACGAAAATGTCAGATCGTAAGCTTCAGCACAATGAAATAAATCTACGTAAGCAACACATAAAAATTATACTCAGAAGCATTGCCAAGCTTCGAACTGGAACTCACGATATTCGCTAATGTTAAAGAGAGCTTGCGAGAGAGGTAAACGTCGTTGACGTCGCCTATCAAACAGTAACATCTTTCAAAAGGTCTGGTGGTTAGGCGTAATTGTCTCCTGCCCTTGTGATCGAAAAAACAACTCTCCGGTACTCTCAAAATTTTTTGTTGACTGTGTGTTAACGTTGCCGTCTGAGAAAGTACGGCTGATAGCAGTTGATTGTTAGCGATTAAAAAAGTGGCTTGATCAAAATTGGTGTCATTAGTAGTGGAAGCAACCGCAACATAAACGGTCAGGCGTCGGTATCAAAATAAGTTCACGGTCAACATAAATTAGCTTATCAGCACGAAGCACTAAACAAGTTTGAAACATTTGCCTAAAATAACATTGATTCGACCTTCGAGTCTGTAACTGGACGGAGAGTTTAGCAGCACCATGACAGAAGTAGAACGTTATTATGTGGGTGTCGATGTGGGAACAGGTAGCGTGCGCGCCGCGTTGGTTACCCCACGTGGCAAGATTGTCAAGATGGCCGTGCAAGAAATACAGACATGGAAACCTGAGCTGAATCATATGGAACAATCATCGAAGGATATCTGGAATGGGGTGGTGAAGACGGTGAAGGTATGTAACGTTACTTATTGAGGAATACTCAATTGCTAAGCAAGTTTACTTTGTAGGAAATACTCGGCGGCGTTAATAAAGACAATGTGCAGGGCATTGGTTTCGATGCTACATGCTCGCTCGTCATCATAGGTCCCGAGGACGCACCGCTAACAGTCAGCAAGACGGGTGAGCCAGAACAGAATGTCATACTCTGGATGGATCATCGTGCACAGGCAGAGACCGATCAGATTAATGCCACAAAGCATCCGCTTTTACAATATGTCGGAGGCGCTGTTTCACTCGAAATGGAGCTGCCCAAACTGTTATGGCTAAAAAAGAACTTACCCGAGACGTATGAGAACATGTGGCATGCCTTTGATTTGCCCGATTTTCTCACTTGGCGCGCGACAAAAAACAATTCGCGTTCCTTGTGTTCGGTGACTTGCAAATGGAATTATGATGGCGAGGCGGGCTCTTGGAATACGGATTTTTTGCGTCGCATTGATCTTAAGGAAGTCGCATGCAAATTGAATAAACTGGGAAGAAGTGTAAAGGCTCCGGGTGATCCAGTGGGCAATGGTCTATCTGATGAAGCCGCCAATGAGTTTGGCTTAAATCCAGGAACACCCGTCGGAACTTCTATGATTGATGCGCATGCGGGAGCTTTGGCTTTGTTTGGCGTGCGCACCAGCGACTTAAGTGGCTGCCGTTGTGGTAGGGATCCAATTGAAGGCAAGATGAGCATTATTGCGGGCACTTCTACGTGCCACATGAGCGTTGCCAGTGAACCGATTATGGCAAAAGGAATTTGGGGTCCATATAAGGATGCTCTAATGGAAGGTTATTACTTACACGAGGGCGGTCAAAGTGCGGCTGGTGCGTTGCTTGATCATATATTAGAGTCACATCCGTCTTATCAGTCGCTTAAGAGCACGCATGGCGATAATGCGTGAGTAATGGAAGCACGTCAATAGCCCACTTTTCTATATGCTATTTTTACGATTTCAGTTCAATATGCAAATATTTTAACGAGATGCTCGGTAGGCTGGCTGACGAGCGTAATGTTGAACAAGCTGCATTGCTGACGAAGGATTTCCACGTGTGGCCGGATTACCATGGCAATCGCTCGCCTGTGGCCGATCCCAATATGCGTGGCATGGTAAGCAACTAATTGGCAGAATCCATGTACGCTGCACTTAGTGATTTGTTAAAATTTTTCCGACAGATTTGCGGCTTGGATATGTCTGCCGATGAAAATAATTTGGCTATAATATATTTGGCGTTTATACAGGCCCTAGCGGTGAGAACTTTATCTGCCTATTGCAGATGTCACATTTCCACAAAAATCTATCGCGTGTATAATTTTGAAGACGTATTTAGCTCAGCCGTAAAAGAATACTCCTGGTTGCAATGAATGCATTTATCGGCCAATTGCGCACATTGTAAAGATCAAAGTTATGCACGCGAAAGATCATTTACCCCGAAAAATCTCTTTAGAATTGATGTGAATTCGGCGTAAAGCTAATTGAATAGTAATGTATATTTTTTGTTCTTAATAGTATGGCACTCGATTTATTATTGAAACGCTTGTGGAAAGCGGTCGCAAGCCTTTTGAGCAGTTGCTCTTTTGCGGTGGTCTCTCTAAGAATGCACTTTACGTTCAAACGCATGCGGATGTCTGCAACATAGCTGCTCTTGTGCCCGATGAACAGGAAATGATGTTGGTCGGAGCCGCAATCTTGGGTGCTTTTGCCTCTGGGCAATACCCAACGCTGAGCGAGGCTTCGCTTGCCATGGCTGGTCCCGGTCAAATGAAGCAACCGAATAAGAATACCATATGCTATCATAATAGGAAGTATAAACTGTTCTTGGAGATGATGAGGGATCAGAAAAAATATCAGAAAATGATGGCAATTCAACCAAAAAATCCAGTAAAAAATTAGTTAATTATAGTGCAATGTAGAAGCCTTTAGAGTCTGTTTGGCTTAAAAAAACTTTCGAAATGAATTTTATTACTCAAAATTGAAAATTTACCATATAAAATAAACATAAAGAAACTATTACAATGCGCGTGCGCACTTTCTTTCTGTCCCAGCCTCTCCATGCTTTCAAAATTCTATCCAGCGCGAAAGTTAGGCTATGAAAGCGGCCGCCTTGGAGAGGATCTTGCCACGACAGACGGGACAAGTGACTACAATTTTCTCGGAGCAATCTTCGCAGATGCACACATGACCACAGGGAAGTATAATAATCTGCAAGCATATAGTAGTTTCCAGTAAGTTTTTGATAAAGCAAGTGATTGTATTGGATAACCTCTTTGGGATTTGTCGTGCAGACCACGCAAAGTTGGTCCGTGGTCAGTACTAGTGGTCTATTTCGAGCGCGACGCTCACGCCTTTCTTTTTCAAGGACTTCCTTGATGCGTTTTTCGTTCCATTGCTGTTTCTTTCTACGATAGAGCTTACGTCCAATAATGCCCACTAACACGGCTGATATGGCGCTAAAAATAAAGATCTTGACACTATGTGCGAGATCCCATTAAAATGGCATCAGTTGAGGTAAATCTAAGGGAAAGTACTGCTTACATCATTGAATTCTTTGCATCTTCAAATTTTTTAATAAGTGTGGATTTGGTTGCCGTAGTGAGAAAGAGTGGGCCTGCTTCTGAAGGCTGCATACGCAGGTTTTTGCCATCCAATTCCAGCTCACCAATCGCCGTTATAAAGCTGCCATCGCGTAGCACTTCTTCAGTTGTCTGCAAGCCCTTCTGCCGCATGCCGGAAAAGAACCCGAAAACATGGTCGAAAAAGGATAATGCGGTAGGCTCATAGTTATCGTAGACGACGTCCATATCCAGCACGGCGGCCGAAAGAGCGTCCACGATTTCGACGGCGGTGTCTTTGTTGCGCAACTCGAAGGGCATTTCATTCGAGGAGACGTGTATCAGTTTACGTTGCTCCGTCCAAAACCCGGCAAAGCCACGCGTTATTCGATGTTCGCTTAGTTTAATTACCTGAAGTACGCCGGTTACAGAAGGTGAGAGCACGCTGCGCATTGGCGCGCCAATGGGCGTCACAGTACCGCGCAAGATGGCATATGGTATTTTTTTGTCCTTTTGCCGTGCGACAATTTGTTTGAGATCGTCATCGATGGTATATTGTGGCGCTTTCTACATGAACGCAAGGGTGAATTAGAATTGCGAGTTGTTAAATAACCACAAAAAAAAAATAATATATATTTTCGCGATCTTCACCTTCAGCACTCTCACTGTATTTTTGTAGCTAACATATTCTTTAATGCACACGCCTAATATGATTACATCAACACCAAGTGCAATGCACTCGTGCAGGAAATCCATTTTTTTGTGTGTTTAATATGCGTATTTTACAAAATAATCATTAAATTTATGATTTGATTAATTCTTTCTCAGCTGGTTTTGTTTACAACTTCCAATTGAATGTAACATCTGATTCTATGAAAACTTTATTCAACACTAAAAGCAGTATTGAACAATGTAAATTCTCACGCGTGAGAATTGTTTAACCTGACAATAGGAAGACCATAGTGCCTCTGAATAAGCGGCTGTCAGTGTTGTATAAGACTTATTGTAGACGTATAGGTTTGCGTTTTTGAGCGTAAAACCAAAAAACGTATGGCGGACAGTCAGAAAAGGTGTGATTGATAATGATGGATATATAAGAGGATAGTAGTTAAGATCAATAGCTATCGTATGTCTTCAAATGAGAGACTGTCGATGTTTGAGTGAGTGAACAAAAAATAAGAGAATATGCGTTTTCTCATGTTTCGCATGCAGCGAGTATGCGCTAATATATGTTTTGACTGTGACTTTAGTTGACTTCTCGTCTTCTTCACCCTTATCAAGTCAATAGATTTCAGTTAAATGTACAATATTTGAATTTGATTTAAATAAAATGGACATAACTATCTTCTGTATTTTAATTTATTTTGGATATTTGAAGCTAATTCGGTTTGTTTCTTTTTTGAGGAGCGGTTAACGTAAATAAGTAAGTCGTGATTTCAAACCCCTGTAGATCAGAAAATTTTTGTTCTTCTCTTTATAAAACAGGCAAATCGGACAATAACATCGTGACCGACAGTGTCAGGTTATGGGAGATTTTGCTCTATTTTGATGGCTAAGCTAGAAGAAAGGCCCACCTTCATATGCCTGTGCTGGATTTAATAGTCTACTGAGATTTCTTGTGAAAATATTCTTAATTTAATAGCAAACTTAGTACAGTAGTTAATTGTTCAAAATACTAAATGAAATCGTAGTATTTGCTTTATTTATTTGTGCTTATTTGTCGTTTATGTAGCTGGAAACTTTGTAGAAAGTACGGAACCTATTTATATTTGCCTAATAAAATGGGTCGAAAATTGAAACAAATATTTGTGTCACATTCGATTTCAGCTTTTAAGTTGTTTAGATAAAGATAAAAATTCACACCACTGATGCTGAAATACCAAAATAAATGTCTTTTGTTTCTGACTCCGAAGGTATCATGACTCTGAATAAATATTGATAAACCTTTTACCAATTCTGATTCACTGAGTGTTGTTGTTTTAGTAACTGTTGTTGTTCTTCTTGTGGTAATGTTGTCTATTAGTGCGCAATCAATATGAGAAGAAAATAACGAATTCAACACCAGCAGATAAATTTAATTGCCGAAATTGGAACGCAATCAGTTCAGATAGCTAACGAAGTTCGACGTGGTGAGTCGAATAGAAATTCTTAGGGAAAACGGAACTTCAATTTATAGAAAAAGAATTATTGAAGGCAATAGAATTAAGTCAGCGTGAATTAAGGCATTATGTGGCGACAAGTGTATCAGGCTTTAGTAAGTTTTCAAAAGAATTATGTTAGCTAAAATACTAATTCCGCCACTTTTTTCTTTCAGTGCATCTGTTGTGCTCTCAGCAGTGCTGTGCGGGCTGTTACCTATTCAACGCTGCGGATGCCTGAGTCACCATTTGCAGATGTGTATCACCCACAACAACAAACGCAACAACAACAACAACAAAGACGCATCATGCCACGTGAAACGAATACCTGTGAAAGTCGCCAAACTCCAGGACCAATTTGTGAGTCCTGTGAATTACTTTCAACCTGTGTACGCCATTCGAACGGATGGGTTAACATTCCCGTTGAGTCCTGCGACGTACAAAATGGATATTACTGCAACTCACGCATGGGCAAGTGTTCGAATGCCACAGGTCCTTGCCATCCGTTTGGCATTGAGGGCAATTTTCAGTGCACCTCGCAGGGCGTCTATCCGGATCCGTACGATTGCCAAAGGTATCACATGTGCTACTTCGTTGGCGCCACACTGGTCGCGGCCAGCGTAGATTGCGGCAATGACAAAGCCTTCGATGCGCACACAGGTCAGTGTTCTTTGACGCTGCAAAATGTTGTCTGTCTGCAGCGACAATACGATTGCCCCGCCGTGGGCTACGTCGCACCTTGGCCCACAAATCCGAATATTTTCTATGTCTGCAAATCGACGGTGAAGGAGAATCAAAACGATTTGGTTGTGCTGTATCCGTCATTGCATCGTTGTGCGGATGGTGAGGTCTTCGATGACTTTTACTGCCGCAATGTGACCAGGCCGGTAACGCCCCCGCCAGAGGTATGTTTAAGCGAAGCCTTCCTCTCAGTCACTCAAGTTATTATATTTTTCTTATTTAAATTCCAAAGCAGCCCATTGATGATCCCAATAATCCCAATTCAACAATGCGCTGTCGTCAAGTTGGCTTATCGGCCGATACGAATGATTGCCATAAATATTTCTACTGTTCCATGTTGAATGGCACCATGCGTCATCTGGAGTGTCCTATGGGTACATATTACAATGCGCCGCTGTCCTCGTGCACACTGGGAACGTGCTGAGACTGGATACGGATTTTGTTGGGGATTTGGCATAATATGTAATTTTAATCTTGATCAATTACATTTTTAATTAATTCAATTGTAACTACAAAGTAAAAATCTTTAAATAAATTAAATCGCATTATTTAAATGTTGTATATGCAAATAATTGTCATTATTCTGAGGGTCTTAAAGGGGTACCAAAGTAATTTGATATAAGTCAAAGTTGAAGAACTGAAGGGCGCAGTTGAAAATTCAAATACGATGCAATTTCAGACTTACTAAAATGCTGCCTTATGATATGCAGTGAAGTCGCCTGGATCTAAGGATAAGGATACGAAGCATAGGGGGCATAACACAATTAGGTGTGAGATTGTGGTGCACCTTAGTAAGCCCGCAGTTACTTTGAGCATGATAATGACTAATATTGTATTGTATATAAAAATATGTCAAGTTTATATGTTATTGAGAATTAGAAAAATTAAACTGGCATTTGCTTCAAGGTTCAATTGAACATGGATGGAAGCTTGATTGGAACACGAATTTGCCAAGTATATCTCACATGTACCATTGCCTGATAGCGACTTGGACCCCGTCTAGTCACATTTGCCAACTACGCCGTCGAAATTTTATCTTTTAATTGGCAAGCAATATTTTTGATTAACAAGACTTATTTGGGATTTTTTCTATGAAACAACGCCAAGTTGTAGTTTATCTTGAAGCAGCAGAAAGTGTTCATGATGTGGTTGAGTTTGCTTAGTTTGTTGTTCCTGCTGGCCGGCGGCATTGGCGCGCAATCGTGGGCCGAGGAGCCATCCGACAATGGCACGCAAATGATCGACTCGTATGAGCTGGTGTACAATCCCTGCACCAATATACGCCGGGCGGGCTTCGTTTGTGTGGATTGCGCCACGCTTGGCTACTGCATGCACGCGAATGGCCAATGGCAGACCATCGAGATGACCACGTGCCAGACGGACGCCGGCTTCTACTGCAACGATGAGAATGTCTACGGCTGCACCTGGGCACTGCATTGCCAGGTGCCGGTGCGTGGCAAATTCTTCTGCCAGTTGCCGGGCATCTACCCCGATCCGTACGACTGCCGCAGTTATCACGACTGCAGTGTCGATAATGTGGATACGCCGCAGCGTTGTACGAACGGATTGGGCTATTCCACGCTGACGCAATCGTGCAGCATGCCGACGCAGAGTGACGCCTGCCGTGAGAAACAGTACAATTGCACTTGGGTGGGTCAGATGGGCGCCTGGCAGAGCAATCCGAATTTCTATTATGTCTGCCAGAAAGATCGACAGGGCGACGTTGACGTCTTCTATCCATTGCTGCTGCAGTGCCAGCCAGATTATATTTTCAACGGCAGACTGTGTGTGCATTCATCCATGCTACTGCAACAAAGGGCAGTCGTGCCTGAGAACGCGCCACAGTTGTTGCGTCAGGCTTGCCCTGCATATCAGATCACTGCCGATCCTACCAATTGCAAGAAATATCAGTTCTGCACACGTGGCGTTTGGGCCAGTTACACTTGCGCTGAGGGTGCGTATTTTGATGCTGGCATTGGTGCCTGTCGTCATGGCGATTGCCCTTCGGCAGGCGGTTCTAATAGCGCAGGTACTCAATGCCGACGTCTGGGCATGGCAGCCGATCTCGCGGACTGTAGCAAATTCTACACTTGTGCGAGCTTGAGTGACAATGTACAGCACAGCTCCTGCCCGCCGGGGACCATCTACATTGCGGAGCAGTTCACCTGCGTCGCTGGCAGCTGTTAACTGTCTCTCAATGAAGACATCATAACTCGAGTCGACGTCTTTTAAACGGACTCTGCATTCCAGAAAGAGTTTCTCGCATTTGTTTCAAAACATTCCATTATTTTTTTATTATTATTATTTTTACTAAATTAAAACTTAATGCTCCGTTTAAATTAATATAATTTAAAAACTAAATGTACTAGAAATAATTTAACCAGATTAACATTTAATCATCGCATTCATTCACAACTGGGTGCAGCACTATGGAGGCACCATTGCAGCCAGTGCGCTCAGATATGAAATCATGGAAGTTGCTCTCCAAAGCCCACATGAAACGCTTATGACCAGGCAGCACCTGAATAGCAAGAGAGAATACATAAATGTCAATTAAACCGTAAGAGTAAGAAAGTGTGCCAAAATGCAACTCACTTGTGTCGAGAGGCGACAATCGCCACCGCGTTGCACTTCCTGCAGATTGGCGGCCTTGAAGCAGGTTTCCGTGTCCCACAAATAGATGTCGTTCTCGCCCTTGTAGCGGAAGAACAATGATGTGCCGCCGTCGGCGCCAAGCAAGACCATTTGCTTGCCAAATGGTTTGGGACCCACATCGATGATGGAGCCAGCACCGCGACCCACGCGCAGATATTCACCCTTAATGGAGTAGAGTCGCGGCGAGCTCAGGTAGGTGAAGAAGAGCGTCGAGGTGCCGTCGGGTTTCGCGGTGAGCGCAGCGTAGAGCACGTCATTGGTGGGCGCAGTGGCTTTGGGCAGCACAATGCGGTACGATTTGCCGCCCGTGATATCGTAGACGAGTATGCTGCGTGCGCCCGCATCGGCCACGTAACTGTGACAAGAGCAAGAAGAGACCACGTTCACGCTTAGCGAGGTTGTCAAAGGAAATGACTTTGGCACGAAAAACTCATTACGTTGGCGCTTAACTGTTTTGATTTAAGTTGCACAAGTGGCGCATTTTAAATGGTTTTGTGTTAAGTTCTGCTAAGTTGGTTCGCTTGGTAATGAGTTTCGGCTGAATTTCAGCTGCATGCGGTGGCAAGTCAAAGCCAAAATAAATTGTGCAATTAATTGCATGCGCCTCTCATTTCACGAGGATTGCAGCAATTAACAGCTCACTGACAGTTTCAAACTTACACAAATGGTTTGTTGTCCTTCGAGTAGTCAACGACGAGGAATTGCAGGCGCGAGTCTGCGGTCACCAGATCTGATAAGTCGATGCTCTTCACAACTTTGCTGTTGGCCGTGTTGATGGCAACGATTTTGGGGCCACAGCGCCTGATGGGCTGTTCCAGTGTATTCACAATGCCCACATCCAGCACCCAAAGTAGTCCCTGCAGCAGTTTAACAAATGAATAATATTAAGTCTTCTGTGCATTCCACACTTCGGCAATGTAGTGAAAAATAATTTTATGCAGAGCGGCACCCTGTCGCCAAAGATTTAGTTATGTTAAAAAGTGTACTTCCCACTGCAACTATTGATTATGAAAATAGTATGAGAATAGGTCCTTAAAAATAGCAGCAGCTATCAGACTGAGCTGGGTCTGTGAGCAAACTTCCTTAGAGTCAACAAAATCAGACCTAGTAATGCTAATTCATTTCGGTAGTATCATATACTGAAATCTACTTCATTTCTTTACTAACTACTTTCGGATTAAGTCATTTTTTTAGGCCGAAATGAGTAATCCAATTAGTAAATGAGAAAATAATTAGTTTAAGAATTTGGATATTTATATTTCTATTTTCTCACATGAGTAGAATCAAGGCAAACTATCTGCAACTATTTCATGTGTAGATATGCAAAGAATAGGGAAAGGAAGCCTGTTTTAGTTTTACTGAAGCTCTTTCAGCCTTTGAAAAAAAAAAAATCGAACACGATTATTCGAAAAAGCATTTTTCTTCTCATGTCTGCAACATTAATATTTATCTTATATCAGTATCGTTATGCAAGTGCTGAAAATGTTTTTGTATGCAGGATATTACGGTGTATTTTTATTTGTGAATTTCTTTTGAATTGCTTTTTTCCGTTTAATTTTATCGTATGCGCAATTTTAACGCGGATTTCGATTACGCATACGCCACGTTGTTCACTTTGATAGTCGCATTTTTTCGCAAACCAAATTGCCTTGTGAATTGCTTTTGTGGCTGCACCACTTGACACACCTGCAAGAGTGGCAGGCGAGCAGCACTTGCTTTTTGATTTGAGGCTTGGTTAATTCGTTGAATTGTAGTCGAGTGTGTGTTGCCTGGTCAGCATGCCTGACGTGCGTACATGAATTGTTTTTTATGCATTTAAAATCGTTTGCATTTTAAATGAAATAAAAACACTTGGGCTGATGCTTTTCATGCAAATTTCATTACATATTAAATACGAAATTAATGGCATGTGATTGATGTGAATTAATGTGAGACGCCCTGCATTTCGTTCGATATGCTAGGAATTAGGCATATGGATGCTGGATATACTTAAATTTTTATTTAGGTAAGTGAATGCTAAAGTTCTTAATAGCTTTCGTACTTGGAATAGGTTCTCAAAAAGGCTTATTCAAACTTCGTGTGCTTGTATAAGTCTAAGAGTATAAGCATTGATAAAATACTCTTCGGTTTTCAAGAAGAGCATTTGGCAGCACATTTCGCTTTGGAATTAAAGACATGCCACTTTGTAAAGCAGTGCACTGCTTCTGCTCGTTCACTTTATACACGCGATTGAATATATTTTCTTGTGATTCACATTTAATTTGGAATATTTTCAATTTCACTGGCGTGGGTGCAATTTACACATGCCACTTGCACTTATGGACAGGCGCGCGTTGATGCCATGCCATGTGCCACGGGGCGCTTTGGTTTAATAAATATTTTCATTTAATTGACACATGCCGCTGACGATGCTGTGCCACGGCTGTTTGAGTGCGGTGCAGGAATTAACACGAAAATTCTTATACACGAAAGGCATTTTGTTTATGGCAATTATTGAATTTGAAAATAATTGAAATATAAATTAAATATGGCGTATATGGACTGTTAACTTACGTTCGGATCGACGACTAAGTCGACAACCGACTGCAAGGCCTGACAGTTGCCCTCCTCCTGTATGGCCCAGCATGGATAGGGTGCGATCTTCGTCAGGCATTGGCCCTTCTTCAGATTGACCTTGCCGAGTGTGAAGGGCACGCCTTGCTTATAGCGCGGCAGTGCCACAAAGGCCGAGTCCCTTAGCAGCTGTGCGCGCGTGACGATGACATTCCTGGGCACAAAGCGACCCGACTGCACATAGATGTTCTTGGTGGACTCGCAGGGCCAGAAGAGATTGCTGCCGCTCAATTGAAACGTCAGCTCGGCCAAGGGGTTCTTACTGCATTTCGTGGGGCCAATCACTTCGGGGTACGCGGGACTGTTCGCAGTGTAGCCGACGTCACTGGCACCGTAGGCGGCCTGCGCTGGCGCCACAAACTGCATGAGGACGAGCCATGCCAATGCGGCCAAAAGACAATGATGTCGCAGCATTTTCGCTAATCTTCCGCTAATTTTCGCTTATTTTTGCTGAAACTGGCACAATTTGACTTTCACTTGGCGTTGGCTTCGTGCTGAGACTGCAAAATTCTTGCATTGGCTTTCGCATTTATATATTTAACATAAATGCTGTTATTTTCGCTGCTGAGCACATACTTCAGCGCAATGCGTTGTTCTTGTTGCCGCTGCATGCTGTGCGGCTTGACCGTGAGCCAGGTCAGGCGCACGCACGAGCGTCGGCGAACATATGTAGTTGGCCGTGTTGGCTTCTGGTCGGAAGTCTTGCGCTGCAAAATGCGGAAGTGTGTGCGCATACCAGCAGCGACACTGCAACGCACTTTTCATTCTGCCATTCGAAAGTATTTGAAGCATTTGAAGCGTGCAGAGTGCCTGTGGTCTCAGCTGACGGCATGACTGGGCGTGTTTTTTTAGTTAAGAACTTTTCTTTTGGGTTTTTGCTTATACAAAAATAGCTGCAAAACAGCTTTTCAAAAATGTTATGCACGTTTAATGAATTTTTTATTTTAAATGACGCGTCTATATAAAATGATCAATAAGCGATCTTGCAGTTGACTGTATTCAATATTTAATAATCCACATGTTTGACATGACATGACGTTTGAGATCTGCCAGTCAAGTTTTAAAATGAGTTTAAAGAAAAGCATTTCAACTTCATTATGATTATAAAATTCATCAGCTAGATGCTTCGGATCAATCTTTATACAATTTTGCATCGCCAATCTTAGTATATTTTAAAAAAATGCAATGAACCCATAGCGACCTGTGAAAAAAATGGAATGCCGATTAAGTCTGTGAAAAATTGCAGTTTTTTTGCAAGTACCTAAAAGAAATATTGGCTTGGTAGAGCCACACTAGGTCTAAGTGAGTAACAGATAGAAAAAATGGGGGGAGAGAGAGAGACTAAGTGAGTTTAACATGTAGAGAGTTAGAGAAAATATGTCTGTAGCGTGCATGCAAGATTCAGTTTCTGAGATCTGCTTAGGGTTCTCATGCTGGCTTCTACAGATTTTTAATGAACCGCCTTCAGATTTTCGTTCAATAGCTTTTGCTGGAGGGGCGGTGAGTGTTCGGCTGTGGTTTAGTGGTTAGCATTTCATTTTTACGACGTCAATGACAGACATTCAATCTTTGGCTAAGCAAACACTGAACAAAGCAAGAAAAATAACATTTTTTCTTTTTAGCAATTACCGCACACAGAATGCTGCCCAATAGTTTGAGTGTATAATTTTATTATGTCAAAGTCTTTTAAAAAGTTTCCTTTCAATTTGGCGATCGTCAGAAGCAGTCATTCGAAGTATTGTGTAAATGAGAGCCCAAGTTTGCAAAGTTACACACATACAATTTTATGGCTATTTTCGTCCTGTGTCAGGCGTAGGCTGTCGAAACCTGACTTGGCTATTTCTGCACTCTGACATTTTTTTATAATTGTGACATGGCTTTGTTATATGGTCATGTAGTTTCACAACATGGCAGTAACTTTTATTTGCGATACTAAATGTTAATGGTTTGCTTTTAGGCCCACGCTCGCTGGTATTTGCCGCCTTCCCTCTCTACACCCTTTGCCGCCTATCGTCCTTGAATCGACCACTTAAAATACGCACTCTCACAGTTCCATTAACTGGCTGAAGCTTAAGTTTGTCCAAGTTGTTGTGCCGACGTTTGACCACATGCCGGTGACAGGCTTTTCTGCTTAGGCTCGTATGCAGATTCGGTAATGTGGCAGTTTTTTGTTTGCTTTTTGATTGGTTTTGATTATTGACGAAATGGGTCTATGGCCGTCTATTTGAAGTTTGCGGAATTCACTATGTAAGCAGTAATGGCAATGTACACATGCCATATGCCACGGAGCAGAGCTACTCATGCTCTAGCCTTTTCAACTATGTACTACAGTTGAGACCGATTGTCAAGTCAGTCGAACAATAATAAGCTGACCTTTTTTTGTACAGCGTCCACAATTGCAGCAGGCAAAAGTAAGTTCACTTGTGATTTCAAAATGAATGTGTTTTTTTCCGCATTTGGTTTTCTGCAGCACGACAGCGCAGGCGAGAACAGAAACGTTGCACGTAAGCAAGCTGCACGTGCTTGGTACATTTAGCAGATTGAATCTTACGGAACGAGTAAGGCAAAGTTAACTGAGCAGCAAGAATACTTATGGGAAAATGAAAGGAAAAACGAGTATGGCGAGTTCAGCTACTGTTGGGCAGGACTGCATTCTGGGCGCATAATTTGAGCAGCGGAGCAAGCGAACGACTTGTGCTGGCGCCAAGCAGCAAAAGCCACATACAAAGGGAATAAAGGCCGGCAACTGTGTGGCTATGGCTGTGGCTGAGTGAGGAAATCGTAAAAGCCACTTAAAACATAATCAAAATCAAACTAAGCATGTTGACCCTTTTGATGATATTTTCGAATTTTTCACAGTTTTCACAATTTTCACAGTTTTCACAATTCTCGCAGTGGCAGCAGGAAGCTGAACGCTGACAACCGAGGAAAAATATATGCGTATAAAAGCTTAGATAAAACTGACAAAAATATAAGGGAGCAGTCAAGTAGCTGCCGCAAGGGTTTTCACGTAAGCATTCAGGATCCGGGCATTTGCGTCAAATTACAAACAGATTGAATTTGTATTTGTATGCATCCATTTTGATAAAGTCGCCTGACCGTGAGTCGGCTCTGCCTTGCCTACATATGCCGGCTCGGCTGATCAGCAAATTTATTGAAATGATAGTCAGCCAGACAAAGTGTCTGCGCGCGTAGTGGTGATAAAAATTTTATGCAAATTTTTGAAAAAGGGGCAAAAAATATTGGCGTAGATGTAAAGCCAACATCCTTAAGTGTAAAATCTTCAAATGCTCGTCTATATATATTTAAATTTTCGATTTGATTTTTTCTTGCTCTTTTTTTTTAAGTTTTTGTGGCGTCATCAGGGCTATGGGAAATGGATTCTTTTTAGCAATGGCATGCGTTTACATTTACATACCTTGATGGAAAATTGTGTTTAAGCCCGTGGGTTAGCTTCAAAATGGATTTCACACGCTTTAGCACAATTAAATCTATTTCTGGTTTGGTTTTATTTTAATGCATTTGTTGTTGTATGTATATATTTTTTGAAATTCTTTTTGAGTCACTTTTATTGCATTTTGCTGATTTAGACGAAACTTGTAATCGCAAAAGCTGGCAAAGAAAATCTTGAAAAAAAAAAAGAAATAATAATGCACAAGCACGAGGCATACTTAAGCTTCGACGCAATGTGCGGAAAGTAAAACAAAAATAATAAAAAAAAGAAAAAAAAAAAAACAACAAGAAATATTAATAAGAAAAAGAAAAAAAAAAAATTAAATCAGACGATATTATTGAACAATTTGCAGTAAAAAAAATGTGCACATACTTCGAAAACTTTTGCCAAGTCAGCAGTCAATTGTGGCAGTAATGACTGTAGCCACTAAGCAATCGTGGTCTGTTGATTTTGTCGTCAATAATAATTTTGAAATGTTGCATTAAATAAATAAGCCCAATTCGACATGACCAACATCAATTTAAAACTCTTTGCTTTGCGCACAGTGTGCTGCATATGTGCAAAAAGATGATGGAATGCATACTTCTACAATATAACAATGGCACAATAGTCATTTTTGGCGTACTGATATTCGCGTTCAATAATTCTTATAATTCTAATGTTGAGGTTGGTTCGAAGGTTTACATATTATTTATATTAAAAAATTTTGGGATAATTAAAAATTTAATTTAAAGTAATCAGCTTATACTTTTGTTTGCGGATTTTCTTAAATACGATTTTCTTTTTTCTTGTTTGAGAATTGTTTGCAATCTAAACGTCTACAAACAAATAAAGCCAATTTAGGACAGGCAGTTTTGTGATGCTATTAAGTTTAGTGGCATACAAGTCTTCTGTAAGCTTATTTCTTATAGCAGCATAGTTGGAGGATCTACCAGAGATGGCAGATACTGTTTTTTTTCGCGTGTTTTGAGTAAAATTTATGTCACCAAGTCAGATGCATCATTAGATTCGTTCTGAGAACATTGAAACCCACATTGAAGCCAAAGAGTCTAAAAACATTTCATCACATAACTAATTTTTTCAATTTTGATTATATGCAATCATTATAAATAAATAATAAATAAATTATGAAACTTCTCGTACATTATATATGGTTTAAAAAAATTGTTGAATCAGTTCTTATTGAATGAGCTAAAATGTAAAATTTTTTGGCTTGACATATGTCAGCAGCGGTCAACTCGTTGCTTGTCCTTAATGTACAACGCAAGCAGCCCACTGTGCGCTGAGTTAACTGAGCGTTTTTCGCCCAATTGCTTTACTGGCTTATCGTTTTACTTTATTTTGCTTAAACATTTTATTAACATAATTTTGCGCACATACTTTTTTGATTACACTTGAATAAATCTTTTGCTTGATGTTGCATTTTAAATTGGCCGCAGTGCTGACCCGCTTTTCGTCAGCTTTGCTATCGCATGTGATTTTCTTTTTAAATTATTATTATATTTTTTTTGTTTTTGTTTTTTTTTTTCTTTTTCATTTTTTTGTTTTGAACCCTAACCAATACAATTTATCACGTTATTACGAATACGCTCCCATAACCCAAAAGCCAAGTTCAGTTGAAAATTACTTTTGGGTCATTTTGTTTTCGATATCTGTTCGGCTTCAGTTTTTTCTTTCAACGCCTAATGGCCAAAATTGAGACGCTTATCACTTGCCGCAGCGGCTTGCTTCTAGTGCTGCTGCTGCTGTTGGCATGTTTGATGTTGTTGTTGTTGTTATTGTTGCGTTTTGTATACTCTGCAGTGTATAATATACTTAATGTTTACATAATTTATTGGCACAGCTTTCAGTAGGAGGTTTGCCCAAGTTAAGCTTGGCCGGAACTACTCGACTCAATTGTCTGTCAATGTTTGAGCCAAGGGAGAGCAGTGGGTAGGGGTAGGCGATGTGATGGTGAAGTAAATCAAAGCTGTGAACTTTTATTTGATTTGCGATTTGGCATATTCGATTTTTTCTTTTTCTTTTGCTTTTTGCACAGGCTGTGCACGTTTTATGCGCATTCAGAGCTTCTGTTGATGATGATTTGGTTGCCGTAGTTGCTGTTGATTTGCTGACCGTTGTCGTCATCCGCCATCCGCCACCCGCCATCCACCAACCGTTACCCGTTATCCATAATGCGATATCCGATTTTTGCCTTTTGATTACATAAACGAGTTTGTCCATATATTTTTTTTTTTTTTTTTGGTTTGATAACTTACTCGACATGGAAGTAAGACTTTTTGTTGTCGTATGGAAACCTAAAACGGAAGTGATGAAAGTCAAACCCGGAAAGCAACGAAATATGCAGAATAAACGCTCGACAAAGCGCACACGACTCATCGTATTAAAATGGCGCCACAAATGACTTTCGTCGAGGATGTGGAAGCCAAATTTGTGCTTATTGCGATTGTGTGCCATGGCGCTGCGCACAGTTCAGCCGGTAAATGGGAGCAACGGAGCACGTTGACTCAACGTGTGGGGGTGTGGCATTAAATTGAAATTGATATTTGTCGTCATGCGGTCGATTGAATTGAATTTGTCGTTGTCATGTTCTCGACAATGTTCTCCGAAGCGGAGCATTTGCATCTGGCAGCGTTGGCCAACAAGACGCGTGGGCTGACTATTGTCGACGATTGTCGACGGTGCTTCCGTGCTCGGCGCTGGGTTGGGGTCGCTTTCTAATCAATTCAATTAATCAAAGACAAGGCTGCCATTATGTTGGCTGCCATACTGTTATTCGCTGCAGCAGCCATGAAATGTATTGATGGGGTGCGAAGTGCTGTTTGGATTCAGTATACTTTTCATCACTCCGTTGATGGCAGTTACCAAAAATTATATTGCCAGCTTCTGACGCTATCTGAGTTGTTATGAAAGTGGATTTTTGATTTTGAACATGGCTCAAAGTGCTAACATTTTGTTAGCATTTACTTTTGGGATTTATGTAACTCAAGCTTCAGTTATCACAAAGATGAGTAGCTAATTGACATATGTAAATTTTTAATGTAAGTCATCATCATCATCATTATCATCATTGGCACAATTGCTGCCGAGGTCTGCCAATTGCAGTGACTGTGGTCTGCTGCTTATCTGCGAGGATTATTTTGTCCATTCGCTGGCATTCGTTTTATATTTCCTGGTCTTGCTGACTTGTTGATTAATGCGCTGCCTCAGGTACTCACTCCCATTGACAACTGCTGAGTGCGGATGATTCATAGACATTTAAAGCTGACGACACTTTATTCCAGCTTGGCACCACTCTAAGCTACTGACAGATGACTACGCCGCATAAGTACTTTGTACTACGAATTTCTTTTGTTTGTTTAAGAACCCAATATGTATAATCACACAAACTAAATAAATAATTAAAAAAAAAAAAGAAAAAGTGTCTTGTACTAATTGTTGTGGCAACGTGATTCATTTGTTTACTCAAATTATGTTTAGTGTCGTGTTTTGCTTTGTCTCTTTACTTTGTAGTTATGGCATCGCTATACATATGTATGCATATATGTAATAGCAACAACAAGAGGAATAATAATAATAAAAAGTAAAAAAATGAAATGAAAGAAATTTCGATATTTGCTGCTTATTGTTGCATATTTGTGGCGTCTGTAATGTGTGTGTGTGCGTGTATGTGTGTGTGTGCGATTTAATGGTTTTAATGGCGCGTGAATATTGCTTACTTCATATGAGCTATATTGATTGTTGTTGTTGTTGTTGTTGTGGTTTTGTTACATTTATTTTGGCACTTTTGTTTTCTTAGTTCTTTTCTCGACATTCTGTGGCTGTTGTTTTTGTACTCAAATGTTTACCGATCACATGTCAAAAAGTCGAAAAGAATTTGGCACGCACGAATCAACGGCCCACGCAGCCTTGGATTTTTTGAAAGCCAAGCGAGACATAACGGAAAGAAACTAACCGCAAACGAGAAGTGCAGAACAACTCACGTTTGGGCCAAATCGCACGCTTATATAAGCGTCTTTCCGTGGCAACACAGATGACAAACACGCAAACAGAAGTGGGAGCAAGATGTGGCCACTCAAGCGTACTTTGAGCCATGCCATTGGCATTTGGCTGCTTCTGATCGTACATGCGCATGCGCAGGGCACCAAGTACGGCCTGTGGACGCCGGATCGTGCGCACGCCGACGCACAGCCCGTGCAGTGGACTGGCGGCCAGTTTGAGTTCCCCTGTGCCTCGACGAAATCGCTGTTCAAGAGCTCCGGCAAGTATATACCCAAGAATGTGATTGCGACGCGTGCCCAGCTGGTGGGCGACACGATCTACCTGGCGCTGCCACGCTACCGTCGCGGTGTGCCGGCGACACTTGTGCGCACGGAGGCGCTGCCGGGCACGTGCACGACTACGCTGAAGCCGTTCCCCTGCTGGGACATGCAGGAGGAGGGCAACTGCAAGGCGCTGCAGTCGGTGGTCGATCTGCTGGTCGATCAGAACGAGGTGCTCTGGGTGCTCGACACGGGCATTGTGAACACGCTGGAGACGCCGCTGCGCAAGTGTCCGCCCAAGGTGGTCGCATTCTCGGTGAAAACGGGCAAAGTGCTGAAGACCATCTCACTCGAGGGTCTGACCTCCAGTAGTTCCCGCCTGCAGTACTTGGTCGTTGACTATGCGCCCGACGGACGTTGCTTCCTTTATGTGAGCGATGCGGCGAATCGTGCCATCATTGTGTACAATCTGCAGGCCGATCGTGGCTTCCGCGTGGTGCTGCCCAAGGCGGTGACTGCGGGCTGTCGCACGCGTGACGTGCTCTACATTGCGCTCATACGTCGCGACTGCGGTGCAACGGAATTGTACTTCACCTATCTGAGCACGAATCGTCTCTTCTCGCTGAAGTCGGAGTATCTGCGCAGCGGTGTGGCCGATGGACGCATATTGGGTGAGTGGCTGCTGGCCTATTGCCTTGCTTCACAATTCATTTACTTATTTATTTGGTTTATTTCTTTGCCTAACCAGACATTGGCAAGAAGCCGGCACGCATGGTCATCATTGGCACGGACAATGGCTCCGCCATATTCTTCCGCAACGAGGGCGACGCCGAGGTCTATCGCTGGGACACGAATACCGCGTTCGCTGAGAAGAACTTCAAGGCCGTTTACCGCAGTCAGACGTGCCAGCTGGTCACGCACGCCGTGCCCGACTATAAGCGCAACACGATGCGCGTTTTGCAAAGCAATTTCCCGGATTATATGCAAAACCGTGTCGGCTGCGGTGCCATACAGCAGTTGAGCCACATGCAAGGCTGTTGGTAGGCGGCCCAGGGCTCAATGCAAGACTCAAATTCGAATCGCAACAAAAAGAAAACTCGCAACACACACCGCTACACTACATCACGTTACACTGGGCTGCACTTGGCTACACTGGGCCACAAGGCAGGCATGCCAATACGCAATACACTACACTCTGACAGACATAGACACACATACACCAACACACATACACACACACAACCTTTAAACATACACACACACACAGACATAACTGCAACATAACACTTAAATACTTGTACTCACACTAACACACACACACACGTACACACACATACATATGTTACTTACACAAAAACTGGCAGAAGAAGAAGAGAAAGCAGAAGAAGAAGAGGAAGCAGAAACATGCCACCGCTGGCACTCGCATTCAAATTCGCAGCGTCGAGAACGTTGCAAGGGAACGACCGACATAAAAGCCAATGCTCAAAATGGCGTCGGCATGGCGTCAAAATGGCGTTCGCTGTTTTGCATAAAACAGTCAGCAAGTCGTTTAATTTCATATGCTACGTCTGTACTTCGGCAGTGCCTGGCGAATTTAATTGAATTTAATGACTGAAATTGCATTCGAATCGCAATTTCATCTTTATTGTAAATTGGCTCACTGCAAAGTATTTATTACTGTATTTATTAAGTTTAGTTTGTAAGTTCTGTTTTTGTTTTATTTTTTTTTTTTGTTGATTCGTTTTGTCGAATATATATTTTTAGTACAACTTTAAATGGATTTGAATATGAATATGCTTCATGTGGCAGGTGTTGTTAAAAACATATGACTAAGCAAAGCTGATGCAGAGAACACTTGTGAAAAATGTCTGCGATGTCACTGACTTTTTAAGAGCAGACCTCGAATGGCTGGACTAAGGACCTTCTGCCAAGTGCCAATGCTCGCAACTTACAGACAGTTGACCTCACCAAGCAAAAATGCCTTTGGGATCTAAAGTGTGACGAATTCGGGAATCAGCGTCTTGACAGTCATTGGCTTAATTAGCTTAGCAAATACCAAAGGAGTGCTGTAGTATGTCCTTTTTATTAGAAGGTGCTGCCAATTACTTCAAAGTCAGTCTCAGAGTGCATGTGTGGGTACGGTACAGCATATGTCATTAAAAAGTTCTAAATACTCTTGCAGGAATTACTTATCTTATGAACTGCAAAGGCGTCCAAAAATTACTGGTCTGTCTTTTGGTTTTTGAGTGCATTTAATTATACGAAATGCCAAACTTTTTTAGAACCAATTTTGAAACAATTTTAGCATATGACTAAAAAACCAAACAAGCAAAGAAAAAAAAAAAAGTAAAAAGAAGAAAACAAAAAATACGAATAGTCAAAGGCCGGAGGAAATCATTTGTCAAATTTGACTGCCTCTTGGCAAATGACTTACTTTACGACTGACATTTAACTTTATGGCTGCTCGGCTGCGTCTTTTCATGCCATATGCTTTTTTTTTGCGCCATTTTTTGTTTGCGCTTTTGATGGCACTTTTTGCTGTTTTGCACTCGAACCTGCTGCATTGCATTGCGTTGAGTCGACGCAGAGCCTGACTCTGTCAGTCAGTCAGTTAGTCAGTCAGTCAGTCAGACAGTGAGACAGAAAGGTCATACGTCTAACTGCCTGCAATGGTGTTCATATAACGAAATGTTGTTTGCCTCTGCTTTGAGTGATTCCCACGAGCGGCAAATTCGTGCAAAGCCCCGTTGCCATTGCGGTGTGTGAGGCTTTTGTATTGCAAAAAAAAAAAACAAAAACAAAAAAAAATGCCAGGCAAGCTCTTTGGTGGCTGGCATTACGCATTAATGCCTTTGACCGACACGGGTTTAGCATGAAATACAACTTTGACACGTGCAGCAAGAAAAAAAAAAAAAAAACAAGAAAAACAGAAACACACACACACACACGCACTCATAATACTCATAAACCAATTTAATTAAATGCTCAAAACATATTAAATCATAAAAAATTGCTGAGATTAAAAATGGATTATTTTGTATGTGCATGAGGCAAGAAGTAATCCGTTACACGAGTGTCGCTAACGTTATAAATAAATAGCAAAAAAGAAAACAAAGAAAGCGGGAAAAGTCTGCATAAAAAGGCAACATCAACAGTTTACGTAAACAATCAATGGAAAAGTATTTCAAATACGCAGACGTGCAGGGCCAGACTCAGAATCAGACCCAGGCCCAGGCTCAGACCATAATGGGACACAGACAAATATTTAACAAATTACGCAAAAATCGCATATCTCTGGCAGACGCATAAATAAATATAAATAGTATCATACTTTCAAAGTTATGCTGGCGTATTACATTTGGATTAATGCCGTACAAAACAAATAAATTAGGAAAACTGTTTTGGTTTTTATTAAGTTTACACGAAGTTTTTATACCCTACATACAGTAAACTAATTGCAAAGAAAATTAATTTGGAAAATCCCTGTCTTCTCTTGGTCCTGAAGGTATTAGAGATTCTTATTTAATTGAAGATCAAATATTTCACAGATCCCATAGGCCCCAGATTATTTGTATTCTAATATCAGGTACTAGGAATTGTGTTGGAATTGAAAGGTGCCTACAGATTATTCCTTTAAACTTTTCAGTTCATTACCTACCAAATCTTAATCAGTTTTTTAATAAGCACACATAGTATGTTACTAAAGTTGTGAAGTAGCTTAGGAATAAGAGGGTCACTCAACTTTGAAATGAATATTTGCAATGGATTTCTAATTATGTGTTATACTCGTATATCAATGAATGGCAAATACAAATCTATGTTTAATGTTATCTTTAGGAGAGTCTCATGTAATGTTTTATTAATCCATGAGGTGTTCAATACTTAAGTTTGTTTATGAAAGAGGATATTCTCTTGAGTTTGCTAAATATGTAATTGCACATAAATTAATTGCTGATGCGTTCGATAATCGTTTATCTTTTATCGAAGTTATTTCGGCGTAATGAAAAACGTAAGGGATACACAAGGGAACGAAACGCGGTATTTCAGTTGGCAGCGTAAAGCATTTGTACGAGTTTATCGATACATCTTTTCATGTTGAGTAGGAATAAATAAACGAACTAAGCATGTACGCACCGACATATGTATGAACTCTTCATATACTCCCAAAGGCCCCTTCAGTGCGCCACAAGCTTCACGTCAGACGGCTTAAAAGAGTTAAGTGTGAGTTGTGTGTGTGTGTGTGTGTGTGTGTGTGTTCGTGGGAGTATGGCAACGCATAAAATAACCCGACATTTGGTGAAATCTTTTGATTTTGCACTTCTTCTTGGAAATGAAAGCGGCTCCATTGTTGTGCTCTATAAATTTCTGCAAAAAAGCAAAAGAAGAAAAGCAAAACAAAAAGTAAATAATCCTTTTCCTTTCTTTTTTGTTTCTTTGCGGTATTTTAAGTAACTTTTTAAATTCACAAGCTGACGCCCAAATAAGCTAAGCGTGTAGGATGTATGCAGAGAATACACTTCAAATAAAAGGAAAAGCAAACAAAAAAAGGCTGCAGACACAACATTTTGAAAGTTATTAACTGAAGTCCTTCAAATGAGCTACAATATTGCTGCTTAAATTGGGTTTTAATTTTTATTGCCCGGCATTTGGCGTTTCGTCCGAACGACATTCCCCAATGCCTGCGCCTGCATATCGACCAAGCGAAAGGATTGACAAGCGTTGCTTCCTTGCAGCATATTTGATTGCTCGAGATTGCGCAGCAGACTAAGCGATGGGCTCAGCTCCGTTGAGTTGAAAATTCCGCTGAAGTTTGGTTGTTTAAGGAATCAAATTAACAACTCATATCGCACAGTGTAGTCCGCCGAAGCCGCATAAAAATTCAAGCGCCAAAGTAATTTGTTCTTGTTGCAGCAACTGTTTAGTGCTGATATTTTTAGGCACTAAGGGTACTTTAGCTCGTTTTTGTCATTTATTTATTTTTTCTTTTTGCTTTTGTTTTTTTTTTTATTTTTATTTTCCTTTTTTCGTTAGTTTCGCTTTGTTGTTGGTAGCCAAAATAAAACGCATCGATGGATACCATAAAAACATCGACTGCCAATTGCGCTTGTAAATCAAATAGCGAGACAGACAACTTTATCTGACAGCCACGCCGACATGTCGTCAATGATAATGATAATGATGATGACGATGATGATGACGATGATGCGGCTGGGACTGCGGTTGCGGCTGTGACCGTGTCTGTGCCTATGGAACCGGGTGGGCTGTAGCGTTTGGAACGCTTGAGTGGGCTCATGTGATACACGTACCAAAGCTGGCTGCGCACAGCTGCGCATAATCACATGGGTCAAAAATATAAGCCACACACACATGTCTAACATGGCCCCAAAAGCAAAAGTTTCTAATTTATTTTTCTTTATTTTGTTAGAGCAAAAACATCGTTTTACTTTTGTTTATGATTGTCGAATTTTGTCCAAAAAAAAAAAGCACAAAATAGAAACAATCAAATAAAAGAAAAACAAGAAAAAACTAAAATATTATATTGATGCAATATTTGTGAACCTGTAGCTGACACTTTTATTATGTCACATAAGTTAGTCGTTGCCTGCAGGCACGCAAGTATTCGCATAATTATTGATTTCTTTTTATTTTTTGTTTACTTTTTATACCCTGTACCAAAAAATGGTATAGGGTATATTAAAGTTGTGCAAATGAATGTAAGGCAGAAGGAAGCGTGGCAGACCCCATAAAGTATATATATTCTTGATCAGCATCGAAATTCGAGTCTAGCCATGTCCGTCTGTCTGTCTGTCCGTCTGTATGAACAAACGGATCTCGGAAGCGGTTAAACCTACAATCACCAAATTTTGCACGAAGACTATCCTAATCCATAGGCATAACAAGTTTATTTTGCTTTTTCGATATTCAACCTATAATATATTGCTGCCATAAAAAACGATCGGCCAAAAAATCACATTTACAAAAAAACCCTTTGTTTTCAAAATATCGTTTTTGGTTTATTAAGATATCGTTACAAATTTTTGATTTGGTAATTTCCGATAATATCCAATCATATATCTGAATATGATAAATATCGGTTTACTATAACATATAGCTGCCATTTTTTTTCTTGATATATCCTTACATAATGAATAAAAAATATTGAAACAAGAAAAAATTTATTAAATTTTGGATTAAGTACAGGGTATTCTATAGTCGGGTACGCCCTATAGTATTGCCTTTCTAGTTTTATTCTCAGTAATTGCCTTTGGCATAGGAAAAACATTGCAAATCAGGATAAAATTAAAAAAAAAAGACAAATTTACAATTGTTCCCTTCGAGGTAAAAACATCGGTTCGTTTTATGTGCCATAGAATAAATCATATCAAAAGCATAATAATAATAATGGACGGGGATTCACGACCAGCAACATTTATGACGCTTGCAGACACACAACTGCGCAGCTCACACGCTTGTTCAGATGGCCTATTTACATGTAATAAAGATCGGCCAGGGTTTGAAGTTCAATGATGCCTCGTATTTTTCACTTGCTCTCATTCCACTTTTGCGGCATGTTTCATATTTTCCATATTTTTTCATATTTTTTAATAAAACGCTTACCTATATTGTAATTATTGATGTTTGAAAGGAATTCAGAGGTTCCAGCTAACGTCCCTCTTGTTGGCGAACTATAGAAAATATAATTTACCAAAAGCAAAGCTCATATGAAATATTTTTTTGGCAGAAATGCAGCTGAAAGTTATATAAATTAAAAAAAAAAATATTTATAATAATGAAACTAAATTTTGAACAAAATAAAACTAAAGGGCAATCTGAACGGGTTTTGTTAAAATATATGTTCGGTTCATGTTATAATTTTGTTGATAGCCCACTTACCCCGCTGTCTTGCATATTTGCCACAAATTGCTTTTTAGAAAAGCAATTAGCAATGATATGCGTAGGCGCAATAAATGCAAATTTTTGTCAGCTTTCACAGCCAAGCGGACACTGAGCACAGAAGCCCCACAGCAACAGAAGCAACAGCAACAGAACAGCAGCAACATAGGCAACAGCTGAAGCAGGAGCAAGGAGCGCAACAGGCGCCAATGTCAGCAAGGTCAAGCGTAGCCAATAGCCTGCGCAAGGATTGCGACATTCTGTTGATTAATTGCGTTTTTCCTTTTTGGTTTATTTGCTTTTTATTTTTGTTATTTTTTCCTGATTTGATACTTCTGTGAATGCCAGCGGCAGATGCGCTCGCAAGTTGTCGGCTTGCATGGTCTGCGTGGGTTGCGTGGGTTGCGATTGCCATTTCGTTCCTTCGTTTAAATCAAAATAAGCAATGAGCAATGGCAAATAAATCAGCGAAAACCTTTAAGAAGCCATAACAGTTGCCCATGTGCCGCCAATTAGCCGACGCACAGCCATAACCAATCGCGCCTCGCTCGATTCAGTTAATGAGGTTGGCGTGCAAGTGATTCACGCAAATGCAATTGCCGTGGGCTGAGATGGCAGTGGGCGGGAGCAAGGAGGGGGCGGCGGCCACAACATTAACAACATTAATTCCACAACGATTTCTAGTTTATTTGCCATTATTGTGCATTTAAATTTATTGCGAGGCAATTCGCATGCTTAATCGTCGGTTCATTTTCGCGGTATTTAGGCATTTTGCTGATTTTATTTTTGTTAAATGGAATTAATTTTGGCAGTTGTTTGCTTTACTGTCTTGAATGTATAGTTAAGAAACAGATTAATTAAGGAATTTAGGGTAGCAGATGTCAGGCAGAGATGTTGTGTCATTTTATATTCCCTTCCCTTCCCTTTCCCTTTAGAATGGAAGTGGCATAAGGCAATTAATTGCTGCGATAATGCGGCAAGGCGAAACCTGTTTAGGAGTTGGGGGCTAATCACACTTAATCTAATGTTCTTGAGAGTACGTTCAATATTGCAAGTAGGGTCTGAGAACTTAATGGGAACGTTTTATAGATTTTAAATTGCAATTGCATTGACGAATGTGTGGTTACAAAAGTTCAGCTTATGACGGAGAGTCCAGTTCTCTGGGTAATGTATATGCGCCAAAAATACGAATGTGATGAAAACAGATTTGTTTAATTTAAATTAAGAATTTCTATGCATTTCTATTTTAATTAAAGAATTTCTATGCATGAACGAATTTGTAAGTTATAGCTTTAAGCTGGAAATACTGTACACGGATTGCATGTATTGTATATTATCAAGCAATATCCTTCTTTGCTTGCGTCGGCACTTTGTTTCGAAAAATCCTTCGCTTCATTTAGTGCTGTCAGAAATGAAGCCTTAAGCAAGGCAAGACAAGGCAAGGCAAGACAAGGCAAGGCAGTAGACACAACAGTCGAAAGCATAGTTTAAGGAAAAGGACATGCAGATGACTGCCCAATTGATAAAGTGAATGCAAAAGCGTTCTTTGAGTGAGGTCCGACAGCTCAGCGGAAATAATCAGCGAGGGTTTACGCACTTGTTTAATCATTTCAGCGCACTGCGGAAAATTGTTTTCGCATTTCGCTTCTCATTTAAAAATGCACATCGAATGGCTCAAGCAAACAGCAATGACGGCGATGACGGCAATGACGGCAACAACAGCCACAACAGCAACAACATGAAAATAAAGAAGAAGAGGAAGAAGAAGAAGAAAAAGAAGTAAAAGCAGAATGACAAACATTTCTCTTTACTGTTTCCTGCTCATATGTTCAACAACTGCCGGAGAATGAATATTTAAATGTAGGCCAGTCGACTAGCGTGCTAAATGTTGGATTGTCCAACAACAATAACAACAACAACCACCACGACATCAACAAACACAATAAGAAGCTAACAAAAAAATATTAAAAAATGAAATAAAATAAAAGCAGAAAACCCCAACGTCATAAAAAAACAATTAAATGGAAACGGTATTACATAGCGGACAAGAAGGCGCTGTGTGTGTGTGTTTGTAGTGTGCAAATAAACGCACAAGAAATGCTTCATGACTATGTGAATGAATCAAAAGGATTATTGCGCGTGAAAAAATGTTATGTACGCACATCACACACGAACGCCTTTGCGGTTGAGCAGCACACACACACACACACACACACTTACTCACACACAGACACACACGCAGACAGACACTGAATGAGGGATTTGTCTGACAGCTAGCTGTCAAGTCAGCACGGCTTAGCTCCTTCTCCGCTGCTGCTGCTGCTGCTGCTGGGCTTAGTGTGTAGTATAAAAAATTAGCGGATACAGGGAAGCACTTTATGTGAATCCACGGCATTGCGCATGCAAAGCATCAGCTTAGCCAACATGCGCTTCCTTACGCTCGCACTCACATCTGACACTTACCCACACTCACACACACACACACACACATGTACCTCCTATTCGTTGTGTGTTTCGCATTTGGTTGCTGCTGACTACGATTCAATTTTGGGCTACCAGTTTGCCAATGCCAAATACGAAATAATATAATGACAGAATAGCGTCTTACATGCATCGTCAACAGTTACACATACACACACACACATACACACCACATACTTAAACACACACACATATATAAATATATACACGCGTAAAATGGCGGCCGTTTCGCGCGCGCAAAAAAACTTCCGGTTTATTTTGTTGCTGTCGTTTTAGTTGATGTCAGCAGCAGCAGAAGTAGCAGCTGAGGCAGAAGAAGGAGCAGGAGCAGGAGCCATTCAACTAGTTTCAGCGTAAGCCATGGAAATCGTTACGTACATATTCCGTTATTATATTTTTTTTTTTTCACTTTTGTTTTCCGGTACGTGTTAACTCAATCGATTTGCAATGTGTCGCGTCTGCCTGTTCGTTGTTGCTTTTTCATTTCGTTTTGCTCTATTTTTATTTTATTTCTTTCTACTTGCCTGGCAACATTTTTATAGCCCTGCACATCCGTTGTCAAAGTCACGTGCAGACAGCAGCAGCGCACAGCACAGTGCAAAGGTCTCGTGCGAGGGTTGGCCGTTGGAGCTGTAATGGATTGTCTGTCATTTTCGGAAGTTGTCTTTGATTAAGTGTTACTGATGATTGAAATGTGTGAAATCACAAGCCTCACTGGACTGCCTACAGGATGCAATCGCACGCGCCTGGCTATGCGTAATAGGCTCCTTGCAGGTGCTTTACTGCATACAGTTGTCTATGAATCCAAAGTTTGCTTATTAGGTTTAGTTTTTTCATTTGCAAGAACTGCTGGCTTTGCTATAAACACAAACTAAAAAAAAAAAAAGAAGAAAAACACTGGAGAAAAAGAAAACTGAAATAAACTAAAATGTGATGACCAAACAGGAAAGCAAAGATGAAGCGTGTAAACAAAAGCAACTTTGCCAATTGATACTTTTCTAAAGCAATAAGCAACAAGGAACATTTGTTGCCTACTTTTGGGCGAACTCTGTAGACATTTGTGTTTTGCTTTTTCTTTATGTATTTATGAATTTCTTTTTTATTTGTGGAAATCAAATATGCAAGCAATTTCTATGGCTTTGATTTGCTATTGAGCTTGATTTTTTTTAGCTTCACGAGATTTCCTTTTGTTTATAGTATTTTATTTGTTCTCGACGCTGTTTGCTTGGCAAAAGGTTTCGTCGCTGTGGCAAAGGATTGCTGCGTCAGTGTCGGCGTCGGTTGTCGCAATTGAAATATAATTGCACGTTTGAAGTGCTTATTGACTGTCATCGGCAGCATTTTTATTGTCATAGACATAGTCATCATTGCCATCATTGGCATCATTGCCATGCTTATCACTAATGTGATCATTGCTATGCCTCACTGCCGCTGTCTTGGCTGACGCGTGTTGCGCGCATTTCTCATTTGTATGCCGTGCACGTCGCCAATGACACTTAATGCGACACATTGAATTCGTTTTCTTTTTTTCCATTTTTACATTTCCCCATTGTGCCTGTGTCGCTGTTTTAATGATGCCTTTCTGTTGCGTTGCAAACTTAAAGACGCTTAAATGCTGCTGCCTTATTATTTTCGTTTTTGTCAATTGAAGTTCAACATTTGAAATTTTCAATGTTCATTAGCAGCTAAAGTGAAGCAAGACAGGCAGGCACGTGTATGCTAAGCTGCACTTTACGTTTATTGTCGCAATTAAAAGTCGACAAAAGTATTTTGCTTTATTTTATTTTATGTTGGCTTCAAATATTTGCAATCTCAACATCAATTTTTCGCATGGCGAATTCTTCACAAAAGTAAACATATGTAAACGAAATAAATGCAATAACGATTTGTGAAAAAAGAATGTTATGCTCAAAGCCAAAAATATGATAGCCTCAATAAAAATGACAAAAATGCAGCATTTAACAAAAACTGTTGAAAAGTTTTATCTCCATTTGCGGGATATATATTATATATATATATTTGTTCTTTGGATTAAATGAATTTTAACAAAAATTTTTGTAAAACAATAAATAAAACTGTGCGATAAACCGAAAAGCAAAGCATACAAAATCCATTTTGAATAGTTGTGTGCAAATTTAAAAAAAAAAAAAAATAAAATGAAATAAATATAAAACAAAAAAAAAAAAAAAGAATACAAACCATAAACTGAATTATTAAAAAAAACATTTCAATACTGGCACATATGGGTTTGATGCCATTATTTATTTATGGAATTTTTTTGTGTCGAAAATACGAAAGTATTACTGAAGCAGGGACGTAGTTTCGTTAAAATTAAATGATATTCAAGTGTGTGTGTGAAACTTTGGTTTGCTTATTTTCTCTGCTTCCTAGTCTTCATAAAGCTGATACAGATGCATTTAAACCATCATGTAGTTTTTTGACTTGAATGCTTGGGGAATTTTTTTTTTTTTTTGCAACCAAACTTCACTTCTGAGCTTAGAAGATTGACTGAGTCTCACGGTCGCAACTTTTAATAAACAGAGCTTAGATTGCTTTCACTGAAGCCGTTCAAGGTATGGTTATGTGTTTCTTTTGTTGTAGTGGCTCATCCCTAGGGAAGCGAGCTTGTGAGCCTTCGTGAGTATACACTGTTTCACTGTATTCTGCATATTGTGGCCCATTCCATGTGTTCGTTGCTTATTTTTATTAACAATTTGTTTTGCCGTTGCTAGACTTGTAAATTCTTTCATTGCTTACAAAGCTTAACTTTCAATATTTTCAGACTGGTTTAGACTGGCATATATGTCATTGCGGTCTTTTGGTATAATACACGCCAGAGGAGCATCTTGTGAATATTTTGAATATTTTTTTGTTATCATCATGTTGGTATACACTTTTTCCCACTATGGGAACATTTACAGTCAGAATATTATGGGTCATAGGTGAAAACATTGTCACGCTGCAAGTTTTTATTATTTGCTTGATGTCTTTTTATTAACGTTAAAGTACAGTAAAATAACGCATACTATAAATAAATTTTACAGCGAATAAACCAACTTTTTATGTTTGACATAAATATTCATATGTGCATTGCAGATGTTTGATTTTTTACGTATAGCACATGTGTACCATGTACTATAACGACGCGAAAGCGCTGGAGTAATCGTAAAGTCGACAGTAGACAAAATTTTTGTAATTTGAATAATTTTTCTTAAATGGAGCACATACAAGAGAAGCAAGGTGTATAACATAAGTTAAGAACATTTTGTTGTTATGAAAAACTTCACTGACGATATTTGCACATCATACCATTTCACTTTTGAAGTAACCTTTTATTTTAGCAACGTAACGCAAGAAAAGCGTGTTCAAAGCAAACAACAACAAAAAAAGGAACAAATGACAAAGAAAAATACGCAGTCATTCATAAAACTGTCACATTGGCGGCAAAAAGCAAATATAAAAGAAAAACGAAATGTAAGCATGGTATAGTAAACATACTTCGCCAAATACGTTCCACAAACACAAAGCAAAGACACAGCGCAAACACAATGCAAATACAAAATGGCTGCAAAGGCTTAAGAGCACGCGAACAGCTGACGCGCACGCATGCTCTCTCGCGCTCGCTCACGTATTATGCGTGCTTTGCAGCGAGAGAGCGGCTGCGTTGTTATTTTGACTGTTCCATTCTTGTTTTTTTCTTGCAGCCGCTGTAGTCAACAAGTTTTTGGCAAACATATGTTGTAAAGTTTATACTCGATTTATTTTTTTCGTGTTGTGCCTGTTATGTTAGTGGCGCTTTTAGAGTTTATGTTCACCAGTTGCATGTGTAAGTGGAGCCTATTGTTAATGTGGATCTTATGTTAAAGTTGCCGGCAGGCACTTCTGCTGCGTGTATAACATCCCTGTTGTGCCTAATGTTAGTTGCGTTTGTTTGCTGGCTGTTAAAATGCGCGCGTTTATTTTCACGTGATATATTTTTGTATTATTATCTTTACTTTTCGTTTTGCAAGTATTTGCTTAGTTGTGTTGACAAACTAGCCGCGTGTTGCCATCATTGTTTGTGGTTGTCGTCGCCGCATTGGCAACACTTTCGTTAGGCGCACAGGAAACGCCACAGATGCGGCTTTTTTATCGTCTACCCGCTGCACACTTTCTTTTTATATATATGTATGTATGTATGTATTTACATGTGTATTTGTGCGTTTCTTTTTGCATTTTCGTATTTGATTGTTTTTGCTTTGTTCAGTGGCACTTTCCGCTTTCCGCTTGCCTATTGGCTACTTGCTGTTTTCCTTGACTGTCGGCTGGCTGCCTGGTCGTCGTTGCTGCTGTAGCAGCTGCTGGCGCTGTTGTGGGGCTGTTCGTGGCCAACACAAATTCGGCGCTGGCGCCAGCAAAACAAATTCAGTTCAATTTCTGTTTTGGCGCTGGACGCACGTGTGCGCCTTTTCATGTGTTCGCATGCTGTTCGTGATTACTCGTGGCTTTTCGATAAAAAGTTCGAAATTCTTAACCAACCGACTTTTGGGTGTGCATGAATTCAATTGCTTCAATTGTTTTTGATAGTTTTACTGTGCTTAACGTTGTTTTATGCAAATTAAAATAAACAAGAAAAGAAAAAAAGAAAAAAAAAGAAAAAGAATAAAAGAAGGAAAGCAACGAAAAGGAAAGTGAAAATTTAGTTAAAGCATAAAATTTGAAAACGATAAATGCATTCAAGTGCAGCAGTTGCGTAGTTTTAATGAAGTCAAATTTACTTTTACATTTAATTAAAGTTTTTAATTGCAAATTGTATGCGCTGCTGCTTAAACGACAACAACAACAGCAACAACTGCAGTTTTATTATTTTATATTTTTTTAAATAAAAATAATAATTCGCGCAATTAAGTATATTTTATGTGCAAACAAATAACAAACAACGGAAAGTTGCGTTTGCCAGTACAAAAAGTTAACTGGGCGACATCCTAAATCAGCCGACTTGGCTGCGCCGTGCAGTTGCAGCAACAAGGTAAGCACTTGAATTATGCTGAGTGTAGCCTGGCAACTGGTAACTGGCTCAGAGTATTGCGCATTGGCTCAGTGTGCTTGGGTGGGGGAGGGGCGCAAAGTGACTTTAAGCATATTTCAGAGAAACATAAATGAATTCTCGTCTGTCGGAGTTCTGTTTTATGCTTTAATCCACTGAGTAATTGCTTTTTTTTTTCATGTAATATCGTCTCTTTGGCGTTTTTCCTACTAATTTTACATTTAATGTTTGCTTTCAACGGAAAAACAAAATTAAGCGTTTCCATTTGCAGTTTAAATTTCTGTAATACTAGAACGAGTATCTGGCTGGCAAAAGCGCAGTTGCAAAAGGAAACTTGAGTAATTTCTTATTCTTTTTGTTTTTGTTTTTGTTTTTGTTTAAAGAAATAAATCACTTTGATAAGATTTGTAAAAAGGTTTTCGTTGTTTGTTGTTTAGCTAGCAAAGTAAAGCAAAGCACAACACAGCACAGCCAGCCAGCCATGAGGCAGAAGGCACGACCCACGAGGCACAAGGCGCAAGGCATCAGGCATCAGGCATGAGGCATCAGGAGGCATCAGGCATTAGGGCATCGTTTCTGTTGCTTTGTGAAGCGCCGGAGCATAATCTTTGGGGCCAAAGACGAGGCACTGCAAGTGCTATGCAAATTGCTCGGCTAAGTGCTTAGAAAAACTGAAATCGTTTGTTCAAAAGTCAGATTCAGAAGATTTCAATGTTTTTTCTTGTATTTTTTTTTTGTTAAACTTAAATGAAACTTTAACGAATTCAGTCAAGCAGCTGAGCCATTGCCAAAGTAAAAGTGGCACATGGCATTATCGTCGACTCACTCCCAATTGGGCACGTGTGTAGGCACTAAAACTACACGAAGTCAAGCTTAACTAACTTTAGTGGGGCCCCTCTGCTCCAAGCATTTTATTTTTTGTTTAATAAGCATACTCAAACGCGAAGGCAAAACTGCGCGCGTAAATTTAAATTCAAATGCATGACTTTTGGGATTTGCAAGCAATAAAAATCATTTTCGAAGCTGGGAAGGGTATATGAGGTGCTGCCTGTGATTCCTTTTTGCTGTTTGCTTTTGTTTTCCCTGTACTTTGGGGTGAAACTTTAAATACACAGTCGCCTGACGTAGCTCACCAGGGCTTTGGCGGGCATTTTGTTTGTCAGTGCAGGAGCATAAATAAATGAAGTGTATTAACCTTGTGATCGAGTGAGCTGCGGCCCCATGTACCAAGTGCACAGCAACTGAAGGTTGTGAAACATTTGGCAAAAAGGGATGTACAGTTTATGGTGCAACCGGCTGCGTATTTTACCAAGCGGCTTCTTCTCATTGGGCATGCCTCGCAACTTCGCTGAAGCTCGCGGCTAATCTATCTGAGAACGAAACATATTTCGTGGAATGCGGATAATACGAGTGAGTATGAGTATGACGTATAAGAGCCAGAGGCCATCAATAGCTTTTGGACATTTCTCAAAAATGCGAGCGTGTCGCTTTGTGTTTTTATTTATACAATTTATTTGCCATCTGTCTGTATTGACAATAAACAGAACTTACGGCTATTTTGGCAAATTAAGGTGGTCAATATTATTGTGGACTTAAGCTGAGTTTGTCGCGTCGTTGTTCAAAGTATTTTGTAATTAAATACAATTTTCATTAATTCAATTATATTTTTCTTAATTATAACATAATGGGTTTTTATCTATTATTCCGAATTTAGCGAGAAGGTATCTTGGAATTGTTTTACTCGTATAAGCCTAAATAAATAAATTTAAACTGAAGGATTGGCAGATGGGCATTAAAGCAGTAGAATACAAAAAATAGATGGATAAGAAAAAATAGACAATACCTCAGATTTGGGTTTCATTGGCCAAAGTGACAGAAATTTTATAAAATACACAAAATTTGTTGTGTTATTTTAAAATATTTTTAATGTTATTATTTTTAATATATTTTCTCGCCACGAGAGGACACAAAAATTATGTAATGAAAATATAATACATATTTACTCTCTATTGAAAATAAGTTGATCTATTAAAAACATGCGAGTATAACTTGCACAGAGCATACAGCGACAACAGACCACTATCAGAACTTTGGCTGATTAAGCAGAAGTTTTACTTCTAAATGAAATGACAGAAACTCGCCAACCTTCCTAAGTACTAATGACGATTTGGAGAATTATTCAAAGGAAGAACTTGTGTGCTTGGCGACACATAACTTTATGCTTTTGTTTGTCTGACCTTGATCAATATGAATGTGTGTGTGTGTTATAAGTATGTATGTATAAATATATGTATATATGTATGTATGTATTTATGTATGTATATTTGTATATATGTATGTGTATATGTATGTTTGTATGTATGTATGAATGAGTTACGTAGCATATACGCATTTAAAACAATTTCAGCTTAAATGAAAATTAAATGAACGAAGTTAAATACAATTTTAGACAGACATTGTGCTCCAAGTTCATCGTCTTGTATGAGCTGTTAATGATTCCCTAAAGTAAAAGCCAAATTTTGTTTATAGAGACAAATTTTCGCGAAAATTCTTTGCGAAACTTTGTTAAAAAAAAAAATAAACCAGCAACAACAAAAGCCAACAGCGAATTTAATTGTCAATAAGCTTAAAGAATTTGCAATAAAACACACTAAAATATGTGTCGAAAAAAAAAAAAAACATGCTAAGAAAAACGAGCAACTTCCGCAAAAGTCCTAAATGAAAAATCATTTTTTGTTCAAGAATTTAGCATAGAATTTGGTTTCGCTGTAAATTTGTTAAAAAAAAGTCAGAAATGAAATTGAAAAAAAGAAGAAAATCATTTTATAGCTTTTGGCACAATTGAGTAGGAATCTGTGTAACAGCAATTGCACAAAATGTACAAAAGTTCCGAAACTAAAAAGCAAAAAAGAATAAATTGTTAAAAGTAATTTTTTTTCTACGGTCATCATTTTACATGCACTCAAATTAAACAAGCAAATAAAAATTGAAAAAAAAAAACCATAAATGAAAATAGAGCAAATGGTCGTATAAAAAAAGTGAGAGTGTAAAAGCGGCCGAGTCAATTTTAGCTTTTTTTTTTTGTTGCTTTTTGGATTTTGCTTTTATGACGGCCACAAAACGGCAGAAAACGCCACAAAACAGTAAATAAAGGAAAATTTGTAAGAAAAATATTTGCCAACGGCATTACTGATGTTGACCACCGGTAGGAGGTGGGTGGTGGGCGGTTGGCGGTTGGCTGGTGCGCTTGGGCCATGGGTGGGCATGGGGCATGGGCCGAGCACAAATAAAACTTTGCAACAACTTTCCAAACACAAAATTAGTTAAAAAGTTAAGCCTTGGCGTTCTTTATTGCGTTGCTGCTGGCGTCGTCGCTGGCTCTGGCCGCCGTGTCCTTTGTTGTCTATGCGCGCGTATTGTATATGAGGTGGGCGTGGTGCATTATCGTTTTGTCATTAAGCAGAAAATAGACTAGATTGGAGTTCGCATACCCACCAAGGCATGTTTCAGCTGAAACCTTGCACATTGACGTCTCGCTGCATGTCTGTCTAGGATACAATGCGGCTTTTGTGGATTGCTTCGCTTTGCTTTACTTTACTTTGCTTCACTTTTGTTTGGTTCGGTTTGGTTAATGCGAATTTCGTGCTTAAACATTATTAACCGCTGGCATGTTGTGCACAAGTATCTGGCAGCATGAGTATTGTTAATCATATTGAATATGCGATTTATATACGCTTTAAACGATTTGAGCTGTAAATATTTTATGATTAGCACTATGGTGGCATTTTCTTTCTCATGCATAAGTTGAAGTTTCTACTCACTTTCTTAGGTCAAACTCAGAAGTCACGGTAATTTCGACGGTCCCTTGATGGTTGTTATGAGTGATATCCACTGTACTTTTAATTGTTGCTCTTAGGTTTTTCCTGCAATGGTGACATTGTTTACTCGTCGTTGGTCGTGGCTAAAAATTTATGACAGTGTCAAGATTTGGCAATTTCGTTGTTATTTATGATTTTCAGTTTTTCAGCCTTTTTTATGTGATTAACATTTCATGGGCACTTCCTAAGAGAATTTCCGTACAGCGCACCCCGGAATATCCAGCTGCGTAGCTTAGGACCCAAGTGTCCATATTTTTTTGGGGGAGTGTAAAGTTTAATTCGCTTTGAAAACGACGCAATTCACGAATTATTGTTACACATAATTATTTTTATGTAAGCGTGAATAAAATGTGGAAAAGTCCGAGCAGCAAAATAAAGAGCACCACAGATTGAAGCAATTAAAACGACATGAAAAATTATTTATTTCTTGTTGTTTCTTTTTTTTTTGTTTTAGTATTAATTCTCATGCAAAAATTAACGCAGCTGACAGCAATAAAAATGTTTTCAAAGTGATTGTATATGTATGATTATACAGATATTCTTATATTAATATATGTAATGAGTATATGCTATGTACATATATAGCAAATGTGCAAATGAAAAAAAAAAGATGCTTAATGCGAGCCAATTCATTTAATTGCATTTTAATTGATGTGCTACATGCTGTGACAATTTTCAAACAATTTATTTATACAGAATGTTCCCTTCTATTTATATTTTCATTAAAGTTGTGTGCAGTTAAATGCCAATCACAGAAGAACAAAAAAAAAACAAATAAACAAAATAAAGCATAGCCAGCAATTATTCATATTGACAGAGATACGCAGCAGCTTACAAATTGCGATTGTCCAACTGATACCCATCCACAATCCCATCCCCCTTCCCATGCTGATTACCATACTCATTCCCATCGACTCGGCTCACTGTGACATCTGCTGACTTCTGGCATGTTCGAGCGAATTTCGCTTTTGCCGTTATATGTAATTCCAAAGTCAAGAGACTTATTTGGTAATTTAGCACGTTAATGTAAAAAATAAGAGGAAAATACGCTTTTGCTTTGTGGCCTGGCCACTGATTCTGTGATTCATATTAAAAGTTAATGGACAATGAAAATGCTATTTGCCATGATCGTTTAATTACAGCAGATACTCAGTTCAGCGCATAAGGTAATAATGTTTTTTTCACAAATATCAAATAATAATGTGCAAATATAAAGTGCTAAATTAATGCTAAAGTGTCTGTTTTGTGGGGCTTGCTTTCAACCCCAATGCTTAATTGCAATGGAATGCGTTTGTCATTTAAATGCGCAAAATCTTCAATTTTCTCAATGCCAATTTGCTTTTAAGCTCAGTTTAAAATAATTGAATGGCTTGATTGCATACTTGAGAAAATGAAAGCGCGCTATTGCACTGTAAGATGGATTTGCATGAAAGCCTACGCAATTTATTTTTAGCTTAAAAATTCAAGGCTTTTGTGCGCATTATGCAGAAAGTTATATAGGAGTAAGTAAATAAATTTATTTTGTTATAAATTCCATGCTAAACGCTTGGCCTCTTTGCAAAAAAAAAAAAAGTAAGGAAAGACAGACGGAAGATAATGTTTTGGGCCAAATTTGCTGCTGGCGTGTATCCTTTCAAATTGCGGCATATTTTAAGCAACATTGATCGTCAATGGGTTAAATGTCAATACAATTTCACTAAATTTTGCCTACCAGCCATTTATAAACAGGTAAAAAATACATTGGCATTTTAAAATATGCAAGGTATTTGTGTGAAAGTGGGAGAACTTAAGTCGTCTTGACAGTAAATAAATATTACGCATACGCAACATATGCTACGATTTTCCTTTTTTTTTCTGTTATTTAACTGCGTATTCATAGGCAAGGTTTAAATGAAAAAATGAAAAAAAAAAAATGCTGTGATAAGCAGGGAAACTTTTACTGATAAAAAAGAAAACAACAAAACAAAAAAAAAAGAAAAAAATAACCGTAAAAAAATTTACACATCGACAAAAAAATTTCAATAGAAATGAAAACTCGAAAAATCCGCTTAACGCACACGAGTCGCAGCACGCCAAAGAAACCTTTCTCTGTGTGTGTGTGTGTATGTGCTTTTTTTTATTATGTTTTTTTTCTGTTGGGCTTATCCAAAGGATTTTTATTTGTATTGGGCGGCTGATGTGCGGGTGCTGTCGCTTCAGCTTCAGCTCCTGCCGCCATCGGTCAGGGCGTCAAAATTGACAAAATATGTAAGAAACCTAAGCGACGACATAAGAGGCACAAAAAGCGACCCCTGCACCAAAACTATGCCGGATGTTGTTGCAGGCGTTTAGCTGCATCGTAGAGTGTCTCTCAACAGCGGATCAATATTTCATTTCGATATGCTTACGCTCAGATGAGTTTATATGCTATGCAGGGTTCCAAGCACGGCAAGCACGCAGGCAGCCAAATAGCAAAGGCGCAAACGCGCTTTGGTGTTGCTGCTCGTCTGAGTTGGATGAGGGGGGACGCAAGGCAGCGTCATAAAACAAATCAGCAGAGCAGAAGAGGTTACTTGGCTTATGTTTGTGGAACTGTGTATGTGGTTACAACAACAACGACATCATCGACAGCAACAACAATAACAACAACAACAACAGCAGCAGTAGCACTAACAACAAAGTCTATGTTATGTACATTGCCAAGGCAAAAAATCTGGCGAAGCTTGTGCCGCATTGGCAAAATTGCTTGGCAAGTCATATGCGTTTGCGTACACATTTTCTTTTTGGATCGGTTTGATATTTTTTTCTTGTTTTTTTTTTTTTTTTGGTGTGTTTGTTTTGATGTTCTGGGTTTTTTGCATTTAGTAAACAAGGTCAGGACGGAAACGTCAGCATCCTTGCAAATGTAATCAACATCATCATCGTCATGTAAGCCTTGCACGCTTTGCTGCATTTGTGTGCAGGATGTGGCAAATATGCGCAACACGAGTAGCAGCAATGGCAACAGAAGCAGTAGCAGCAGCAGCAGCAGCAGCAGAAGACGAAGCAAATGCAACCAATCCTGTTGCTATATCGAGAGCAATGGCAGAGCAGAGCGACTGCGAGTGTGCCTGGCCAAGTGTTCAACTCGTGCATAAATTTGAGTGAGTGTTGAATGCTTGACTGACTGAATATCTCACGCGGTCTGTGTTTGTCTGTCTGTCTGGGTGTCTGCCGGCGTGTCGGTCGGTTAGTCTGTGCATTGGCGTTGCAAATTTGATATGCAGTAACAGTAAAAACCATTATTGCATAATGCTGTGCAAAGGCGAATTACGTATACGCCATGTGTGTCCGCAATGATTTGTATTTATGTGATTTTGGTTTGAAAATAACATTTCATTCAAATGCAGATTGTGCATGGAATTCTCAATATATTTATTACATTTACCTAAATTTTAAGCTTGCATACTGTTTGCAAAATCGTAAGATTTTTTATGGAATTTGGCATAACTTATCTCGTCTATCATTTGATTTAGATTTGGATCTTCTAGTTTTCCATAATAAACCAAGAATGAAATTCTATAAACATTCATTTATCATTGCCTTAAATAAGTTCCTTAAAATTGATTGTGCATTTTTTTAATTAGTTTGTCTTTTTCACAATATATCATTATAATTTAAAATGAATTGAGTACAGTAAGATCAGTCAAATTATTTTTATCCTGAAATGAGGGACTTTTTCTTACACTCAGTGGATAGGTTTACTATAACATCGAAATTTTGTTTTAGTTATAGTCTCGCCTTTGAAAATATATTAATTTTATTTACCAATTAGTCCATATTAAAATTTACTCATTAGCTCATCATTCTTCGTTGACCACAAATTAAAAGTATTTCAAAATATATTTCAATAAGTTGGCAAATATGTTCAGCCTTCTATATTTTATGCAAGTTTTACTGTACAAAATAATAAATTGAATTTTTTAAACAAATGTTAGCTCAGCTGATCAAATATTCATGTTAGGCATTCTCTTGCGTTGAACTGTAATTCGAGCCAGGTAAGCACAACTTGCAGTGCCTCTTCTCCCGTACCTCAAGACTTTTTTGGCGGAATATCAAAAGGAGGACATGCGATGTCAGACCTGGTGTCTGTTCCACAGCTGCAAATCTCCTGTCAACATTTCATTGCTTTATATTTGCTGGGGCGGGTTTCAATTCAGTAGTCAGGTAGTCAGTAAGATTGATAATTACGCAATCTACACGAAGAGTATAATTTTCTCTGAGTTTTCTCAAAGCTTTCTTATACCCATCATTCGAATTATGATGTTGAAATTTTAATTAAAAATATGATTATCTGCTGACGGAAAATGGTTTTCCTTGCGCGCATTAAGTGAATTTGGAATTATGACATTGATATGAGTGCAACAGCAACAAACAGCCAACACGCATCCGGTTGCATTTGTGCAGATGCTTTTTTTTTCTTTTTTGTGGCTCATTAAGTGCGCCGGAACTGAGCGGAAACGACATCTAATGCATGCACACATACACACACACACTCACTCACTCACACATATGCAGCGTTGCGTGCTTGCTATGTTGTTGTTGAGCTAAGCTCAATGCTCATGGCAACGCAGTTAGAGAAACGCTAAGTGGCCTTGTCCTTGTCCTCGTCCTTGTCGGCTCGTTTGCTCGTTTGCTTGTCTGCGCCTGTTGTTGCTTGCTGGCTGCTGATTGCACAAAAACTTTTCATCTCGGTGTGGCTTTGGTCGGTTTTTATGAGAGCATGTTTTATGTCAACATTGCTGCCTTTCTTGCGCGTATGACAGACACAAGATTACACTGAGAGAGCGAGATAGAGTGATAAAGTGAATGAGAAGATGGGGAGATGGGAGAAGAAGGGGCGTTGCAGGACAAAGTGAGCGAACGAACGCAGTCTGGCAATCGAAGGCCAGCGGGTTCAATTCGTTGCTTTGAATGTGACTGCTGCACTTTATTGAGTATTAAGTGGCCCGCCTGGTCGGGGCGGCTGCCCAGAATTATGCGTTCTTTGGCATTTGAGCTGTGTACGCGTTGAGTATTTCAGACACTGAAAGCGGGGGCAGCCGCCATCACTGGCCAGTGGTCACTGTTGATTGAGATGCTTTTGTGATGTGTAGTCAGCAATTTTGTACATTTTGTATGAAGGTTGTTTCATTTGTGATTTTTGTTTTGTTCGTTTGTGTTTGTTGTTGTTTTTGCTTTTATGGAAGCACAGCGATTCTGTGTAATGGTAAGCGTTTTTTATCATTAGCTTGACTATCCTCGGTTGGTTGACAGCTTGCTCTGCAATTTTCTTTAGGTCACCTGAAAAATTACACCGTCTTTATTTATCTTCTTCCCCTAAATTGTCTTTTAGCAACGAAGACTTTGTGTTTTTTGGTTTTTCTTTTTTTTGGTCTTTTTGGTTTTTTGCTGATTTTGTTTTACTTTTTACTTTGGGTTCATGTACTTGACCTGTCATATTTTTTGTGTTTTTTGCCTTAAGTTGGCTAACTTCAGACAATTGACGTTGGTTTTCTTCACAAAGCTTTTCCATTTTCGCTTGCAATGAAATTTATGATTTCCTTAATAGGCTTTACAAAAGCAATTTTAAGCTACTTGCTACTTTAGCAGGCCGCACATCAGCCACATTTATTCATAATTTCATGTTTTCTGTGCCCCTAATCCGCATACAGCTGACAAACCACATTTACTTCACAGTCTTCATTGACTTCACTGTCTTCACTGCTTGTGTAGCAATTTTCGCTTACTGATAGCCTCACTGTCATGTGATTTACTTCGTGTGGAAATTTGCATAGAGCGGCACTGCTTAGTTATACAAAAATGTATCTGCACGCTTGCATATATATCATGTAAGCATTGTGTACTGCTAAATATAGTATAATGCAGAAGCAGCACAAACAACGATGAAAACAAAACAAAACAAGCAAAACAAAGAAAAGAAATGTATTGCGTTTTATCAACAGCACAGTAGCAGCAGCAGCAGCAGACGAAGCGGCACGTGTACAAAGGTGTGCACATATGCTCAGTCATAATTTGTAATGGAGAAATGCAAAGCAAAGCAAAGCAATGCAAAGCGAAGTAGAGCAGCGCATTGCAGCGTAAAGTAGATAAGAGCGGAGTAGAGTGGAGTGGAGTGGAGTGGAGTGGCAGGGAGTGGAGTGTAGCAAATCAGCGGAACGCATTGCTGTGTAAGATGTGTTGAAAAGCTGCTTGCATTATTTTAAGTGACTTGATGAAATGACTATGGCAACTTTAGTGAAGACAGGCAGACAGACATGCGCTTTCCAGGAAGGGAGTTATGCATATTTCTTTAGCTGCGTCCTCCGTCGTTGCCAGAATGCTTATGCGCCAGGAGAAGCAGACGACATTGCTAAGCTACAAATGCCACTTTTGTATATGTACACAGCAAAAAAGTTTTAATAATTGAAGTTCACTTTTGGTTTTCGCAATTTGTTTGGCTTTTTGTATTACTCAAAGCAGTTTGTGTGTGTATGTGCGTTAATGCAATTTTAATTAGCAAAAGCTGTGCAGGTTCGCTCATTGGGATTTATATATATACAAATTTTTATATTCGCCTTTTGTATGCATGTTCTACAAGGAAATACAGAAGATACAGTTTGATGCTTGGCATGAGTCTGCGTATATTGCGATATTCTAATAATTACTGTCGGATATTAATTGCTTCTTCAATTGCTCGAAAAATAGCAATGGCAAAGGTGTTTAATTTAAGAATTTTGCAAATTCATTTCAAATATGCCAAATGTTTCAGTTAAATCGTTTGCAAAATATTTTCTAAAATTAAACATGAAAATTTTGAAATTTGTTTTAAGTGTGCAGCTGAAGACATGTTTATTATGTGTGTTTTATTTTGCCAATAGAACATATTGGCGAACAAACAATTGAGCAGATGTTTGGCAAGTCAGAGAGTTCGCAGGTTTGCCACTTTCATCTTGATTTGCTAATTCATTGCGGTAGGTATGAAATGACAAATGAGCAGCAATTTTCTCTAATACATAAAATGGTGCGACACATGAATTTCTAATGCCTCTTGTAATCAGAGTTAAATGACCTGGCAAATGACATTCGTGGCATTTCTAGCTTTGGCGGGCACTTTGCTTTTGTTCGTTTGGCGCATTAGGAAACGTTTAACGAAATGGCTTATAAAAAAGTGAGAGCAATGACCAGGGCAACATTCTGGCAAGCTCGACGTTTTCTTATAGGTTATTGACCTGCATCTGATTTCTGCCATTTCCAATTAAGTAATGAAACTGATGCTTTTGTTCAGGCAAATACTGCACAGCATCTATGTGAAATGCCAACGAATTGAATTTCAGCACAAATCAACTAAACTTTTTAAGCATTTTTAATTTTGAAGATGTTATGACAGCGACAATCTGTCTCCAAAAAATGACACTGTCTGGAAATTATAATAATTCCATTAGCATTTAATGAAAGTGAATGTGGGAAGCGCTAAGCATATTTCCTTGTTTTTGCGTCTTGACTTGGCCTTTGGTTGGACATTTAAATAAACAGAGTTTCAGATACACAATTCCCATGTCATAGAAAGAATGAAAATCATTTTCTTAAGATATACTTTATATATAAGGTCGATCGGTAGTATGGACAATCGCTATGTATGTCACATAGATTAATAAAATACCGAATGAGGATGCGCAAATTCCCATTGTTCAGTGTATAGTTATCTCAAAGTATTTTACAAATGGGGATTTAACGAAATTTCCAAACAACTTTCTTTAACTTTAACTTTCTTGCGATTCATTCTTGATGCTTTCGTTTATCAGATTATGTTTTTTTTTTTTTTGAATTTGTTAGTAACTTAAGAACTGTGTTGGTGACTAACACAAAGAAATTGATTAATATAAAAAAATTACATTACATACCACTTCAGTAACAGGTAACAGTAGTTTACAAAAAATAGAAAAACCTTTGAATCTATCAAAAACGAAAAACCATGAGCAACGCGCTGGCAAAGAAATCCACAACTTGGTTATCCTGGCTTAGGTGGTTAGCTAGCCACGACTTTGATTGCTACATTGGCCGCACATGCCTTTATCCTTAGGCTTAGCTGCAGCTGTGGCAACAATTTATGAAGTCCAGTGTAAACACTACAGCAACAGCAACAGCCAGAGCAAGAGCAGCAGCAGCAGAAGGGCGTGAAATGCTTGGCACGTACGAGCAAACAAAAACCCTCAACCAGAGCGAGATATGCCATCGGACCACTGGGTTTTACCTGTGTGCATACAAGGAAAACAAACAACATATCAGGCCGGAGCAGAGCACACAATAAAAAGGAACCGTGTGGGATAGTTGGCTCAGTCATAGCCGTTTTATAGTCCGAGAACTCAATGAGGCTTACACGAGATGTGTGCGCAGGCAGAGTTCCATATGCGGGTGGGCTGTGCACGGCGCGGCTGACTAAACTCATCTTAATTCTACTTACTCTCGTGCTCGCATCCGGGTTCGCATGCAACTTCTTAAAGTCTTTGCGAGTGTTTTATGCCAAGTGCAGGTGACGGTGCCGGTGCAGGTGCACAAAACTGCGCTTGAGTATGGTTCCCCCCAGTGGAGGTATGCATGCAGTAAAAGATACGAAATGCATGCGAGTGCGAGGGCACTTGGCGCACAAAGCACACACATACACATTGTGTTCTTGTAGTTATTGAATTTCAGCCAACTTGGCATTTGCTACATGAAGAGGTCTAGGAAAGAAATGCGTTACAATTCTAGAGACTGCAGAGCGTCTTGGCACTTATGTAGTGGCACTCATCGGGTTGTCAAGTGACGGTGAGAGTGTGTGAGACCCCGGGTGGGTGCCAGGGAGGATGCGAGGCAGGGTGACTAGTGGCACTACGAATTATCATCATGTTATCATCACGTTAAGTAAGCTGAGCTATTTTTGCACGTACGAAGTGTTTGCGTCTCAGCGGTGAGCTTCTTGACCTCATTCCTCAGCGCTCTCGGTACTCTTGGCATACTCTTGGCATACTCGGCACACTCGGCACACTCGGCACTCAAGTGCATTGCACCATGGCCAGGCACTTCCGCTCGTGCTTAAGGTGCACACCATCTGCAGGTGAGCAGGAGCGGTGAGGTCAGAAACATCAGCAATTTTCTTAAAAATGTCTGCAGTTTCACTTTGTGCTGCTTTTCTGTCCTCGCACTACTGCCCTCACCTTTACTTGGTTTGGGTTTTCTTTTGCCGCACCTGAAGCGGCTGCTGCTGCTGCGTCTGTTGCTGCTTATTAGAGATAATTATTTTTGTACAGCAATTTTCTTAGCTGTCAATAATAAAGAAGGTAAAAAAGGAAATAAATTCTGCGAGTATCTGCATCCTTAATTTTAGCGTAGCAATTAGAAGTCTTCAACTTATGTATAGAAAATGTATTTAAAAAAAAAAAACATAAAAAAATACGGGAAAGGTTGCCGCAGCCATAGGCCCATAAGCATGGGTTCAGTTATTAGGGTTGAAGTGAACCCTCAGTAAAATTGTTTGCTTTTTAAAGTTTCGGGCTGTTAGCTTAAGCTAAGAAGAAGCACATAAGTACATTGCATGCACTCTTTGTGGATACACCAGGAGGTCCTTTTGGTCCTGTTTGGGCAACTTCATTTTGAAGTGTCAAAAGCACTCACGCTCAAGCTCACACATTCCGGCGAGTTGCTCGACAAAATGGAATAAGGGATTAATCGAAAAGGGGCCGCAGTTCGAAACATGCTGATGGCCACTTTGGTTGCCATTGTTGTAATTGTTGTTGCAGTTGCGCACGCGACGTTAACCAACTGCACACGCATCGCACGTCTTGTCTGCACTGAAGTCAGTCCTTGCCTTCATTTCGCACGAGGCCAATGCATTCTCAATTGGTTTCTGGCTTTGTTTGATTTAAAAATTTTTTTTTTGCGTTTATTTCTGCGCTGCTGCACTTGACTTGAATAGGCCAAAAAATAAAAAAAAAAAAATTACGAAAACAGAAACACTTTGAGTGAGTATGAAAAAAAGGAAGCAGGAGAAGCACGAAAAAAACAAACGCATAGAAAATCGTATAAAGTAAGACAAGTATTTGGAAATATTTACTGTGGTCTTCATTGTTATCCTTCAAGTGCTTTTGAGTGTTGGCTTTTTTTCGGGTTTTTTATTTCATTTTATTTTCAGAATTTCTCTTTTAGCCTTTGTTTGTGTCATGACACTACAGCAAACTTAGAAAACATGCTTCCATTCTTTTGTAGTCGATTTCTTGAATAAATCTGAAATAAATTTTTCAAAAAATATTTCAGCTAAAAGGACCGTGCGCTTCAAAGTGATTGAGACGACAGCAGAATATTTATAAATATAATGTTATCCCAGTCATCTGCATACATACATATGTATGCTGCATGTGCATATGTAAATAAGAGTGTAGACGAGTGTAGACGAGTGTATTTAGAATTCGTAAAAGGTTTGCAAGAGTGCGTTTGTTCCTAAAGGTGAAGATACTCGTACTGACATATGCATAGATGGCAAGTAGAAGAACATGTTTAATGACCTAAGTAAACGACCTTGTGCGCACTGCGAATGGCATAAGTACAGCATATGTATACGAGTGTGAGGTATGCATCTTCCATTTCGTTACTTGATATTTGCTGCGGCAGGATGTTTTTAAAATTGGCTTTGGTCTGTAAGTGACATGGCGTTGACAAGTTATGGGCATTCAAATTGAACTTTCAGCTTGGCTTGTCTTGAACTTTTGCATAAATATTTTAGTATTGTACTTTCGTAAACAAACAAATCCAGAAATCATTGTTCAAATAAGAAGAAAGTATTGTAAACATTTGCTGCTCTGGTTCACAACGAAATGAATACATTTTGTTCTTTCTCCGCTTTTGCCGTCGCAGCACAAACTTCGTAAGGCGCCAACGTTGTCAGAGTTTTTTTTCTTTTTCTTGTGAGTTACTGTAAATTTTTTCGAGACTCTGCAAGTATTTTGAAAGTTCTTTTTCGTAAGTGAGAAATTGTGTAATTCGATTTTGATTGAAAAGCCTGTTTCATAGGGGAGGAGTCTCTGATGCAGAAAGTGACATTGATGTCAGTATCAACACCCCCATTTATTTAACTGATGATGGAGTTTTCTTGTAGTTTTTTTGATTGTACTGACTTGCCGTGCTCATCATATTTACAAAGGGAAGAGACAACAGAACTCTTTATGATCTGATGACTGGCATGCTCATGGAGAAGAAGCATTATATTGGGTCCAGACAAGTTTAATACAAATTGTAAAATTCATTAAAGAAACTGAGAGGTTTTTCAGATGGGGTAAACTGGTGCAATGGTCCTAAGAGTCTGAGCGCTGTAGGGTTGCTTCCAGCAACAAAGATCTCTCTGTCACTATTTGTATGCGTGTGGCTGTGAATAGAAAGGATCTCCTGTGTTATGTTGAAACCGAATGAAAAAAAAGAAAAAAAATGTAAAAGGCTCAATTGAGAATGAAATAAGCAAATATCTACACTGATGCCTCACACAAAGTCGCACGCAATTAAATTGAAGTTCAGCTTGACTGCGTTTTCTCGCTTCGTGTAGTGCCCAGATGCTTTGTGCAATCAAATGACAAAATCGAATTCTCTTTAAACGCCTTTGGCTGCGTATAGTGTCCGGAGCAGCAGTGCAGCACAGCACAGGAGGCAATGTCCGCAGAACAAACGTGGGCTGAAGTCCGAGCTACACATTTTTCGTATACTCCATAAACTCTGAGGCACTGGCAATTAAGTATGCGTGTGCAGTAGCAAACCCCTTAAAAAGAAGGCTTACCTGCTTAAAGCGTTCAATTAAAAAACAACGAAAAGCGACACTAAACAGGAAATTGCTTTTTGCCTTTCCCACTTCTTATACTTGTGAACTCACACGGCTGAGGCCGGGGCTTAGAGCGTCCAAGCAGCACTAATTGGCCGAAGCTCTACGGGCAAGGAGTGGAGCCAAGCCAAGTGGGGAAACGGTGCGGAACTAGCCAAGAGCAGAGCACAGCTGGCAGAGGACTGCTTAGTATTCGGCAACTATGTGAAGCAGTTATGTATGAGAACAGGAAAACATGTGGCCATGTTGGCTAAAACACAGAAACGGAAGGAAGCAACGAATGAGGCCAGCAAGGTAAAAGAATAATGAGTGCGACGCAGTTACGCATCGAAACGTGCTTCGAAGTAAAACAAGTCACATGCGCACGTGGCACATGACTAAAAGCGAAAGCGAAATGGGTGCTGAAGGAGTGACTGCAATTTGTATATACCTAACTGCGATGGGCAGCAGATTGCGGTTAAACATGTCGGCTGACTGTTCCTGACATTTTTCGTCGTCGCACAAAATAAAAAAGAAAGAAAACCAAACAACAGAAAATTACGTAAAAAAGTGACTAAACAGAATTTTTATGTCTGCAGGTAGTCAGTCAGCGGGGACAGACAGGAAAATGGAAAAATGTAACGGAGCAAAAAAAAAAGGACATACATATTATAATAAAAGATGTCTGCGGTGTTGGTCGCAGTGGGAAATCTGCGAATTATAAAACATAATTTACAGTAAGCGACAAGAAAATGCAGACGAAAATGAGAAAATGCAGAGGAAAGCAAATTAGAGGGATAGGAAGAGCCAGAGGGTGCAAAGGAGAAGGAGACATAGTGTAGCTAAAGGAATGTGAAATTGCCTAAAAGTATGCGACAGCATTCGGCATATGCAGCAACTTTCGATTAGTTACGCGCCATATTTATCAAAGGAAGCCAAGGCATTAATGCGCAGAAACACGCAAACAGACAGACAAACAGTCAGACAGACAGACAGTCAGACAGGGAGAAAGAAACATACGCAGACGATTTCCGTGCGCTGAAGTTCAATTGCGCGTGGCGCATTAATAAGAATGCGACGTAGCCATGTGCTCGTGCCCCTGCCCGCGCGCAGCTCTTCGCATTTGCCGCGCGCTTAATAATTCCGAAATGAAAAGTCGTTATGCCGATAGGCGCTGAGTGCGAAAATGTGCCGCAATAATAATGAGCAGCTCAACTCCACGGTTCGCTGTTTAGCATACAGCAGAGCTGCGATGTCTTGTGTCTTGCGTTCATATGCTCTGAGTCACGCAACGCTTTTCTCTATACGCCAGTTTTAAAGTCATCTCAACGGAGGAGCTGTGGCATGCGCAGCTTAAATGAAGACAATATGCACAAAACGGATATGAAAACGAAACGAACGAAAACTGAATACTTTTTCGCATTATGCCGTTTTTCGCATGTTTTCTTTCATTTACTTGCCTGCATAATTGAATGCCTTCCTTGTCGTTGAGTTAGGTGCGGTGCCGCGGGGGGTGCAGTGGCATGTGTTTGCTTAAAGTTGAAAATGCATGCATATGCTTGGTTTTTTGGTCTGATTTTTATTTTGCTGTTTGCACTTTTAATGCCACAGCTATAGTTTTCTTGCATTGCAGGATATTCCGATTTTATTATGAAACCGGATGCAGTCGTTTCTGCATTCTATATAAAAATCGTGCGCAAATTTAGCAAATACATTATGCCTCTGCGAAAAATGAAAATTAAGAGGAAAATGGAAAAATGCTAGCCATTGAATCAACGTGGGTTTTTCATGCTAAATTGAAAAATAATACCGCATGCTGCTTGTGCCGCAGCAGCAGTGGTCAGCTTTGTTTTCGGAAATGCCGATCACAATGCCGCACTGGGCTGCAGTGAAATGCCGAAATGCAATATTTACCAATTATTTTATGCAAAAAATGAAACACATATTTATTTTTAAAAATAGCTGCATTTTAGATTCGGCTTTCGCATTTCATGTGCAAAAGTCTACCTGCGTCATATTCCTTGGTTTCTTGTTGAGGACAATGCATGTGCAGCTCACTTCATTAAAGTTGAATTCATAAATCACAATGAATGCAAGTTTTCCATCATTTTGAAACAATTTATAATCTTTGCATTGCAGAGTTGAAAGTGCAACTTCCATCTGAATGTAAATTTCATACTTAGAGTTTAACGGTTAGCTACGAAGTCGACTTTACTGAATATGGTTTGTTTATTATAAACTTTTGTCTTTACTTTTAAAATATTTTTCTACACTAAACTTCAGTTGATTTTGTTAATATTCAACTTATTTGCGGTAGTTTTTATGAATATTAATGTGAGTCATATGGTAGGCACTCATCATAAGGAGACTATATTTTTTCACAGTGTCACGACAATATGCAACACAAATAAAAAAATAAAATAAAAAAGAAAAAAAAAAAAGACAAACCGGTTGTCCTGGTTATATAAACTGCTGTGTTTATTGAACCAGTTTTTCTTCCTGTGCTTACCCTCTCGTCATGTTGTTCTTCTTCCGTTGCAGTAAATTTTGAAACGGCTTTTTTTTTAGTTCTATCAAATATGCATGACATCCAACGAAATAGTTGTTGCATACTTTTTGAGTAGTTGGTTGTGTTCATGGTTTTGAATTTTTTCTGGTAGCCGCAGCCAAACACAGAATGAAAATGAAATAAATTAACAAAAGTTATTTGAACTGCGCACATGTTGAGCTCTAATAGCAAAAGTTTAAATTGTATGTCAAAGTGCTAAACAGAGGCATGATATATGAGCTTGGCTCTCGACGCAAATATGCACTCACACAAACACACACACACACACACATTTAAAAGTCATTGCGGTGCATGATGAGCAACAATGTCGACAGATGCCAACAAGTGCGCATGTGTGTGCTCACAGTCTGCAATAATTGCGTGAATGGCTTTAAGACAGTGCGGGGGAGGATTGATGAACATTGAATCGCAATTGCAATGCAAACAAGCAATCAGCCAATCAGGCAATCAGGCACATAGGCAAACAGTGCGTATGCGTAATATTGATTTTTGGCTTTTATCGCAATTAATTACTTATTTATTGTCGACGCCGGTGCCTGCGTCGTTGCTTGCGAATTTGTAGCAAATTATGCACATGTTATGCTGATCCGATCCTCAAGTGCTTTCAAGTTAATCTGCCTGTCGACGGTCTCAGTGGAGTGGCGGCGGCAGCTGAGCACATGTGCGTTTAGTTGTTTGCGCTTGCGGCGTAAAGTATTGCATACCGAAAGGCGCATAATCAGCGAATTTACTAAGCAAATGTTGATAATAATAATTAAGGTATGTACGACATGTACATGCGAGTGAATGTGCATGGGCACATACGGTTTGGGTTACATTGGCTTTTGGTTTATCGCTGGATTGCTGCTGCTGTTTTAGCATATGTTGTCGATGGGATTGTTGTTGTTGCTGTCGTTTTCGCTGTTTTATTTACATTGCTTAGCTGCAAATGGTAAATAATAAATATCCAAATAAATTGTGCGGCACCATGCGAGCCGTGCCCTCTGCGGTCGTGTCATTTACACATGTTGCGTATTAATTGGTTTCTGCGCATAAATTTTTATTGTTTTAGTGATTGCTTTCACAATCAAAAAAAAAAAAAAAAACCAAACAATAATAACAATATTTGGTACATTCACACACGCATACGCATGTGATATGTACTAAAGTGAATTGTTTTTTTTTGGCAACCGCAACTAATTTTTGTATTGTGGCTGCCTGGGGTTTTTTATTTTTATTATTTGACATAAATTGTTGAATTTAATTGCCGTCAATTTTAGTCTAACGAAAATTGCAAATGCCATTGGGACACAGCGTAAATTGGACAACTCACACCTTCACATATTGCATTAATTAGTGCACGAATTTATTTACTGACTAAATAAATATAGATAAAAAAAATATTAAAAATTATTGTGTGTCTGAATTAAATTCTGTTGTAGCTTTTTTAATTTTTTTGTGGTTGCATATTTGTTTTTTTTTCCTACTGCATATATGTTTTTATTGGTTTAGTTGAAATACACAGGCTTATATGTTTTATGAATTATTTGCATATGAACTTTTCATTGTTATTCATTGTATTTTTTTCAGTTTATGACATGAATTATTTATCGCTTGGTCGACTGTTTAAAAAGTCGAACAACATAAATAAAATGATTTTTTGCCTGGCTTATTTTATCAGTTTTTAGTTTTATTTATACCGTGGGACAACTGATTCACATTATACCTTATATTATGCCAGGCATAGTAACAATAAATTCTCAAAGTTTAGTTCCGATTTGCTAGGTGACTTAGGAGTCAATAAGGGGCTTAGAGACAAAAGAGACAAGAATAGATTCTATTGTATCTATGAATGTATATGTGTGTGCTAAATAGTCAAGAAATATTATGTTTTCTTTCCTGGAATTATTAATAGCTTAAGTGGCAACTAATAAAGAGTACACACCTCACTTACCGCTGAGTTGCTGTAGGAAACGAAGCTCATACCTAATGCCATTTAAAATATAATCATTTTCATTTCATCCAATTATAGTTTTTGTTGAATGTAGAAATTGTTATCAAGCATTCAAAGTGAGTTTTGCGAACTCGCTTACAATTCTATTCATACATGTATATGAAAACGAAATTCTGGGAATAAAGTTGCCAAGCATATGCATTGTTTATGTTAAATTGAAAAAGTTTCGTACAATGCGCAGAGCAGTTGCAATTTTCTAAGCCGTCTGGCGTTGCCATGGAGCTGCCAACTTGGCTTTCACTGTTTATGTGTAATCACTTTTGCCACAAGAAATTCAAACTTTTCGTCCTTCAGCGCTCATCTAAATAAATGTCAACCTTGTTGCCGACGTTCACTTTGCCTGAGTGAAAATTTCAATTTGACTAAAAACACACAAAAATTGCGAAAGAGCACAAGCAACTAAAAACAAAGAGAAGCAACAAAAAATGGTAAGGACACATAAAACAGATGAAATTGTGCGCAGCACAGTGCAGCAACAAATACAAACCGGTCCAGACCGGACCGGACTTGGACATGAAGCTTGAACCGATGTCTGCCGCATTGTCGATATGTTTTCGACAAAAAGCCAAAATAAATATTTAGCTCGACTTGTTGTCGTTTTTCTTTTCTTGTTTGTCTTTTTGCATTTGTTTTACTGTTTCACTGTGCATTCATTCGACTTTGTTTCCATTTCCGCTTGCTGTGTCTTGGGCATCGTCTTCGCCATGTGCTCTTTTGCCGTTGGCGTCATGTGGCTGTCGATGCTGACGTTGCTGTTGATAATGACGATGTTCAGTTGAATCACCTTGACCTGTGCCAGTGTCCTGTGCTTTGTGTTTACTTACATTTTTGTGTGCTTTTTGTTTCTGATTGTGGTTTTTTTCTATTGTGGCATATGCTTGTGATTTTATGTTCAGCGAAAAATTGCATTTGCATGTCAGTTTTTTATGCTTTGAGCTTTTCAGTTTTGAAACTGCGCCGCTGTGGCTACAGTGAAAACACAACATGAACATTTAATTAAAAGCCTCAATTGACTGTGCGCAAACAAGTTTAACATTGACAAACAAATTTACCTAAGCAAACAGAAGCGAAGACTTTGCTGCCGGCAGCAGCCAATATGAAGAGAACAAATCAAACAAGCAAACAAACAAATAAACAAACGTTCGGGGCATGGGCAGAATAAATAGCTTAGGATGTGGTAAACGTTAAACCAAAGAACAAACAAGTGGCAGCAGCCATGCAAAGACGTGTTCTGTTTAGCACCTCACGCACGGTTCTGTCGCTTTGTTCGACATGTGCACAGAGTCAAAGGAAAACAGCCAAAAACGCACAAAGGGGCAATTCTCAGTTGTCCACTTAGCCATATGAAAGGACAACTTAAGACGCAAATACTTGTACTGTAGCATGAAAAGAAAAGAAAAACTAAGCAAAGAAAAAGCGAAAAAAAAAAACAAAAAATTGGAAATAGAAAAATGATGCGCAAAAATGTAATGAGCCTAAAAGGAAGTCATTATAGGCGTGTATGAGTCGCAGTAAATGCTGGCATGTTTTGGCGTTTGTGTTTTGGTTTTCACTTAAAAGCGATCACTACCTTTTTCACAGTTCAACGCACAGGCACACGTGTCCTCGATTTGCCAGCAGCAACAGCAGCAACAGCAGCAGCAGCAGCACGTTGGCAAGTGGCGGAAGTGACAAACATGCATGCCGAGGACAGACGACGCGTGTACAGAACATATCCGGATGCGCAGTTGTGCGGAATGTTTTTGCCTCTTGGCTCTTACCCCTTGGCTGTTAGCTGTTAGTTGTTGATGTTGTTGTTGTTATTGCTGCTGTCTTTGTTATTTTATGCTTCAGCATAATCGAGTATATCGTTACTCGTACATTATTGCCTAAGCAATTCGGCGCATGCTGCGTATACGTAATCGAAACCATTAAATGTGTTTTAATTTTTTATTGCGTATTTGCGGCTTTCGTATTGCAGATCAGCAAGTGCGCACTGTCGCAGCCTGAGGCTGCTTGCCACCGAATTGGGCAACTATAATAAATTGTCCTTCCCATATTTGTTGCTTCGCTGCAAAAGATGATTTCGTCAACTTGTGTGCTACGACGCACTTAAGCTGACAATAAAAACAACAAACAAAATAAAAGAAAAAAGAAAAGAAAAAAAATTCAATTCAATTTGGCTGCCATTAATCGAAAAACTCATTACGCTCGGCTGATTTTCTTTCCAAATGACCTTTAATTGCACTACAGACATTCGCATATTAGTTTTTATTGTTTATGTTGTCTTAAGGACCTTATTGAGGGTGCGCACAAATAGCAATTGGAATGCATATATTAAGTGTGTCTGTGACTGTCTTTATTATTGATTTCACAGCAAGGCCAAATTTATGCCCACACAAGTTGCTGCCAAGCAAAAAAATGTTAATTGGAGGCGAAAGGACAGCAGTCCTGCACACGTGCGCACATAAGAGTTAGTTAAGTTGGAACCGCTCAGCGCTGACCTTGGCTGTAAGTGCACATGAGCATTAGTTTAATTTCTATGCTCTTCTGTCACACTCGCGCATTAAATCTCGCAAGTTTTCGCTCCACCTCAATTGCTCTGTGATGTGCTGTGCGTAGTCTGCTGTGAACAGCTTAACAGCTAAGCGTGGGTGGCTGTTGCAAAGTTTTGCCAAATTTAGAGGCTGAAGTTTGTTTTTTCTTTCTATTTACGTTCAGTGATGGAATAAATTATTTAAAAGTAAAAGTTGAAAGTCATTTTCGATGAAGTCTTCTTAAGCACGCAAGATGGCCTCGTGACCGTTAGAAAACGCATCACATGCTGCACGAGTGACAAGTGAGTCTGGCAGTCCTTATGGACAGAGAGCCGACTCGACACCGTTCAAACTTTTCTTATTTTGCATTGCCAGCTTAGGCATTTTAATAATAGCTTTTCATAACAAAGTCCATGGAACGGTATTGGGCAGAAAATTCTTACAAAAGAGTGCGTATCTGCCAGCAAAGCCGTGGAGGTTATTTGCTCGATGCGTTGTAACACATATAACCCTATCTTATGCACTTTTTGTTTCAATAAAAAATCAAAAAAAAAAAACTAGAAGGGCTATAGTCGGGCGTAATCGACTATAGAAAACCCTGTACCCAATCCATAACTGAATATATTTTTTTGTTGCTTTAATATTTTATATTCATTACGTAAGGATATCTCAAGAAAAAAAAAACAATTTTTTTTTTTAGTAAAAAACATTTTTTGGCCTATCGTTCCTATGGTAGCTATATGTTATAGTAAACCGATATTTATCATATTCGGGAATATGATTGGATATTACTTAAAATCATTAAACCCAAAAATTGGTAACGATATCTTAAAAAACAAAAGGGTTGTGGTTACTAAATGTGGGTTTTCGGCCGATCATTCCTATGGCAGCTATATGTTATAGGTCGAATATCGAAAAAATAAACTTGTTATGGCTATGGATTGTTAGATTCTTCGTGCAAATTTTGGTGGTTGTAGGTCTTACCGTTTTCGAGATCCGTTTATTCATACGGACGGACAGACTGACTGAAAGACGATGCTGATCAAGAATATATATACTTTATGAGGTCTGACACGCCTCCTTCTGCCCGTTACATACATTTGCAACTTTAATATACCCTTTATCATTTTTTGGTACAGGGTATAAAAATATATCATGTCAGAATTGAAATTTAGCCGCATGAGTTGAGCCCATCCAAGTTATTATTATTCCTATAATAGTTAGCAAAATTTACAAAATTTAAAGCCAACTATATTATATAGCAGGGGCCTTCGGCTATGTAATAAAAGTTAAAGCTGTTTACTATTACAAATTTATTTGAACACTTGTCTGCTCTTGCCTTATTTAAATAAACCGTAAAGTACAACGATAATCTACTTATACATACATGTGTACATACAATATATCTACATACCGCGAATACTTTTTAAGACACCCAATTTAAATGTAGAATAATTTTATTTATAATGGAAAATTTTTTGTGGGAGCTTTCACTGTACTTACAATATATAGTTTCGTTAAAAAAAGAAAACCTTTTACCAAGGCGCCACTTTTTAGGCGTATGGAACCTTTTTTGAAAAGCTATAAAATGGCCAAGAAAATCATAGAAAAGTTTGAAAGTAAAAGCAATTTATTAAATTGAAATTAGTACTTAGGAATATGTTCAGCTGCGGCCAGTGAAAATTTGCATCTAAGCTATGAAAAGCTATGCAAATCGGCTATTTGTTGAAAGTCGGCTAAGTAGGCAAAGTTAAGCGAAAAAATATAAAAAGGAAGCGAAGCAAAATCAAATTAAAATATATGTATACTCGTCATAAATATGCACTGGCGTATAAGGAATAATGACATGAGTGGATTTTAGGATTGACTGAAGCCTATGGCAAAAGTTGCCAAGCGACCCAAATCAAAAATTTGCCTTTTGTGGAAAAGCGCAGCCAAGTCAGCCAAGTCAGCCACGAGACACATGCATGCGTTCTCATATCCACATGAGCAACAATTTTCAGCTTGCTTTTTCTTTATTTTCCATTGAACCTAAGTAACGGTTTTGCTTTTCTTCTTTTGTGTTATGAAGTAGCAGAAAAACAAATCGTTTTGTTGTTGCTTTCTTCGTCTTCTCTTTTGCATAGTGATTTCTTGCCTCCGCAGTGCTTGGCACTTGTGTTATAGAAAACGTTTTGTGGCTTTTACTTTACACATTTCTTCTTTTTTTTCTGCTTTTCTTTTTGTATTTGTATTCATCATAGGGGAATCTGTTGCTGTGTAGAAGTGGCAAATGGTGTTTTTTGTGTTTCACACAGCACAATGGCCGAGGCTAGAGTGTGTTTATGTATATGAGTTTAGCAGCCAGGACATGCCAACACAATAATGAGTTTTTCTTTTGAATTTTCGGTTTGGTTAGTTTTTTTTTTGTGTGTTTTTTTGTGTGTGTGGTTTTGCGGCTTTTACAAATGGATTGCACATTGACCGCCGCTACGAGGTAACAGACTTAAAACCTCACATCTGGTCAGGCGAATATTGTGGCAGACTTTTCAATTTGGCTTGAAGGCGCTAAAACTTTGAGATGCTAATGTGCAAGTGCAAGTTAAAGTTCACTCGCTGGCAGTTCAAGAGCAGACAAGGCAACAGCAGCAGCAGCAGCAGCAGGAGCAGCAACATAAGGCAGAAACTTGCGTAGTTTTGGAGACTCACTTAATTACTTTGGCCATTAATTAGTTTTACGAGCTCGTTGGCACAGCGTTTTCGTATTAGCCATGCTTCATTTAGATCTACTTATAATGCGAATGCGAATGCGAAACACGAAACAAGTTTGGGGCTGCTTCTGTATGCATATTGCCACGAAGTGGGTTGGGGCAGTGTGCGCCTCAGTCAGTTGATCGGCCCATTTGTTAGCAGCTGTGCCAACACAATAATTAAATTAACTAATGAGCCTACGACAACGCACAACAAACACAACACACGACAACTAATCCGCTGCCTGATTTCGAGTGGAAAAACAATTTGAAACTTCAAATGACAAATGGATGTGAAAATGCATTCGTGCCGTGTAAAAGTCAAAATCAAAAATGAGTAATGAAACTAGTTTTTGATAAGCCGCCTTTTGAGCAATTAAATTTTATGACTCTTGTTGACACGTTTGTCATTTCTCTTGTTTCACACTGAGGCAGAGAAGAGCATAAACTAAAACTCTTGCCTAAGGAGCCGCCTAGCTGGGCTGTAGCTAATTTGACATCAGCTGGCTAATTATGTATTGAGTATTTTTCCGCACGTATTCTTAGTTAATTATACGACTGTCATGAAGGTTGAACTTCAGCTGATAAGGAACACTCAGGCAGCTTGAGCAAGGCTTGACGGATTATGAGATTTTGCCATACCCTTAAAAACTGTTAATGATCTTCGTTGTGGTTCAAGGCATACTCCAAGACACTTAATCAGTAAGGTTTTTTGAGCCAGCCAGGTGCTGCGGTTACTTAATTGAAGCTCAGGATCTAGGCCCTACAGTCCTTTAACGACTAGTATTGGTATATTCCTTTCGAGTCATAAGTACATGTGATATGATGGAAGAGTAAGTAAGATGTAATTACATGGTTTCTTATTATTTAAACGGAATAGGTGTCAACGAGAAACCATATTGCATTAATTATGTTGTTTTGGTATACATTTCTTTCTATGTATGCTCGCTTCTATGGAATCCCAAGTTCGAGTCTGTTCGTGGAATATCCCATACATTGAATTACGAATTCATTATTAGCGTAAATTGAATAGCAAATTCTCTGACCATTTTGTGCACGAGCTGAGCTAATTGAATCAAGTGAAATTCGTAAAGACTCGACTGGCAGAACAAATGCGTGCGACATTTTTACGGAGTACAAAATAACAATGAAATCTGCTTTACTCTGCTCAGTCGCATGCTTCCCCACTCCCACCCCCTACATCCAAGCACTGTGCTAGCGCACAGCATAAACTATTTCCAGACTTGACAGCAAACAGTTGCCACATATTTCTGTGACATGACGCCGCTTGTAAATACGGCTAACACTAATACGCCGTGTATGCCGCAATTGGGCGCCAGGCAGCGTCGTTGCTGCGTCTTTGCTGTCCAGTTTTGCAGAAAACAACAAACAGGCAGCCAAGCCACATAGCAGTTCACCCACGCTGACTTGCGTGGCAGCAATGAGACGCAATGTCATTGCCGAGTCTGGGCCTGCTATGTCAGCTTAGATGAGTCACGTAATGCGCGTTGAGGACTTGTTGATGACAGGCCAAAGCAAAGCGAAGCACGCAGCGCTGGCCAGGCATTCTGTATTGTACGCATGGTAATGCTGCTGGAGTGGCAGGGGGCGTGTGAATGGCGATTGGCGATGGGCGCTTGGCGATGGGCACTTGGCGATGGGCGCTTGGCACTTGGCACTTGATAATTCGTGTTTTCGTTGGCACTTTATGCTGCCTACGCACGGCGGCTAAACATATAACAAATGAAAACAAGGAGCACGAAGTTTAAGCACTCCTAGGCCAAGTCGAATGTTGCCGATGCTAGGCAATTGAACTGTCGTTGGCCGGCTGTCCTGCCATTCAGCCATTAAGGATCATGTGACATGCTGTTTTCGTTTTCGTTTTCGTTGTCGCTGTCGTCGTCGTCTTCTTGTGCGTGCGCAGTCGTTGTAAATGACAGTTCAGTCGTCCTTCGTGTACTTGTCGAAGCATCTTGTTTTGTCGCATTTTAATTATGCGGCGCGGAAACTTTTGCGCCCAGCTAAAAATAATAATAATAATAAAAAAAAAAAAAACAAAAATAAAAAAACCAGAAAGCGAAGCAAATTTACACAGCTGTATACAATTGCCTTACTAATTTGAATGGGAACAAGAAAATTTGTTAAGGTCATGTTGTCATTGGTGTTGCTGTTATTATTGGTATTATTTCTGCTGAGGTTGTTGTTATTGTTATTGTTGTTGGCGTAATTGCGATTCATAGTTTAATTACTTAATAAGTGATAATAAACAAATGTTACGAGTATTCTCATCTATTTGTGTGTTCGCCTGTGCTCTGGCCACTCGAAGTCATTGTGAACACATGTTTATCGTCTGTCGTCAGTCCTGTGCACGTTTCGCCGTTGAGTGAATTTTAACTGACATGTATACAGTTCACTTGTTATTGTCGTTTGCCAAAGCATTGCTTATCCTTTTGTTGATGGCACTTTAATTGACTTTTATAGCCACTCAACTGTGTGCTGACTGTGTGTCTGGCGATAAAGGCAAGAGGCTACCTCCCTGTGCTGAAAGTGTCTTTGAATTGAAAACAAAACGCTTTGAGTCATATTCCTTGTTATCCTTCAATCAGATAAAAGGAACATGATTTTCTTTCGCAAATCCTTCGCTGAGCAGAAGTGCTCGCATGTGCTTTGACAGTTGCCATGATAGTTGCCAAAGTTGAGAATTGAATTTTCTAAGGTTATGTTGTTGCTGTGCAGACCAACTGCGCACACGTACAAAAATCAAGTGCAAAGTGGTGGAAGCACATTTAAGCCGATTGTGCAAATATCACAAAAGCGTAAAGTGCAGTTCTCCAAGCATTGTTCAATTTATTGCAATGCAAGCAAAATACCGAATAGTAAATTGTCATCTAACGTAGCTGCTGAAACACGTTCACACAAGCATTTACTTGAAAGGATCATGGATGACTGCAGGATGCAGGACATACAAAGGAGCTTGCATGTTCATGACTGAATGTTATGTGAAGTAGAGTGTTTGCTGTTGGCATCGAATGGCTGACTTATTTACAAACAAAAAAATAAAAAAAAAATAGCACTTGGAGTCGGAATAAGAAAAATACTATGCAATATATATTTTTCGTTTTCTCAAAAAGTAAATAAACACAGCATTGAAACGAAACTTTTGTATGAAAATTAAATATAAATAGACTAAATTTTCCTTCTTCCTTTTTGGCATCTACATATATAGTGTCCAACAATTCAAGCAAATTTTGATTCTGCTGCCATTTGTGTGGTAAAGTGTTGGCAACTGAAAAACGGAAATCAGTTTGACAGCTGACAATTTAGGGTTAGTAAAAACGGTCATGAAAAATTTTGACTAAAGATTGCAAGAGTCTTCTGCCAGCAAAGCCATGGAGGTCATTTGCCTGATGTGTCATTCCTTACATTGCCCTATTCTATGTATTGTATATTTGAACACAGAAAAAACAAAAAATATCCAACTGAAAGAAAATAGCTTTTTGAAAATTATAGGGTTCTCTATACAAAGACCCGATTCATTTCGTCTTTAACTTTGCAGCATTTGCAAATATGATGGAAATTTTTGCAAATTTCAGCTGAGCAACACCGAATATATCGATAAAATATGCTTTTAAATGCTCGTATATACGTATATGCAAATGCACTAGCAAAACTTCAGACTCTTAGCATATGTGTTAAATTTGCATAGCATACCCTTTAGCCAAATAACATATATAGACAAACGTAAACAATGGTTACTGATCCCTGCTGTGCTGGGACGTGGGGGACAAAAGATTTAATTAAAAGCATAGAAGGCTGAATGCACACGAGTAAACCAGGACCAACAGCAGACAAGCAGACAAATGCACTGCAGCCAAGCGCATGCGGCAGGACGACAAATCTACTGACACTATCTCATGGTTGCACATTTAATGCGGTTGCGTTTACGCAAAGGTTGCCAAGCAATGTATGGCCAGGTGAGTAGCATACGTCGAGGAAGGAGTGTCAAGGTCGCATGTGGTAACATCAATCAATAGTAGGGTATGCTGGGCTTAGGTAAATTATTTTCTGCAATGCTGCGTATACGTAATTTTCAGCTATTCAGCATTGAATTTGTACTTAAACCCAAATTCAAACTGTTGACAGCATTTTTGTGCCAATTAAACGCATATGTCAACTTTTCTACTGTCACATTTCGTTTCGTATCAAGGCTAATTTTTTATAATTTTATGTGTCCTTGTTGAACAATCTGCAGTTAATAGGCCATTTTGATGTGCTGTGGCTTTGCTGACAGAAACCGAATACACAGATATATATGTGAAATGTGCGTTGGCTTTTCGTGGAACTCACTTTGCAGCTAATTATATAGCATGTTTTGCTGTTATGCGTAGGAATAAGAGTTTGCCTTAATTCTGGCATTTGTATGCAAAAGTCATGCATTAGGAAAATTATATGCCTTTTAAAAGATAATCATGCGGCATGTTTACGTCTTTGGCAATTTATTTGCTTGCTTATCTAAGGCCCGAGCCGAGCGAGTGTGCTTCACAGGGCACATGCTGTGTGACTCTAATAAATTCTGAAATTGTTTGCCTGCTTTGTGCTTTTTATGGATAAGCTAGCCATGCGTTCCAATTATGTAAGGTTGCCGCTTACACTCGTAAACAATTCAGCTTGAACATGATTATTTTTATTAACGTTCACTTGCGGTTTTTGAGTAAATAAATGAGTTAGCGAACCTTTTAAATTAAAAGTTCTTGTAGGTAGGTATGCCTTCTTAAAATTTTTATTTTTAGCTTGCAACTGAGGTACACATTTTCAGCCTATCTATCGCAGTCAGAGTGAGCTATGCCTACTGGAGCGGGTTCATATCTTCTTCTAGCGGCTTAAACGTCGCCTTTGCTATATTAAGATAAGTAAAATAAATATGAAGCCCTTTCAAAGATCTTCCTTCTCAGTCAATTTCAATTAAAGAATGCAGGCGCCGGTCGTTAACGCATTATTGGGAAATTAAACCAGGGTGTAGATAAAAAGTTGTATGAGCGCTTGTGAAATACTTGGAGGTTTGTTTGGTATGATGTCGTTGCTACATAGAAGACAGTGAGCAGGGGTCTTAGATGCTAATACCATCGTTTGAGTTGTTGCAGAGAAGAATAAGTTATAAAGCCGTATAAAAAAAAAAAACATAAAACACGATGAGTTTTACCTTTGGTCAATTTCACGTTCGGATGGTTGGGTCTCCACTTTAAGGAAGAATAAATATCGACATCAATTGCAATTATGGTAAGGACACCTTTTATGAAAAGAAGTCATTACACAAGTGGGTCTGATCTAAAATTTACCAGATTAGAAAGACAGGAAGGCAGCTCTTAGAAAAACTCATGTCAATAATTCATTAGAAGGATAAGGATAAGGATAAGTTATAATAAATAAGCTTATAGAAGTGCTGAAAAGTTATGTGTGAAAATTATTTTAAATCTTAGGATGTTCTACTTTTACTGTCAATTTCCGCTTACTCATTTTTCAAAATCACATGTTAGCGACTTGAAATGCGCTTTGTACTTGATTTTTTTTTTTGGGTTTGAAGTGCACGCCTTTGTTTTCGTGAATGTTTGTTCGCAATGGTCCGATATAAAAAATTTAGTCACATACAAGTGACGTGTCACACGCTTCATAGTGTTGAATAAACATTTTATTTATCCGTTTCCATTAATATTCCGTCTGTCATCTGGGTAAAAACTGCTGAGTCACATGTGATGCGACACACTTCAAGTGAGCAACACGAAACTTGATTATGCAATTCCTCTTGATTATTTTCATTCGGTTGAGTAACACTTTCCCTTTCTTTTCTTTGCTTTTTATTTTTTCCTTTCTCCTTCGCTTTGCCTTGCTATCTGTCGCCTTGCTCAAATAACTCGTCGCACATTTTTCACTGCTAAACAATCGAAACTGTAGTCCGCAGCCTTGAACTTCGCAGTGAATCGTCGCACAAAATGATTTATAACTGCTCAGCTGCTGATTTGGCTACATGGATTACTGCGAGTACTACACATTGCATGTTTCGTGAGAAAGTTATTTAGCTGGCAGTTGCTTACTTGCCCTGTATGCCCTGTGAGCGTGTGTGCTGTGGGCGCAGTGAAGTGTGCTGCGACAAAATTATTTAAACGAAAAATTCGAAAACATAAATCACAGAGATACACACTCACACACTAAGCACCCGACAACAGAACAATTCGTAGACGTCATAGTTAACTATTTTCCAACGTTTGCGTATTTAATTTCAGGCAGCCAGGTAGCGGCGACAGGGCGACAAGCCAAAAAATTTCCCTACGAAATACAAGACCGACGAGGATAACCTACAACCGACCGACGGCAGGGGAGCGAAAAAAAATATTAATGAGCGAAAATATGAGCGTGCTGGAGACGACATCAGCAACAGCAGCTACAATAACATTAGCAACAACACGAGCAGCAGAAGCAGCAGCCACAGGAGCAGCGGCACACTGCCACTGAACGCACATTACGTATACGACTGCGTAGACGCAACGCGGGACACGCCAAGCGGTAGAGTGGCACAGAGCGAAGTCGGCTGTTTGCATCGATTGGATAGAGGCGACAGCCTAGGAACGGCAATCATATGGTCACGAACATGTCACAACCGCTGTACTGCGGCAAGGGCATCGATGATTTCCACACACAGTGAGTATCGCAGGCGTGGCTTGGGTGGGGGTGGAGCGGGGCATGGTGGGGCATTAATTAGTATTTGAACGTAATCACCATAATGAATTTGTTTACGGACGCCTGGTGGGTAGATGAGTCTGTGACCCGCATTAAGTTATACGGTCAGCATGCCAGTCAGATTGGACTTATCACGTATACGACGCGTTGGCTCAAAAATTAAACGTTTTTATTGAACAAAACAATTATTTAATGTCTGCATACATGAAAACACAATGGTTATGGTAATTGCGTTCATTTTAAGCTGCTGCTGCCCTTTCCCGCGACTGCTGCTGCCTTTGCTGTTGTCAGCGGGTTAACGTTTAACTTTACATGCGAATAATTAAATGCAAACAAACTCATGTGTGTGTGTGTGTGTGTGTGTGTGTGTGTGAGTTATTGCTTGCCGTGATGATGATGGGTCTGTTGCTGTTTTGTTTAATTACGTTTATTCAGTGTGGCATGTGCGATTTTCAAATTGTTTGCGCAGATTTGCTGCTGTCGAAGTGTAGGCCGAAGCTGGTAGGCAGATGGCTGATGGCTGATGGGGGCGTTGGCATGCGAGACCGACCGCCCACAATAAAACGGCATCATTAGTCAAATGTGTTTTCGTTCTAGATAAAATGGCAATTGATGTGTGCAGCAGATACACGTGTAAGCTTTAAAATTTGTTTGCCGCGTGCTGACGGATTCTTTTTATGCTTCGACATTAATTCCCAAGAAAGCAACTTTAGCGTAAAGTTCATTATTTTCGGATTTCGACAATGCTCCTCGCACTCGTAAATCATTCACTCGTTTCACGTTTTTCGCTTTTCTTTTTTTTTACGTTTTAGCTTATGTTGCGCACACGCCATCGATTACATGTTCGAGCAGCTTTGAATAATGCTGCTTGCGGTTAGTAGATTGTGACTTCGACGCAAATGATAAGGAAGCGAAAAAGCACCAGCGCGCATGTCGCAGTCATAAAAAGCGATGCTTGATGTGTGTTTGCATATCCGGTGGCTTGAAAATTATTAGCTTCAGCGAAAAATATCTTAAGGTGAATGAGATTGGCTGCATGATTGACATTTTAATGCTTAATTACGCACAAATGTTTACTCTAATTACAAAGTAAAATACGTTCTTGACAATGAAGAAATATGACTGGCGCAGCACGCCCAAACCAAGTGACGAATGGCCAACAGCCCACATATGTGTAGACTTCGAGAGTAGGCCATTAATGCCAGCAAAGAATAAGCATGGTTCATAGCTTACGAATTGGTTGTGTGCAGCATATGATGTGGATGAAAAAGGGATGACGTTGATGATGACTTCAATGATTAATTGCGCATATCTTATATGTATGCATGTCGGATGCTAAATGGCCATGACTATGATAATGTTCTCAGGGTGTCTTCTCACAAAGATAATTCAATATTTAGGAATTTGAGAGTATTTTAAAAATTGAAAATGCAGACTCACTTAAATCACATAGACAGACTTAACTCGAAAATATAAAGAATACAGGTTCAAATACTATAACAAAGAAGGGTTTAAAAATTTGGAAATGTATCCATTATGACTATTTATTGATTTCATTTCAAATTTCAAGTTCATGGCAAAAATGTATGCTACTAAATTGATAACCCAATAATAAAGATTATTAGCCTTATTGGCAAGCTGATGACTTAATATGCTCTATAATTCATTTTTCATTGAGTTTTGGTTTTATTTTCTATGACATAAACTGCAAACTGGCTGCAGATGTAGCCAAGTACAAAAAATAAATAAAAGGAAAAGAAGAGAAAACCGTTGCCTGCCTTACAATTTGTGGCTTGACAATTCATTATTATTATTCATATGTGTCTATAAAATTCGGGATAATAATAAATTGCTGCCAATATACAATATTTTATCAAGTTAGTTGAGTGCCATAAATGCGCGAAGATACTTTTGTGTTGCTTAAGGATGCTGCATGAAAGTTGTCTCCGATTCAATTTAAGCCAAATAACATACATAAAAGTATTTTACGAAAGCAATGTCTATTGAAAAAAATGAAAAGAGGGGGAATTGTATGATAATTTTAAAAATAACAAAATAAATTTAAAGAACAGAGAATAATTCTATTTGCTTTAAGTTGCTTATCAATCATGCCAGTTCTGAAGTTAAGAGTTTTAGCAGAGTAGAATAGAAGTCAGTTCAGTTGTGGAATCACTGTAATTGTCCATGTTGAAAGAAGTCCTCCGACATTTTGACATCGAATTTACGAGTACTAAGGGGCTTTAAATGGATTTTACTTAAAAGTTGTTGGCCAACTGGCTTAGTTTTCTATTTGGTTTGTTACAAAGCAAAATAAAAATAAAATAATTTAAAAAAATGGTTTTTTATTATTTGTAAAGCAAATGATTGCAGACATGTCAGAACGAAATAGTCAGCAGGCGACATTTAATTCTTTTTAAATTATAGTCGAACTTCTTGTACTTGAAGCTCTCTTGTACACTGAGAAATGTTCGAATTTTGAAGACCAAAGAGGTATGCAAATTAAAGGCTATTGCCTCGATTTGGTACGAGTTATAGGGACTTCGAGCTATAAAAGGGTCGACATATACGAGTTCGATTGCAGATTCGAATTTTAACTTTGCTAGGATCACAGGTTAGCGTTAACTCAGTATAATTTGGTTTTTGTTTTGTAATAAAATAAGTTAAATTTTCATATCCTTTTGGTTAACTTCGTTGCAGCTATAAAAATGTGCACGGCTACTTCTCGCTGGTGGTCTGCATACTGGGCACACTCGCGAATACGCTCAACATCATCGTGCTGTCGCGCCGCGAGATGCGGTCGGCCACAAACGCCATACTCACGGGCCTGGCCGTGGCCGATTTGGCCGTCATGCTGGAGTACATACCCTACACGACACACGACTACATACTCAGTGCGCGCTTGCCACGCGAGGAACAGCTGAGCTATGAATGGGCGTGCTACATAAAATTCCATTCGATTTTCGCGCAAGTGCTGCACACCATTTCCATCTGGCTGACGGTCACGCTGGCTGTGTGGCGCTACATAGCGGTCAGCTACCCGCAGAGGAATCGCATCTGGTGCAGCATGCGCACCACCATGCTGACCATCGCCGTGGCGTACGTGGTCTGTCTGCTCGTCGTCTCGCCTTGGCTGTACTTGGTCTATGCCATTGCGAAGTTCGGCGAGACAATCGATGCCAGCGGACGTGTGGTCAACTCGTGGCCACTGAGCCAGTACGTGATCGACCACGAACGCGACTTGGGCGCCACTGATGGCGCGGCGCTGGACGACATTGCATTGCAGGTGTTGTCCAGCACGGCGCCGGATTGGAATAGCACGGCGACAATAGCGGCGGCCGCTTCGACTGCGGCCTTGTCGACGACCACGACGTACATGCCCGCGTTGGCGGTGACGCCGATGCAAGAGCGCAATGTCACCGTGTACAAATTGTTCTACAGCGAACTCGCGCTGCACGATCAGCCATTGCGCAATGCGACGTTTCTCATCTACAGTGTGCTCATCAAGCTGATACCTTGCTTCGCGCTGACCGTGCTGTCGGTGCGACTGATCGGCGCGCTGCTGGAGGCCAAGCGGCGACGCAAGGTGCTCGCCTGCCATGCGGCCAACGACATGCAGCCGATGGTCAACGGCAAAGTGGTGAAGCCCGCGCTGCCCAAGAGCTGCAAGCTGCTGGAGAAGGAGAAGCAGACGGATCGGACGACGCGCATGCTGCTGGCAGTGCTGCTGCTCTTCCTCATCACCGAGTTTCCGCAGGGCATCATGGGTCTGCTGAATGCGCTGCTGGGCGATGCCTTCTTCGAGCAATGCTACTTAAAGCTGAGTGAGTACTGACTTTCCGCTTAATTGGCAATTGCTCACAGTTTGTCTGCCGCTTGGCTTCGATGGGCGCTAATTGGTTCATTACTTGTGCTTAATTTGGCGCAATTCTAATAAGTTCTTGGCTAACTGACGTTAACTTGGCTTAAATCGGCTAATTAGAGCGGGGTGCACACAATTCGGCAATTGGCTTTTTCCAACAGCATATGGCTGACTGGACAGTGTGCCTGGCTACTTGGTTGGCTGGCTGGCTGACCGAATGCTTGTTCTGCTGGCGTTCATTCATTGCACTTATTGCCGCATTCAACGTAATTAGGCTGTGCCTGCTTAGCATTTCTTACATTTCCTAATGCCGTTGCTTGTTCTTGGCTAAGCTCTTCCTAACTGCTTGCGTATGCCTTTGTTTGGCTTTGTACAGTTCTCTCTGCCTGCCTGCTGCCTGCTCGCCTGCCCGCCTTCCTGTAGCAGCAGAATAATCAATAAAGATGCTATTCAATGAAAGCACGTTGAAAGTGCTTTGAACGCATTAGGGAGAACCTTATGACGTGCTGTGTTTGATCCTAATCTCGTGTGGTTTCAAATCAAGCATACGCCACGTTAGCCGAATCCGTTATTGCGCATAACGGTCTCGGTCACGGTCACGCTTGATTGATAAGGGCATCAAATGAAAATTGGAAATTGTAAATTGAAAATTATTGATCAATTTTCAGAGTAGGAACACAAATTAAATTTGTGCCATAGAGAAACGTTTGATGCTGCGCTATGTAATAAATAATATTTTTTTTTTAGCATAATTGAATGATGCTCCATCTAATGCAGCATTATGTGGCTTAAAAGCATGTGGGCAGCATTGAAAGTTCCCAAGTGCTTAACACAAACATGCAAGAGAGTTTCGTTCTGACAGTGAGACCGACATTTATTTGTGTAGCTTGGTTATGGCAGCGCAAATCCATCAATTAGCAACCCCATGTGTTCAGCTAAAATTCTATGCTGCAGCTAATCAAGTTTGCTTTAGATCCTCACAGCCAGAATGTAGCTGGCTGCGGAGCCAGACTGTGTGCAGTTTCATTATATTTTATCAATCAATTTGTAAGCGTGTCCGAGTAGTCTGTAAGGATTAAAAAACTGTCAGTCAGTTGTCTGTTATGTTCGCATCGCCATGGCGCAAAGTGTAATGCACGGCACTGCAGCAGCTTGAGGTCAAGCCAATGGGTTATCATCCGACTTTCGGCTCGAGCGGGAATGTGATTGCAGAGTTTAACAATCAACAGTCAAACAAATAATAATTTAATTTTATCTATTTCTCTCTCCCTCTCACTATGTTTCGTTCTTGCTCTCTCGTTCGTGTGGCTGCGTACTGACATGACATCGCAGGTGATCTAATGGACATACTGGCACTTATCAATTCAAGCATCAATTTCATACTTTACTGTTCGATGAGTCGACAGTTTCGCAGTACGTTCACGCTGCTCTTCCGGCCGCAGTGGCTCGATAAATGGCTGCCGTTGTCACAGCACGACGAGGGCGGCCTGACGTGCCTGGCGCGCGGTGCTGATGGCGGCAGCTATGGACGGCAGCGTTTGCTGCATACGGACGCGATAAGCAAGAGCGTTGCCATCGACTTGGGCCTGACAACGCAAGTGACGAATGTTTAGCAGGAAACGACGATGAGCAAACCCTCAATGGCGACGGCCTACTGCATGGGGCCAACAATCGCTGCAGCCGAGTCATCAGTAACAGCAGCCATAACGGATGCAATAGCGACGACAGCCTTGACGGCGAATGTGGCGCGAATAGCTGATGCTGCTGCTGCTGCTGATGCGAGTGCTGATGCTGATGCTGAAGCTGAAGCTGATGTAGGCGGTTACGAAATTGGCTCTAATGACATCAGCGCCATTGGAATGCCATTCCAAAGGGACAATAGGGATGTGAATGTTGGCACAACATCGGTGCGGCAGAAACGACGTCGCAATGGCAGTGGAAAATATATTTGGCCGAAAAGTGATTGGCTGCGTAGGTTGAGACACAGGTCAAATCAGCAACAGAATCAGCAGCACCAACATCAACATCAACATCAACACCAACACCAACAACAACACGAGAGTCATCGTCAGAGCAGAAGGCAGCGTCAAGGCATTCTGCTCGTGCAGTTGCCAGCGAATACAGCCATGACGGCGGCAACGATGACAACGACAACGACAACGTCGGTGATGACTGCGCCAATGACAATTACGACAACGGCATCGCTCACGGCTGACCGTGATGAGAATGCTGTGGTCATTGTTCAACAGAGAAAGCAGCAGCAGCAGCAGCAGCAGCAACAAAAGCAGAAACAGCAGCAGCAACAGATTGGCGACCAAGTCGTTGACACGGATGCTGACGCTGATGTCGATGCCATTGAAGCCCTGTGGCTTTGAGGTTTGTTCGTCGGTGCGTGCGGCACCATCCGAGCATCTGCGTGACGTGGCGAGAAAACTAATGATCGAATTAGTGAACTAATAACCGTTGGTGCAGATTTGTTTAAGAACTCTACGCTAAGTGATACTTGTATAGTTTTTTTTTACCATTTAGTTAAACTCTAAACGATAATAAACTTCTTACACTCATTTACATTCAACGTGTGTCTAATTAGTTTGTAAATTACTCTTAAGCTATGATTAACGACCGCTCTACACATATTTCCCCAACTAACGTAATGGTTTCTATTTTAAATCGATACACAATTTTAACGCAAATAAAATGTTTTGTATATATCGTAAGCTGCTGCACAATGTTTTATTGTTCTAATTGCGTCTGAACTGACGTATTCATGCTGGCCTCATGAATATTCATTGTAGTTGTGATAAGGTAAGTTTAAATAAAACTTTTAGACCCAAAGGGATACTTTGTGCCTACATAAGAAATGACCGGCAGCAAGAAATGAAAAGCAGAATATGAAATAGACACTTGACTGAAGAAAGTGTTTTCCGTACATTTGCTTTAATTACTCATTCCTTCTTTTAGTTTTCAAAAGCAGCTTTGGAAGTGAAATTCCAACAACACAGAAGAAGCACCACAGTATAGTACTACCTCGACAATTAAAACTGCAGTAATCAGTTTACTTATTAATCTGAAACATATATTGCGCAGGCATAACAAAAGAAAATATTAACAACAATAATCAACACTTAAATTTAGCTGAAACCATGGCTCCTTCATAGCGCATTTTAATATGCAATTTTTTTAATAAGGCAATATTTTTTGTTGGTAATCATTGTGAATGCTAAAAATTACACAAAAGCATAAAAAAGAAAATTAAAATATGAAATTCTTTTCTTTTATATCTATAAGTATCATTTTATAATATTCATTGTGGTGTGTTGCTGCTGCCTTACTTGGCTTTATGCATGCCATGATTTTGTTTACTACCCGGAAAAACTTTCATTAAATGAAAATTTGTTGCAATGCAACTCCTGCTGTACATTGTTGCTATATTTTGTTGAAAATTTTAACTGACTTTCTAGAGGTTCACCACCATTCAGTGACTCAATTTTGTTCAATTCATTTATGCCGCGGTGGCGCAAACTTCCAAATAGTTTCACCAAAGTTGACGTTGTCAAATGCTGATAATGAATGTGCAGTGGGTCTGCGTGGAAGACAAGCGATGGTGTCTGTGATGGAGTCTGTGAAGGAGACTGTGATGATGACGTTGATGTGAATCACGAGTTGCTACGCATTCAGCTGACGCAGATGCAAATTACTTGAATCGAGTTTTGGTTTAGGTGTTAGGAGAATTTTCGTTGGCTGTAATCGCTGGCGTCATGTAATGAATTTTTAATTCACTTCTAAGTTGCGTGAAAATGAAATTCACAAGTTTCTAGTTGAGTCTGCACTTTCTAATTGTAGCTTATAAATTGTGCTCTAAAAAACAGTTAAAGTTTATATTGCGATATTTATTTGTTTGGTTTTTATTAGAGTGAAGAGTTTGTCTTTGTCAATCATTGCCTGAATTGGTTGCAGGGTTTGAAGTTATTAGAAAGTGGTTTTTGTTTGTGCTGAAATCCCATCTGTGACCAATTGACATTATAGGATCAGCTCAGTTTAGAGTGTGCAGCTGATGGGTTAGAAAAGAAAAATACGTATATTAGCACAAGGGTTCATTGAGAGTGTTTTCCCAATGGTTTTTGTATTTTAGGGCTGTCAAAGAACCTATTATTTTTTGCTAGCAATATTAGCCGTTAGCTATGACTTTTGCTTAGGCGAATGGACCAGATGTTTTTGTTTAATATTAATTTAAAATTATATATTTGATATTAGTGTAAGTTTATACTGCAATCTATAGCTTTGTGCTTTTCATGCAATTGGCGCATATTGAATGTCTAGTACAAAAACTTTTTTTCTGGAAAATGTTTATTTTGTGCTGCGGTAGTTTGAATTCGATTTGGCTTTATGGTGTATATGTAATGTTTCAAAAGTATGAATTGTTTATGTGTATTTTTAATTCTATAAAAATATCGAAAAAGTTGAACTGCATCTCAGTATTTTTTTAAAAACTCAACGAATACACTGAGTTTCGAATATAGTTTTGTTTATAAAGTTTTAAAGATGCTTATCGCATTAATAGTATCCGCTTCAATTGTTGTTTTTTAACAATTCTTTCATTCTGATATAATTTTATTTAAAAATTAAAAAAACAAAAATGATAATCATAATAAATCAAAACGAATACCTATTCGGAACTTTTATATATGCTGTTCCATTGCTTTTTATTTTTATGCACTAAATGAAAAAAATAAGGCAACTCTGTTGTGCTTTGCAATGTTTAGGTACTTAGTAGAGCTTTGAGAAAATTTATTTACACTAAACCCAGCCAGATTCGACTAAGTACTTGCATATTTTTTCAATGAAACCGTGCAATGAAAAACTTAAAATGAAATACGTCGATGATTGCTTATCAAAACGCGCTCCGTCAGTTCAGTCCCTCTTCGTGCTTTAAAACGTGGCAAACCCTTCGCAAAGTATGCAACCGTAATCAATGTTAGCTCAGGCGGAGCGTGGACGCTGCCAGTTGGCACCCTTTGGATAACTTTGGAATGCTTCACGCATAGTTTGTAGTGGTTAGAAAGAAAATTGGGCAAGCGAAGCCGAACTAGGGGAAACTTGTCGGCGAACAGCTTTAAAACTCGTAAATCATTTTGCTATTGCAAAGAGAAAAAAAAAAAATAAATAAAATCTCTTGCCCCAATGTAAACTTTTGCAATGTGGAAATCGAGGCATCAGCGCAATGGCATGGCCATGCAATAAATTTTCATTATGTGTCAGAAGCACCCAGAAAAACGGAAGTTTCTGCATTAATTTTTAAAAGTTTTTCATTTTTAATGAGCAAAGCCGAGACCAACGTGCACATGTGATTATGCCGGCTGTCGTCATTTTCTGTCAATATGTTCGTTGAATTTTTCTCTATCATTTTATAAGTGGATGCCATATTTAACAAATTAATTGGCCATAAAGCAGACTATGCATATTTAATGTTCAGCTAGAAATGTCAGCCATCGATAGGCTTATTATGATAAATCTGATTGCTTTTTGTTTATGTGATTTTCATTTTTTTTTTTTTTACAATTAGCTTAAGTTGCATTTTTTAATACATCGATTGCTGCATAGAGTAAGTTTAATATTGAAAAGTATTTGAGCTTTTCTAAAAACTGAAGATTTTGTTTGTTAAATAAAATCCATAGGAAATATTTAGAAGCTTAGTTTTGCATATTAAATTTTGCAAAATTGTGCCCAAATGTTTTATAAGCTTCATTAGCTAAGAATGCTACTCATGATGAGTGGGCAAAGTAGAAACTTGTGAGGTCAACAAAGTTGATTGGTTATTGAAAATAAATTGATGAGTAATTGGCCATTATTGGACACAGGCTGCGTAATGACTAAGTAAAACATTTCTATTTCACATACAATAAATAATCCCAGTGCTTGGAATGCGATGAATGGATTATCTTGAGAGAGAAAAATTTCCATTGGCTTAGCTATGTGTAAGTATAGAAGTGACTATGCGAATGCAGCCAATCAACCAAACCTTTCCACTCTAATAAATTAAAAAAAAAAATAAAAGAAAAACATTTATTTCAGACATCAGAAGGAGAAGGTTTTGCCAATTAAAATACATCAAGGCCAAGGTATTAAAAGCTAATCCTACAATGTTTTCGGCTTATGCGTATATTGAGTGAATATAAGTAAAAAAAAAAAAAAAAAAAAACAAAAAAACACATTCACAACAAGTCAACTTTTTTATAGCCAATCAAAGCATTTCGGCAAAATAATCGCTATTTAAGTTTTGTAGCCGTGGTTTAGTCGAGTAACGAGGACGATAAACAAACGTTTAACTGCTTTAAAATCCTCATTGATGCGTGCCCGGAACTAACTCGAATGCTAAAAGAACCAAAACAGCTAACTCAGTTGTAAGCTTGTTCTCCTCCCTCCGCAGAATGCACAAGTGAACGTTATTGCTTATCGTTTTATTTGGCGCTCATATATGTTAGCTCAGCACTTGAGGCCGCACATTGCCAAGTGCAGTGCGCCTGGGTAGGCTCCTGCTTAAGGATATTACTTTACCGTAAGCATTTTTTGCAGTTTTTAAAGCACCAAGCGCCAATAAATGAAAATTAAATTCTTTATTGCTGCCAATAACTTGAACACAGATTGCTTCCGTTTAATATTGCAAAATAAATCAAAAAAACTAATCTGTTCAATTCAAATAAAAAACATCGCACAAACCTACATTCGTTTGTAGGCAAGTTCATGTAAAGCCTTTGCAATTTAATCAACGCGAGTTGATAATCACATACTCGCATATTTTATTCATTTGGAATTATTTTTTGATTTGCCATGTACATAAATCGATTCAAAGGTTTGCACGGTTTATGCTGCCGTTAAATTTCGTTTTAATTGCGATGAATTCTTGATAATATGATATATGCAATACTGGTATCGTACTTTAACTGTTTATAAGATCTTTCGACGAGTCTATGAGGCAATGCTAGCGATTTTGATGGAATTGTAGAAAAATACAGGGGCACATACTCTAATAGCAAATAAGACTCCTGTGTTGTTTTTTTGATTCAAAGAAATATATGCAGTCGAGCTTCTAAAACTCGAAGTTTCTATAGCTTAAATCAAAACGAGTGGCCAAAGCGTTTAATTCGTAAAAATTTAGGCATTCATAATTTAAACTGTTTTCTATAGGTAATAAAATTGCAAGTTATAGAGGTTACATTGTATTTATATTGAAAACAAATAACTTGGTGCGTCGATCTTCATAATTCGCAATGTTTCCCTTTAAAGTAGGTAAAGAGTTGATTACCCCATAATTTGCGTTAATACGCAGTTATAATCGACGGTTATTAATTCCGCTTTTTTCACACCATAGCCTATTCGCAAAGTCTATCTGGAATTTTTTCATATTTAGCATATACAAATGTTTGCTTGGTATAAATATTTCGGTGAAGCCGAAGTCATAAGTTTTTCTAATATTTATCTAAACATTTATATATGTACATATATTGTTTTTATATTTTTAAAGGGTCAAAGTAGAATCCATGCATAAATTGTATTTCGCACAGCAATAAAAGTTTTAATTTATTGGAAAATGCCATGATTCAATATTCACCCTTTATATATTATTTTGTTTTTGTTTTCGGTTTTTTTTTCTTTTTCATATTGGATAAAGATGGCAGGCGACGGTATTTAAACAAACAAAAAATGAAATAAAAAAATAAGGATTTATTTGAAAAATTTAAAATATTTAGTGCCCACTTCAGTGCGACACGCACGACACGCACGGCTACGACGTAGACGCCTTTTGATAAAACTCAAGTGCGTAGAACGGTTTTGCGTTTTACGAGAATATTTATGTTATGAGCATACGTATGAGCACATACTCGTCTGCGTAATACGTAAACATAACTTAAAGCGACACTCAGACAAGTGTTTGGCAATAAAAATGAAGCCGATGATGACGACGACGATGGGGATGATGATCTTGTGGCTAAGTGTGCCACTCGATATATCAAGGGAATGAACTCAATGAAACGCACTTCATTAAAGACCAAAAACGAAAACACAAAAACCAAATAACAAAAAGGGAGAAAAAGGGAGAAAAGGGAAACAACACGCTGAAGACAAATAGTAAGCATGCCAAAAACTTGTGGAAAATTTGAAAAATAAGCAAAAGCATAAAAACAAAAGATAAAGTGCCAAACATATGCCAACTTACGTTCGGCCACTTCTCATGCTTGTGGCCGGATTCGCTTCGCTGCGTCGTTTGATAAGGATATGCGAAAAAAGAAACTTAACGCAAACCAACGATAAAACTAAGTCCCTGCCACACTTCCGTGGCTCAGTGTGCCACTTTACGATTTAAGCAAGTGATGTAAATCAGCGCAGATGAAGCAAAGTTTGTCCATCACTCAGAGGGGTCAGTTTGCCTTTATTATTATTTGTTTCTTTTTTTTTTTTCTTTGTGTTTTCTAATGGCAAGAACGGCGAGTGTGAGTATGTAGGCGATTGTTTCTTGCCCTGATTTTATAGGATTAAAGTCGTTTTATTTTATGTTTAAATAATAATTCGGCGAAAGCATTTTTTGCCTCTCCGCCCAACTGCCGACAACATAGCGCAATTTTGGCCCGCGCCATCATCGTCATCCTCATAATTTTGCGTATGGACGTCAAAAAATACATTCAAGAACATTTTAAGTTCAAATTAAGCTAATTAAGGAAGCCCTATAAATGCTACGCTGTTACTTTGTTCCAATTTTGAGCTCATTTTATGGCAAAGTTCTGTAAAGGTAATAAAGCGAAGGTCATGAAATGATATTTAAATCTTTTTTGTTTCTGAAATTTGGTTGTGGTATGGCATCTCGTGTGGTACCATGCGGCTTCTGAGGCAGGTCAGATGACGTATGCAGTATAACAAAGATGGCAATGTAAGTTAGCCATAATGGCTAATTAGTTGATAAATGAGAATTTAACAATTAAAATTTGCAATCGACAGATTTACAAATTTATAGCATGATTATGTAAAATCTAAATTTCAACATGAATAAGAAACTGTAAATTCATATTTATTTACGTCTTTTGTTAGCCAACAATGTTATTTTCTTGTCATAATTATAATAAATGTTCATTAAAAACCTTTTGTTTTTTCCTTAATTTTTTACTGTGCAGCAAGCTTCGACTTGTTATTATAATAAATATAAATAGCCGCATGTGTATCGGAATGATGGGTTGACAGGGTGGCGAATTAGTTAATGACTCATGTAATAAGTTAAATTAAAAAATTAAATGAAAGCGAAGGAAAATTTTAACTTTAGTATTTCCTTGCATCCCATTTGATTTTGTTCTCTTTGAATTATACTGTATTAATGTGAAGTTCAACGCTCGTGTAGATTTTTATCGCTCAGATGCTGACATATAAAAAATATGAACGTGAAATTGCTTTTATTGCTGTTTAAATATTAAATATTTAGATTATATTCAGTGCAATAACGGAAAAATTCTTTCCTGGGCTGGTACCTAATTCCGCAGGCTAAGTTCAGTGTTTCTGTGGGATGCGTCAGATGAGATGAGTGTCACTTTGCAAAAATCGTAATTAATCATCATCTTACATGACATGGTAAGTTCGCTTGGAATTGATTTTCAATTACCGATTTTTTTAAAAAGATACTTAAATAACAGCAACTTTGCATGTGAAGAATAATTTGAAGTTGTATTTTAGAATTACTCTTAGAAGGTTTAAAAGGCAATATTGGTTTTCATAATGCTTAATTTATGTTACATAAGGAGTCTTTAGGATTACTAAGATCTGCAGCTGACTTGAGTGTGTCTTAAGTCTTTTGATGTTACTCATATGCGACTTTTGAAGACGTTGTTCAAGTAAAACTTAAATATGTTGATTTTTTTTTTTGATTGAAGTAAACGTTTCCGCGTAGTCCAAGTGTGCTTGCTTTTTTAGCTGATACTCAAGGGTTCAATTGTCTAAATAGAACATGAATCCAAATTACAGTACTATGTATAATTAAAAGCTTCCACGTAGGGGTTTTCTTAAAATACTTTAAATGTTTTAACCAGAATCGTTTAACTTTTGCTGTTCAAACTAATTAAGCATGTATTTTAAATAATTGTTGTCAACTTCTGCTTCTGTCATTTTCCTTAGAAGTTGGAAACAATTTACAAAGTTTTCAAGCCTGTAAAAATCAGAAAATGGAGTCGAAGTTTTCCGTTGTTGGTTTTTATATTTTACTGCTGTATAATTAGTTAGACATTATTACAGTTAAATTTGTTTTGTTTTTTTATGAAAATCCAAATTTGGGTTTTTAATTTTAATTTTATTTACCACTTCACTTTAATAAAGCATATTGCACTTTGCATGGCTACCTGGCACATTCGTTAATCGAATGGACTTGTACTTTCTATTACAGCAACAATAAAAATTTTTATGACCAGCGTTAATGGCTGTCGGCGTTGTATGACAGTTTCCGCTTTCTCGGAAAATCATATCCTTTTATTACCTCATTACAGCTGCATAACTTTTATTACCTGAAGCAAACAGAAAAGGGATCACGCACACGAATGCATTTCGGTAGGCAGCTGTGTACATGCTTATGTGATTAGCGTTTCATTGCCTAATGTTCCACACATGTCCCGTATACATATAAGTTTTAGGTAGAACTACCTGCATATGAGGATAGCGTATATAAATCGGTTGCATATTCACTTCGGAATCATATCAACTTATGCTTTCGCACAGAAGACAATTGAAGTCAACAAGTTAAGTCAAATAATTTGCAGTGAGTCAACATATTTTAAAAACACATAAAGTTTAAATCTTAAAGAACAATTAAAAAAAAAAGAAAAAATACAAGTGCTAACCGCTCAATAACGTTCGAGAAATATTAAGTATCAAAAAAAGCAAATCGTTTCTAAGATGTCTGCCGAAGTTATTGACATTAATCGTCCGCTACTTCATGCCAGCTGGGCTGTTGCAACGGAATCGGAACGAAAGGATACTTTCAAACTCTGGAGAGCGTTGAAGGCGCAGAACGCGTACGAGGAGAGACCGCTTACCGAGCGTCGTTTGAACGTTGTGCGTCAGATTCGAAAGCTCCTTCAAGGTTGGATTAAGAATATAGTCTCTGAAAAGCAAATTTGCCCGCTTGAAGCAGCTCGCATGGTGGGCCTAGTCTATGTCTATGGCTCTTGTCTATTTGGAGTACACGATGCTGACGACGACCTCGATGTGCTCTGTGTGGTACCGTATATTGTAGAACCGGAAGTATTTTTCGACGACTTCTACAAACTATTGAAGAGGCAAGAGAATGTGAAATATTGTCGCACGACCCAGGACATTATGTTGCCTCTAATTAAACTGGAGTTCGATGGTATTTTGGTGGATTTGGCTTTCACCCGTTTGCCGCATAATCGTTGTGACAGCACACTTGATATCAATGACCATCAGATGGCATGGTTTATGGATTCCAGGTCATTGAATAGCTTGAACCGTTATCGCATGGCCAGAGCAGTTCTCGCGTTAGTACCGTATCCGGGCACATTTCAGCTTACGCTGCGTGCCATCAAACTATGGGCGAAAAGTAAGTTCGAGTAAAAGACAATCAAAAATGACTGAGTTAACTATATTTTATTCTTAATCTGCTTCTTTTTAGAACGTCTTCTGTATGGCAACCGCATGGGCTTTTTTGGTTCCACCAGTTTGGCGATTTTAGTGGCACGTGTCTGCCAGCTCTATCCCAAGGCTTCTGCTTCGACACTTGTTAAGAATTTCTTCGCGTTTTATAGTCACTGGCGATTCCCCAAACCGGTCATGCTGAAGCCATACCATAAATGCACATATAAGCTACCGGTTTGGAATGCTGACGAATTTATTGAGGATTTAGAAGATTTGATGCCGATTCTGTCGCCCATTTATCCAGAGAAAAACACTACGACGCTTATTACCAAGTCTTCATACTGCCTGATTGAGAAGCAGTTAAAGTCAGATAAACTAATCGCGAAAGCCATACACACCGGCCATGCCGAGTGGGCCACACTGTTCGAGAGTGTGCCCTTCTTCGAGGAATATGAATATTTCTTTATTGTGCATGCAATGGCCAGAAGGGAGAATTTCTATCTCGAATTTATTGATCTGCTGAAAATGAAGTTGCCGAGACTCTTGGAATGTTTGCATGACGATCAACGCATAAAAGTTGCACGCATGAATCCGAAAATGTTTGAATTTATTGCTGGCAAAACGGAAAATCTGCCGAAAAAGCTGAAGTCGTTCTACAACGCCATCTGGGTTGTTGGAGTGAAGTTCATATCCGGGGGACAGTTTGATTTCACCAATACACTTGCTCCATTCGCCGAAGAGATTATGTCAATGGCTAATAAATTGCATTTAATGCGGCATGGCACACACCTCAGTTTGCGTTGCTTAACGATTTGTGAGCTGCGTCATTTCCTGGGTCGTGACGTTCTGAACTCCGAATTACGGCCTAAACGTGCAAATGACAAACCGGATGCTTGCACATGTGCCGAAAATCGCGCTAAGGCCTACAAAAGTCATGCCACGACTTTATAAAAATAATATAGATTTTTTAGTTTTTGGTAAGTATTTGTCGGCATTGGAAGTGCTCTCGCTTGTGTAAAGGAATACTTTTATTATATACGAGAATGCAACCATACACCGACATTCGTGATGTTCTTGTCCGTTTATAGGAGATGTCCGGTTAGGGGAATGCATTTTATAAGGAAACAATTTGAAAAAGCTTGGGAAATTTGTCCGATTATGGGGTATGTCCGATTATGGGAGCTGCCCGGTTATGGGCGATATCCGGTTATGGGAGTTCTCCGTTTTGTAAGATTTCAATATACTGTTTTGCCAAACATTGCATGATGCAGTTATATAAAATTCTTTAACAAATAAATTGTTAAAAATTGATTTATGTATACAAAATGTATTTGTTAATCAACAGCAGCTGTAAAGTCAAATCAAACTATTACTATTAGATTAGGATTAGGATGCTAATGAAAAAATGTTTTAAAATCAAAGTCCGAACTGTTAAGTTAAAAAAATTGTCTCCAAGAGTAGGTTAGTGCAACTTTAAGTTTACCAAAATTATTTTTGGGTTTACAGGTTTTTAGTATAGTATATATAGAATAAGAAAATTCGGCTGAACATCTAATTAATTAAATACACTTATTATGTAAACTCGTATACTTGTATGTATAACCTATATAAGCACTTTAATAAAATGTAGCATTCATAAACTTATAAATGTGTCTTTTTAATTTCTTTTTAATGTGTCAACATCTATAGCCGCGGTAGAGTGAATTCGAAATTTAACATTTTCGCATATTAAAAAAACTTACGAAAACTTTTCGCATGCTAAGATCGCGCAACATTCTCGCATGCTAAATTCGTGCCGACAAACGTTTTTTTTTTTTTGCTTAAAGTCAAACATTTCAGTAAGTGTGACAAACGCAAATGAGGTGTTTATTAATTTTCATGTGTTCTTTCTTTCAAACTAATAATAAAAATTAAAAAATATTTAATGTTTTTATTACAAACAAATCACGATAAAAACGATAACACATCTCCCCTGTGTTCGGATGCAGAGTGGCTTTTTTTATTTTGTAAATGAATGTTTGTTCATGTAAAATGAAATTGTACTCATTTTCAGCTTGCAGCTTCAATTCTCTTCACAGTTCCTTTGAGCTGAAATCTTATAACAAAATGACAAAAGCGCAGTTATTGCTTTTGATAACTTTTAACATTTTGCGGCTTCGTGAGTTTTCACTGCAAGTACAGGTGTCCCTCGCTCAACGAACATCTCGCATAACGAGAAAAGATTCGAACGAATTGTGTTCGCTAATCGAAAGTTGACTGTAGACATTTTTGCGTACCAGAAAGACGAAAAATAGTTATAATTAATTAACGAAATAAGAAAATTTCGAAAATCAGATATTTTGTATTTAAAAAGCCAATAAATAGAGTTCATTAAATAAAGAAATATCTATAAAACAGATATTGTAAAAATTATAGCGGGTAGGAAAAAATAATTCACAGTCTAAAATGTTTGCCTTTTCATTGCTTCAACTGGATATCAACAATCAAATTTAATATTCAAGTTTTCGCACGGAAAATGTAAACAATTTTTGTTTACTTGTTGCCGAGTTGTCGATTTATTTAGCTTGGCGCAATTGTTAGTAAGTTGTTATGGTTCTTGTCTCGCTTCAAGTCTAAGTTTTTGTATTAATTTTAGCTTTTGTTTTTACATTTTACATGCAATAATATTTTTAAATTCTTACAGTTAGTGCCAAAGTGATGGAATAAACTTTGCGTACCAGCTGGTCTCGTGCATTTAATTAAAATGTTTACGCCACTCATAACAAAACGCACAGAACCGAAGCGAACTTTCACGGTCATGCGGCTGCGAACAGACACCGTCAAGACAAATCAAGCCAACAGAAGGCCAAAGAAAAGTCTACCAACATTATTACTGCCATAATGTTGGTGCTGATGGCCCTGACGATGATGATAATCATGTTGTTACAGCATCGAAGCCGACTTGTTTAAGTTTTGCTTTTACTTACAAAAATATTTTAATTGAATAACAAAATAGAAATGTACAAAGGCATGCAATACAATTACTCACCGTAGTTGAACATTTATTGCTTGGCATTTCTTTGGCAATCAGCTGCATAAAGAAACGAGTTAATTATAATGGCGCAGCACCCCTAAGGCTTCACATTGAAATAGAATTTCGTTACACATACGCACTGTGGTCCCTTACATTTCATTTTGCCAAATAGTTAACTATGCCACATGGAGGCTTGACATAAATTCTTTTGGTTTTCCGTCATAAAGCAAGTGTGAGTTTGATTTTGTATTTTTACACCATCCATGTAGCAGACTGAAGTCGGTCATAATTTCGAAATGGTTTTTTGCTTAAGTGGCTATTAGAAATTAGTAGGAAAAAACTCACATTAAACTTGGGCATAAATCAAATTGAGTTTGTAAACATAAAAAACAATCTGACTCGCGTCTACGTTTACATTTCGCTTTCACCTTGACAAAGTTCACTGAGTGTTCAAAGTGGCAAACAGCCTTAAAACACAACAGACTGAAGCAACCTTGACTTGGCGCTGGTCTGCATAAGTTATTGCAGTGATTTGCGTTTATAAATTTATGATAAGCCAACTGGGACTAACCTCGACTGAAATTAGAGAATTCGCATGTGTAACCGCTAACGCAGTAATAAAAACCAAAACAGCAACAACAAGAACAACGAACATTCATCACAACGCATTTCATATGCTCCGTGACGCACACACGCGAAGACTTCATCCAACTTAAGTCTTTAAAGTGAAACTGATAGTTTAAGCCGATTGACGTATACGCTGCACATGTGCCTCATTACTGACACATTCACACTTGCGGTGGGAGTAATGAGTTAATATGCGGTGGGATCACAAACAGAAGGGGGAGGGGAGACTAAAGTATTTTACTGTAGTCGAAGAGGGTCGAAGATTGAAGATGGTTTGAAGAAGCAGAAAGAAGGATTCGGCAATAAACGAAAGGATTAAGAAAGTACCTTCTGTTTCTCTATCGAAATTGCTGTATACGATATCCCATCCAAGAATATAGCAAATATTACCTCCCTCTAGTTAATATGATATATAAGATAGGGATGTTCAATTGTCTGATCTTGAGTCTTTTATGTAGAAGCGGTTAGTTGCAACTTTAAATAAATGAATTTAAAATATGGAAGTTGAATGTTGACTATGTAATATCGTGAATGAGGATGTGTCTCACCGGGTGGGCAATGTGGAAAAGGGCTCCCGTGCCTGTGATAGAATGGTTAGCTCAACTAAGTAATTAATTAAATTAACTGTTGTATATTCTCAGTATTGTAAAAGGATTTATTTTCAATATATATTATATATGTATATAATTTGCTGTAACAGTATCATGAGTCTTCATCGAAGTTGTTAAGATGTGAGTATCCATGTATATTATATTTTTAATGCTGTCAGCTCAAGTGCTTACGGAGTTCACTGGTGTAAGAAGGGTATAAGAACTTCGCTACAATCATATTTTGTGTAATCTCTTGTGTGAGCTTTCATTTAAATTGAAAAGGAAAAAAATAAGTATAAGTAGAGGCACTTAAGAAAATAGTTTCTTAATGGTTCCCATACTCGTACAAATCAATTCAAAACAAACAAATAGGTAATAGTCATGTAGTTGAAGTTATATAAGTAAGCCTTACGTAAATCTTGAATGTGTCTTAGCAGCAATTTAATACGATTTATTTTGCATGGAGTCATGGCAAATAATTGTGGAATGAAATATTCATCACAGTTATTTGAAAGCCCTTTGATTGCATATATGCAAATGGTGCGAATGCAGGGTTAGGCTTGGAACAATTTTAATACTTAACTCGATCATAAATTTTGCATTTGTCTAATGGTAACTTTCTAATCCGCATAAGCACAGTTACATGCAAGTATCTATTGTGCAGGGTTTTAGGGACACACCCAAGCATAGGATAAACATTTTTGTAAGTACAATTTAAAACAAGGCAAGGAATCGGTTGGCATTAAGCCACAAAGCGGCAATCCAAAATCCAAATGAAGCCTCAACTCGCGCACAGTTGCCTCTCATGCCGGGCATGTCCAGCCTGGGCATGGCGCACTGCACCAGTTTGACATTTCGAGTAGAGAAAACTTTTAATACTGCCTCGACAGTTTACACTAATTTTCAGCAAACTTGTCACAAAAGACATCAACGAAAAGTTTGCTTTTGTGTTTTAGTTGAATTAAGGCACAGCGAAAGGTAAGTTATGCGTTTCCGTATTTCCGTTTTTCTTTTGTTTTCTTTCATTTTTCGTTGTTTGTTTCTTTTTTTCTTTGGTTTTTGTTTTGCTTGCTTTACTTGTCGTTTTCGTTGTATTGACAAGCCAGGAAAACTGTTGTCATGAAAAGCCGCATGTGCTGACTACAGCGCGGCTGGGTGAGCACAAAAACTCTGCTTGGCGGTGAACAAAGCGTGTCCAGAAGTGTACTCGAGCTGAGTTAAGTTGAGTTCGGTTCAGTTCGGATGAGTTGAGCTGAGTTCCGCTGTGTTGCTGTTGCTGTTGTTATTGTTATTGTTGTGGCTGTGTCTTCTTACGGTGGTGGCATTTAAATCGTTGTGCGTAAAATTGTGCGGAAAATATAGAGAAAAACAATTTAATAATTTTTAATACCGGCAAAGCACCGTTGGCGACCACATAATTAATTCGTCTTGATTCGTTGACAACACACAGTTGACAACTTTGAGCTGGGCTAGGTCTCAAATGCCAGCACAGAGCGCAGACTGTGTGGGCAGCATATTAAAAAGTAAAATCGTCCTCTATGTCGTTCTATGCTCAGTTTGACGCAACGTTTGATTGATAATAAAATTTTATTTTAAACACTGCAATGTTTGCTGTGTAGTTGCATTTGCTTCAGTTTTTTTTTTATGTTGGTCAGTGTTTTCAAGAACCGCAACGACTTTAGCCGACTTTACGCAGCATGAAGCGGAAGTTTTGGCTGATAACTTATTGGCATGGCAATTGATTGGACGCTGCTGCAGCAGCAACGTCTTGTTGCCAAACAACAGAGCAACAAAATAAATTGGAAGATGATTATAAAAAAAAAAAAAAAAATAATAGCAAAAAACAAGGTCCATCAGTTTAATATCCTGTGCAGATGACGAAGTGTGCATATGCTAGGGAAGGGTGTTTTGTTAGCTAGCAACTTGTTAAAGCTTCAATGGGAAGAATTTTTTACTTTTTTTGTAAACTGCTCAGAGTTGTCGAACTTTGAGAATCTAAATATTATTTTATTTATAAGACTTAAAGCTCGCCGGATCTGGCAAAATAATGTAAATAATTAAACCTAGAGAAATGAAAAAGTAATTAGTAATTATTTGTAAAAGCATTAGATTCCACATCACTTATTTCGCTCATTGCATATTTAATCCATGTTATGCATTACGTTGGTTTAAATTTAAATGCTGTCAGAAATCACTCACCTCCATGCAGGTGTTACACAAATACATCAACACAAAGCAGTTGTGCCCACCCAACCCATCCACACTCCAGTGTCGTGCAGTCGCTATGCTGATAACGAAATGATTTTCTTGCCTACGATGCTGGCTGTGCGGGCAGCAACATGGCGAACAAGCTTAACTGTAAATCAGTTAAGTAAGATTTTGCAATAAAATTAATCAATAAAGTTGGATATTTATTGTGAGTGTCATAAAATTGATACAATTTAACATAACAACCTTCTGACTGACGTCAGCTGTGCATCATAGCTTGCGGAATTTATCACACATCATCATCAACGTCATACTCATCCACTTCCACTTCCACATTCACATCCTCATCAGCAGCGGCGAAGGCAGCGGCAACAACATATCCTTCGGAGTATAATCATGGACAGCAGTTAAACCACTTTTATTTAAAGACGTCTTTTTACGGCATAAATGAGAAAAAAAAAACAAAACAAAACAAAAAGTAAGGAAACATAAAATAGGCCGCTCTGTATGGATTTATCAACGTTGTTATTTGTGTTGTGTTGCGCCTGTCCTTTTTGATTTTTTTTTCGTTTTTTTTTTTTTTTTTATATTTTTTTTTGTGAGTCTTCTTCTTTTTGTTCTCACACTTTATATGCTTATTTTTGCGAAAGCATATTACGTATACGCACACATCTGCTTTTGTTACTCTGACGGCTTCCATTTGACAGGCGCTTTCGCCTGGCCTGGCTTGGTTTCGCCTGCCTGTTCTGTCCTGTCCTGTCCTGTTCCTGTCCTGTCCTGTCGTGTCGTGTTGTGTCGTGTCGTGTTTGGCTCTGTCTTACTGAGTGAATGTTTTACTGCCTTTCATAGTCTCTTGCCGCATGGACTGAGTGACTGAGTGCATGAATAAATGACGGACTGAGTGAGTGAGATAGAATGAGTATGTGAAAGTGAGAGTGAGACAGTATGTGAGTGTTTGCCTAAGTGAGTGAAGGTTTGCTTATGACTAAATGTCTTTGTTTGCTCTGCTCATGCTAGTAAATCAAATTATTTTGATAATTTTATTTGTTTATCGTTTGGGCGCCTTCTCGACGCACTTGTTTGTACTTACTAGTTCGTTGTTCCACTGTTTATTGTCGCATTGTTGCTGTTTCAGCCGTTGTTCTTCCTCATATAAAGCATATAAAGCATTTCATATTCTATGATTACACGACAACATGTCATACTTATGTTATGTATGTTATGTAAGCGTGAGTTTGACAATATTTTGCTACTGTCAGTTATTCCAGCTGCGGCACAATGTCTGCACGAATATAGATTTAATTAAAAAAAAAGATGACAACCCATTACAGCGTGTTTAATTAGAACGTGTCGTTACAAACATTAAAAATAAAATAAAATTATGTTATCACATTTTTTCGGTCGTAATGAATTAATTTTATTTCTGAATTCGTGAGGAACCTCAACTCACAATTCCTTGTTGCTAATAAGACGCAGGTTTATTGTCATAGAACAGGTTTGTTATGGCTGTGATCTGCACAACGCGAACATTCACAAGGGCAAAATTTAGCAAAGGACACGACTTTCGGACGAAAATAGAAAATGCCTTATTCATTTGTAATTTATTCTACATAAACACGCTAATGGCTGCTGACTCTGGCAATAAAGAAAAACGACGCAGTACATGAGTGAATATATATGGATTATTATATTATGTAAGCTGCCACATTATCTTGACTATGACATAATCTTGCTGTTCAGCACAGCAAAGGATTAGCGTAGGAAGCAGAAAGACATATAAAATTTTCCACAAGCAAGAACATGATTTTTAATTTCCAATTTTTGCAATAGTAAAAGTTTATGGTCTCTAAATATTTTAATGTTTGTTGGTAAATTTTCTTTTTAATATCATTATAAAATCTTGCACTTATTTTTAAGTTTGTAGATTCCTCGCAACTTTTGCGTTTAATTCGGTAATAAATTCTTTCTACCAAAGCCAATAGCAAAACGAACTAAAATACATCATAGGAATACTTATAGAGCTGCGTAGCATCACGAAGCAAAGACTAAACTTTGAGCAGGGCAATGTCGAACTTAAATTTATTTGGGTAAGTTGCATTGCCAAAGAGGTATGTACTCAGCCTTTGACTGCTTTGCACGGTCATAGAGTGGCCAGTTAACTGAAAGTTACGATTCACGCAAACCAAAAACGATTGGCAATCGAAACCTTTATGGCATACTTTACAATATTACATTGCCAATTCAACAATAGTATGAATGCCTATTAACTCCATATGGATATGTAAAAGACTAACAGCTTCGAGTCAATATGGCAGAAACCCTACTTAAATTGCAGGAGTGAAATGAATTTCGGGATGGCCAAGATTTCCTAATTAGCTAAGTACAGCCACTTTGAACCAACAAAAGCGCGTAGCAATCAAAATAAGTATATGAAATGCAGCTTTTACATTTCATAATGAGCAGCTAAGGCAAATCTGGATGATAATGCTTTGTTTCTATTTTTATGTTTCACTTGTTTTGTTGGATATGCTTCTAACGATTTTTACCTGTTTCTTGGAAAAAAAAGACTGTGTTTTCTACTTATATTTTGCTTGGCATCTTGAACAAAATTATTGTTGAGGTTTTTTTTTTGAAATATTCACATTTTTGTCAAGTTTTTTTAAAATACGGGAAATCTATATGAGTCTAAATTGTTATGGTGTTGGCATATGGTTTTCACTTACAAAATGCTTTTATGTTATTGCTTATGTTCAACATGAAACCGAAGTAGCTTGCACTGAAAGTGGGCAACGCTACAGAAATGCAAAAATTTGCATTTAGAAATACACTGTAAAAATGGAATATTTCTGCCACACTTTTGCCTGAACTTTGTTTGAAAGAGCGGAGGAAATGATAGCAAAGCTACCATAAATACTGCGCTCAAGCATTTAACTTTAAATTGAAATTCTGAATTTGATGCAATTCCACTTCATTCAGCGTACGTCTACAAAAGGCGACTTTAGTGAAGCGCGCTTAGATAATAAAAATGAAGAATAAAAAAAATATGCAATATTTGTTTACATTTTTATATTCGGCACAAGAGAGCTGGAACACACGCTCGCACATGTGCGCATGGAAATGGGAAGGAAGGAAGTTGTACAATGAAGCAGGAAATGCTAAAAATTTCATAAAAGTCAACAAAAGGCAAATTTAAAGCCATATAGCAAAAATGTTTCGTGCTTTTGTGCTTAAGGCTTCATCATGGCATATAAATATATATATATGAATTTATATAAGGCCATGTACTTACGTAGGTGCAATGTATGTACATCAGTGTGCGCAATAATAAACACACACTCAAGTGTGTGCCAGTAAATTGGAAACACGGCTAGGCAGTTACTTAAGTACACAAACGATTTTTATTCGAACATAAATTTCCACATGTGGTTTACGGCCCGATGCGTTATGGCGATATGAAACAAAGGCCGTGCAGCATAAATCACGCTTTGTTTATTTTTGCCTACATTATTAAAGATTTATACGAATATGTGGGCATATGCACATATGTACCGTTGTCAAACGTTATTTTAAGCCAAATGTTTATTCGAGATTTGCTGTAAAATAAATTTAAAGCCTTAATCGCTCAAAATTTGATTTGCTTGTGCTTAAGCGTTGATGTGTGATTTATGGCTTTTTGATTTTAAAGCAAATTCCAAAGGTGATGATTTTTGCAGCGACATTGTCACAGAAGTGTCACACTGAATCAGTTTGCCATGTGTCCTTTTAAAGGATATTTAAAGGATTTGAATGACTGTTACTTATTTGACGACTTTGCAGAAATTGTGTTATTCATCTTTGAAACTTATTTCATTAATTTTTGATAGGCACTTCAGCGCAGGAAGCAATGCCATCAATTAGTACATCAACGCATTGGAGCGAAATGACCGCAATATGCCTGACCATCATAAATATCCAAAATAAAGCAGCCCTTTGTGAATAACCTTAAACTATTGACATCGTGTCAAGGTTCACGCATCATCAGACAGTCGGAGAAGTTTAGAGAATCGCAGCGCAGCATATCTTAAATAACCCATTTTAATTCAAAAGTCAGTCATTTAAAATTCATTGCTGGCGGTCATGTGCACCTCAGCGTAGTTGTGGCCAATGCCAACGGATTTTGTACCACCTCTGTGGGCTTGGCCGCTGACAAAAATGTTTGCTGTTCGTATTCATTGCATTAATCATCAGAGTTTATGTCTCTCATTGGTTAGCAACCGACGACGATGCTGCCAACGTATTATATATTTTATGTATTTTAAAACAAAAAGACAGCAAACAAAAAAAAAAAAAAAAAAGAAGAAAAAATACAGAAAAAGAAGAAGATTAATGTACAATAATCTGCTGTGACTTTGATGGAAACTGCGCACTTTGAAAAACATTTCAGTCCCACCACAGAAACGTGACATTTTAAATTTATCGCCTTAAATACATATAAATGGTATATAACCGTAAATATATACGCACCATCATATCTGTGAGACAATGCTAACAAAATGTTTCACATGTTTTCTTTATTATGTTTGAACGTTGAAATTTGGCATTTTATATAATAATATTCAAAGGCAACAAAGAGCAGAATACCTGCTGGGCAATAAACTCAAAAACAAACAACAACAAAAAAAAAAATGTGGGAAAAAAAGCCAAAACCATGCTACTCAATTTGAAGCAAATCGATTCAAGGCAACCAAGCAACTCATTAAAAGAAACGCCAGACGATAACTAATCCCCTGCTAGACTTGTTCTCCATTGCAGTTAATGGCCAAGCTTTGCGTGCTCTTAGCTGAAAGCAGGGACATGCCTAGGCATCGAAATGACTATCGAGAGGAGCGCGCTTGAACCCTTTCACTTTCACACTGCATAGTGACTTTTCACACCAAACGAAAGCAACGAAAATCGAAAAGCGGAAAGAGCAGAGCGTAGAGTGAAGAGGAAGCAGAAGGAAGAACACGAACACGCACATTAATACTTAATAACATAACGTTGACGTGCGGCGGCTGTGCTTTATTACCCTATGTCTATTCGCAGCTTTTTTATGCTTTTAAAAATTTGCCAGCTTTCTCAAAAGTACACACAGTGTCTGAGACACACCCGCAGCCGCAGCCAAGTATTGTGAGGAGCGGGAGGATGATGTGCTAAAATGTTTTGGCGAAGACAAACGCTTAGCATGTAGAAAAGTTTGGAGGAAGTCAATTACATTTTGATTTATGTTGGCATTAAAATCAGTGAACCATATTCGCATTTTGCGTGGAGTGTCAGCTGTGCACGGTTAAGGTGTAGGCTTTCGAGACTCATTAAATTTATGCAAAAGAGACGTTTGTGGCTTCTGCATCTGTTGGCAGAACATGCAGTGGGGAACTGTAAGATAACGTTTGGCTTAAACACACACACACACACACACACACACACACACCTACTTGAATATGTGTGTAGGTATCACGAGAGTGGCAAGTTATTCAATATCTCGAATTAGCTTAAGTGACTTATCGAACTGAGTTTTAGCTTAGCACACCGCCATCTCGATATCAAAAGCTGTGGGATAAATATGGTTTATTTGTTGTGGGAGTGACGAGCAAAGTGGCAAAGTTAAAAAAACGCGCATTATGGCGATCATTGAGGAAGCATATTAAAAATTTCAACTGTGCATGTTGTTAGTGAAAGTAAGAAAATAAACGTTAAGCATTCGATTTTGTTTTTTATTGAATTATTAAATTAATTTTTATACCCTGTACCCAAACAATTTTAATGGGTATATTAAAGTTGTCCAAATGTATGTAAAAGTAAGAAAGAGGCGTGGCAGACCCCACAAAGTATATATATTATTGATCAGCATCGAAAGACGAGTCGATCTAGCCATGTATGTCTGTCTGTCCGTCTGTCTGTCCCTCTGTATGAACCACCAAATCACCAAATTTGACACGAAGACTCTCCCAATCTATAGGCATAAGTTTATTTTTTTTTTTCGATATTCGTCCTATGACATATAGCAGCCATAAGAACGATCGGCCGAAATCCCACTTTTAGTAACAAAAACCCTTTTGTTTTTCAAGATATCGTTATCAAATTTTGGATTTAACAGTTTTACCTAATGCCCAATCACATATCTAAAAATTATGTATAGCGGTTAACTATATCACACAGCTGTCATAGGAACGATCGGCCGACATTTACTGAGAAAAACATTTTTGTTTATAAAGATATCGTTACCAAATTTTGGATTCAATAATTCTAAATAATATCCAATAAATATTTGTTTACTATAACATATAGCTGCTATAACATATATCAGCCGAAAAAGGGTTTTTGCTAAAAAAACAAATTTTTTTTCTTGAGATATCCTTACATAATGAATACAAAATATTAAAGCAACAAGAAAATATATTCAGTTTTGGATTGGTTACAAGGTTTTCTATAGTCGGTATAGCCCTGCCTTTCTAGTTTTATATTACAAATTGGGTACAGGAAATTGTATAGTGGGGGGCGACCAAGCAAATTAACCTAACTTGTTGATCAAAGAAAACCAGAAGACATAATGTGATAGTTTAATGCGTGATACAAGAGATCTCGAAGACTATCAAGTGAACTTACACTCAGAAATTAGTTTTTCTTACCCACACTGATTAATGGAGTTTCTTACTATTTGAACTTTGTAAAGCGCGAGAAGGGTCTCCTCTGAGTGTCTCGTTTGCTGTCGCTTCATTTCAGTTTCTCGACCGGATTGAAGTCTAGCGAATTTTCTAGTTTATGCTGCGCCATTTGAACATTTGCATAAGCATTAGAATTTACATATTTTACCACTATCCTTTTAAGTTTGATTCGAAATTTTAATCACATATGCAGAACATGTTCCCAACTGTCAGTCTATCGAACATAAGCCAAAAGCGAATTTCCATAGCAGCAGCTGCAAGATGTCACACTCGTTTATTACGCACAACACATTTTGCTCGGATTTGCGCGCGGCGTGTATGTAAATTCGATAAGTTGCGCCCACGCATGTTGCCCCAGCAAAGTAGCTATCAAACCAATCTAAAGCCAAAACAGCACAAAGCACAACAAGGCCAAGGAGGCGAAGAGGCGCAAAACATCAAATTCATAAAACATTTAGCATGTTAACACGTACTTCAAAACGAACGAACACGACACCCAACTAATAAATGCGCGTATTCCGCATTCAACGCAAAGCTCACAGTCTGTCTGTGTCTCTGTTTTTGTTTCTGTTTCTGTATCTTCTTTGTGTGTGTGAGTGTGTGTGTGTGTGTGTGTGTGGGTGCGAGCTAATTCCTGAGCTAAAATAGCAAAACGCAATACTGATTAAACTTTCATGTTGCAAGCTAACAAATATGCGTACAAATTTAAGCAACAACACAGAGACAGAGAGAGAGAGAGATTATGAGTGTGAAAGAGGGAGAGGATAAGTTCACTTGGTTATAGCAAAATGAAATCAATGTCAGGCAAAGCGTACTCGCAGACACTTCCTCGCAGACACGAGATGCGCCCTTCGCGTATTAATGAGTCTGTGCACATGGGACCCGGTGCCTGGTGCGCGACTGTGCATGCACATGAATTTGCGCAATTTGTGGTCTGTGCGAGTGTACAACTCAGTCAGCTCAGTCGCGAATTATGTGTGCGCAATTACCATTCCACCGGAAAAATGACACCATTTCGGCAAAGCAGCACATTAGTGTGCTAACGAGGCATAAAAGTATATGAAAGTAATACGATTGCGTTTTGTATGGCATAATGCCGCAGGCATACGCAGGTATACATTACATCCAAAGAGAGAACGGGACAGCAGACAACAGCAAGCAAGGCAAGCTCACTGACCGCCAAACTGTCTGATGAGTTATGCTACACAAGCGCATGACATTTTGTCATGCCCATGCGGAGGCGGAGGCAGCAATTCTGTAAAATTAATTTGAGTTGAAATAAAATAAACTGAAATGAAATAAAATAAAATAAGCATAAAAAATAAAAATAAGCATTGCCTTCAATATGAAATTTAACTGTATACGTGACTTCATTAGATGCATGATTACTCTGTAAAGAGTCTGCTGCCTTTACGTTGCCAAAGACAGAAACAGGAAGTAAAAAACAAAAAAAAAAAACAGATAAAGGAAAATCATTAAATACTCATGCATGTGTGCAAGTGCGTAACACTTGCGGCGCACGCATCCTGTGCCAGGACCCCAAGACCAATCATGTCCAGAGCAGCAGTCACTTCTGTTTCTGCTGCTGCTTCTGCTGCTGCTCATTGTCTCAATTGCGTTATTCAATGTTAAAAGTGCTTTGTGCTGCCGGTGATGAGCTCATGTCTTGCATAAGTGCTCCCTTGGCACTGCTTCTTTATAATTGAATTGTAATTAAAACTTTTATTGCCGCTCAAAGGCTGAGGCTCAGTTTGTGTGATTCCTCCCGAATTGCTTTCATCGTGCTTATCATGTCTGCCAGCAGGAATGCAGTAAGGCAATATTGTATTATTTGTGTATTTAATGCAGTTTACTTAGCAAGCTGTAATTTAAGCTTCTTCTTTCTTTTGCTTTTATTTTTTTTATTTTATTTTTTACATTTATTGTTTGTTTTAGTGAGAATAATAGGCAACTTAGTCAAAATAAATTGGCTAATTGCGTTGTGTTCTTGGCCCCGGGGCTTCTTGCTTATACAATTTAAAATTACTCGAATTTAAAGTTAACCAAGTGTTTGTGGCCTTTTGCTAATTAATTATATAAGTGTTTATTTTTTCATTGTTTACATTTAAAATTTGAAAATAACAAAAACAAGCAAAGAAAATAAATTATGTGCTCATTTTTTTCTCATTTATATAATATTATTGATTGACAAGGTTTGCGCTGAACGTATAAGTGATTAATAAGTTGATCTAGGGTAAGCAAACATTCATTTTCAAGTGTTAAAGAAATTAAAACAAAGCGAAAGCCAATTCAATAACTCAGGAGTTTTGTTGAATCTCAAACTCAAAATAGTTCTCACATTACTGTGACTAGGGATTAATGTAGAAGTTTATCTAGAGGTTTTCTACGATTTAATTAAAAATGGTTTCAAGAATTTAATGTTTCCCATTCTAATGAACTTCGCTTTATTTGTTTAGTTAGTCTAATTCTAGAATATGCTTAAAGCTTGTGGAATCTACAATTCAAATGTATTCTGACTGCATTGATTTGGCAATTCGTCTTCCATACGAGTATTTCATTTGTCTTCTGATGAAGCTCCCTTGTCTAACTCGGATAGATCAAGCGGTTATTATTTGACGTAGCTGCGGCACACCGACCGCAAAGACAGAGTGAAGTGAAGAGCGAAAACCAAAAAATGCCAAGCGATGCATGCCACTTTATGTTGTGCAACATTTCCTGACTTGCTCAATTGGCTATGAAAACACTAAATTCTTTGCTGCAGACAAATGTTGGCAGCAAGTTTCAGCTTATTAGTTTGTGTAAGTGGTTTTCATTTATCTTCTTTACAAAATCTGTGTTGGCTGAGTTTCATTGCCAGTTGCCAACTGCCGGTTGGCAGACGGCAACTTGCATCATTATTGCCAATGAAGTTTCTGTCTATGCACGAAGTTGTTTGTCATTAGTTTTCTTAAGCGATGGGAGAAGTTTTTCCTGCTCGAAACGGACATGAAACAAATAAACATTAACAATTACCGCCAGATCCACTTTGCCAATTGACATACGCCTTAGCAAATACTTGGAATGCCTGCTGACGCTGTGGCAAATCTTACACAACTTGAAGGCAAATAAGCTCAGATAGACTTTAGGCATTTATATTGAATCAGATTCTGCTTCGTATTATTTATGTTACTTTTTATTAGTAACAAATACTCGCAGGCGGCAAACTCACCAAATGAATGTGTCGCACTCGGTTCGCCGGTATTTATTTGGGACTCGCCAAGTTGGCTCCGCAGCTCACATAACATAATAACATCTTGATAGAGAGACAGATATCAGCATTTGGTAATAAATAAAAGGGAACATAAACTAGTCGCGCTATTCTAGAAGAATTTTAGTTTGTAACGAAATATTTATAACCTTCGCACTTTATTGTTTGTTTTTGTACCCTGTACCAAAAAATGGTATAGGGTATATTACAGTTGTGCAAATGTATGTAACAGGCAGAAGGAGGCGTGGTAGATCAAAAAATTTATTGAACTTTGGATTGGATACAGGGTGCTCTATAATTGCTTGCGCCCGACTATAGCCCCTGCGTTTCTAGTTTTTATGTTTTATTTTTTTTTCCGTGTAAAACTCAATGGTTAAGGCATCTGGCAGAACTTTCAAAATTCAATTTGGGGTCATTAAAACATTTTGTTTGGATTGCGAGCAACTGGACGTCGTGATCTACGAGTACAAAATGATTTCTTGTGTAACTTTGCGTGTCTCTCACATTTAAGCTCGATTCTATTAAATTGTCTGCGTTGTTGGCGCAGAGGCCTAATGAGGCCTCTTGTATTTTATTTAATTTGCATTTCATATCAAAAAATAAACAAAAAAATTAATAATAGAATACAGTAAATCAAGTATTTAATGCTTCTAAAGTCTTGCATAAATTACTCATGCTCTCTTAGTGTGTTATACATATTTGAAACATTACTTCGTGTCGTTACAGACATTGCAAATTGTAATTTAAAGGAAAATCTTCCGCTTAGCTGGCAATCATAGAGAAGGCAGTTATATATTTTTGAATGAGTGTCGTTGACTAAAAGCTTCCTTGTCAATCCCATTTAAACTTGACATTAAATTAGCTACAGCATTTCAGTTCGGGTAATCACAAATATTTAAAATATGATTGACAGAAAATCTAATGGCTTAAGAAATCTCATTCAAAAATGTTGCGTTAACAAACAAATTTGTATTTCAACGCGAATAAGCCTTGAAGTATTTAATGTATGTAGATGAATGGTTTTTGTTTTAATAGATAAAGCAAAGAAAAGAGAAAAATAAATTAAGAAAATACATGAAAACCGAAAAACAAGTTTCAAGGTTTATGAACAACACGTACATAAAATTGAGTAAAGTAATACGAAAGCTTTGCCTGTGATAAGCTGGCGAACATAAAACTTGTATAACATTTAATGCGAGAAGTTGACCGGATGATGTCGACTTCAGTCTGCTGTCACACACTACAGTATGTGTGTGTGTGTGTGTGTGTTAATGCCTAGCAGCAGGACAACCAGCACAGCAAATTCCGTTTGATTTTAACCACAAATCAAGCAAACGCATTTTCTGTGTCTCCTCTATACGATTTCCTGTCCATTACAATAAAAACAGCCAGCAGACAGCAGCAGTGGCTTACTCCTCTCTGCTAACGAACAACATGAGTGCCACACGAATGTCGAGCACAGCTGGCTGCCGCTTCCGCCGCAGAAGGCAACATCAACCATTTTTATCAGCGCCTGTTTGACTGTTCCACTCTGTTAAATATGTGCAAGAAACTAAAGCAAGACACAAACTTCACGTCAGTCTATTAGACAGCAATTTCAGTGCTAAGGGAAACCCGCTTTAATTATTTAATACCGAAATGCCCTTAAGCTTTGTTATACGTTCATATGTACTAATCATATAGTATTCGTATACAAGAACTTGACACAAAGCAAGTTATACAATTACAGTGAAAACTCTACTTACGGACACACTCCTTATGAAAAAGCAAAAATGGCGTCAACAGAAAACTGAGAATTATGCGCATAAACTTTTAATGTATTCTTCAATGACAATCAACACAATGGCACAGAGAAAAACATAGTTTTTAAAAGAAAGGCATAAAACTGGCGTCCATAATAAAATAATAAAAAACAAAAGGGGCTACATGCGATAGCCAAAAGTTTATATACTTAATGAAAAAAAAAAAACAATATAGATAAGAAAAATCCTTTAATATATTGTAGAATGATTTTTTAATCAGATTTAACATTGTAAAAACATAGGCTCCGCTAATCAACTTGGGAGAGAGAAACTAAGATTTAATAAGCGGTTTGAGAATATTGTTGAACACAAATAGCAGAAATATTGATCCGGAGACCTGCGTCTGGTTTTCTATATATTAAAAAATTTTCATTAAGAAAAAAAAAAAAAAATGGTTATCACTATCTTTAATAGCAAACAAAAATGGATTAATAGTGAGTTTCAGCCAAATAAAGGTTTCACTGTAAATGCTATGCAATGCCGTTGCCAACGCTTGTTAAGCCAAGCTATGGTTTAAGTTTAAGCCATAGTTAAAGCACACCATAATCAAATAATAATAGGACAGTACCTCACATCCTATTTTGATTAAGAAACTCGGCCTTCTTGTCAAGCAAACATAAAGCCCTGCGCTAATCTTGATATGAGCCACGCAGTCCTTGCACACAAGCATTTGAATTAATAGCTTCGGCCAACGCTGCCCAACACCGCAACTCACACACGGTCATGACATCGCTGCAGCTATGTAAGTATTGACTCCAGCAAGGATCCGCAGTATCTGTAATTATGAAAGCCAAGATGTGCACATTCGCAGCCAATAAGAGGATGCACTTGGTACACATGGCCAATGCAGTCACTCAGATCTGAATTGGGCGTATTGACGAAATATGATTAATTGCGTAATAGTTCATTAGCCAGACTTGAGTCCAGTGGCCGATGGCTGACAAATTTCAATTTCTATGCAGTGCAGTCTGCGTTATAATTCACAGACTGCTGCTGCAGCCAAGAGCACTTAGCATACATTGAACGTACGTGCGTAGCCAAAGTGCTGCGAGTGTGTCTACCTTACTGTGGCTAAGCTGTGAGGACGTGCGCATGGCTGAGGAATGAAGTGTCGACCTGATATGACACAGCGACGCGACGCCTGCTCGAGGCTTGTGTCAGTGGCCACATGGGCTGACGAAAGCATTTGTGTGGCCTTGCTTAGTCTGCACTATTGTTCGTTTTTGTGTGTATGTGTGTATGTGTATGTGTGTGTCTGATTTTATCTTTTTAGACACAATACAAAAAATCACACATACATGTTAAATGTAAGCGATTGCTTTGATTTTGTCCATTTTGCTTGATTTCAATGTGAGCCTCAGCATGGGGCGACGCGTTTTTAGTGCTGCAGGCGAACCTAGAATAAGTCGTGACAAGTGACAACTTTTCGTTGGGTTACTCAAACTCGTAAGCGTTGAACTGCATTTACATAAAGTGGCGGTGGCGGACATTGATTGCTGCGCAATGTGCTCAGCTCCGAAGCCACATGGGAGCAACCATATTTTCATTTATTCCCGCTGTAGATTTACATAATGGTATGCATAGGAGTGTGGCGCCAATACAGTCTGCCGCACAGTTGTGTGGCACACCGAGGCGTTAACTTTTTAAAGGCAACGCAATAAAGCATTTCGCTAAATGGACGGTGCACGGTATGAAAAATGATGTGGTTAAAAGGTACGAAACTGAAAAGTGTTTCAGTTGCTTTATTGCGTGGTCAAAGGCATTAAACAACAGACATTTGCAGCTAAGGAAATTGAGCTTTAGATAACCGCAAATAAAGAACAACTGAAACGAGAGCAGAAGAGAAAAGAGAAGGGGCGCATTAATGGTCAAACAAATAAGTATTTGCGCATTGGGCATGCATTGCGTATACGTAATGTTGATTCGATAACGTTGACTGAGAAGCGTAACTTAACTAATTTAGCTGCGTTACACATTAATGGCTTTGAGGAGCGGGTTTCGCTGGTTTTCTTCAGCTAAGCCACTGCACGTGCGGGCGCTCTTACACACACACACCTACACACACACAAACACACACCCATACACCCACACATATCCTGGAATGTGTGTACAAATAGGTTTTTGTTTTTGTTGCTTTTGTTTAACTGTCATTTTGTTGCTTCTTTGTTTTTTGTTCTTGATTTTTGGTAATTTAGTGAAGCCAGCAAGGCAATCCATCACAATATCTGCTGTTTTCGGCAACAGCAAAGGCAAACGGCATAACAAAATGTTCCAAGCTTCGAAGTTCTGGGCCATTTGCCAAAAGCTATTAACATTTGGAGCTGCATATGAACACGGTCTGTGTGCATTAGGCTGCAGCGAAAGGATGATTTTCAACTCATTGTTTGTTTCGAATTTGTATAAAGTAAATTGAAATGACAAACAAATGAAAACGCGTCTTACTGCAATGAAAACCGTCTGGAGTTGTGATGAAAAAATAAAACAGATTTTTGACCCTTTTTTTTTAGGTTTATGTTGTTGCTCACATAAACTAAACACGCCACGCTAAAACTCATGTGATTGGTGTGACTACGTCAGCAGTTTGCTTAACAAGTAAGTGCCACGCGTTATGTGCCTAAGAGCAAAAAAGCGAGACAGTAAAGCAATTTGGCAAAACAAAGATTCTCTTGTAGCAAAGCAAGTCCGCAAAATAACAAAAAAAAGAAAAAGAAGTCTAACAAATGCTCATGGAAAAAAGAAAGAATGCGCTTTGTGCAAAAGAGAATGCAATTCCGTTGTGAAATATTTTGTCTTTTACTTCTATTGGCATCATAACTTTCGTGTGGAAAGTTTCTTTACAAAAATATTATGAGGGTGCAAAACAGCAATGGAGTGTATTCAACTCAGTGTAAATTTAAATGAGTTCAAACACTTTTCAGTTTGTCTACAAGTATTTAAAAATACATTAAACCAAAAGGGAAAAAAAAAATTAAAATAAAAATAAAACAAAGAAAAATAGTCACGAAATTGCACCACAGTAAAAATCATAATTACTGAAATGTCATCCGTGGTCAATTAAAATAAAATCAAAAAGAACCCATTTCAGAAACCCCTATCAAAGTCGACGAAAGGCCAACAAACGGAGTCCAGCGACATGCAACGTGCTCAAGGCATTGGACTAAAATTAAGATTAAGTTATGCATCTCCATGATCTAATGCTGCATCGGCCAACAATTGAGTGTTGATCGCATGCAAGTTGAACACGGCTGTCAAGGTACGTCTTGAAGGAAGTTCATTATGTCAGCAAGAGTCGAAATCATTCTATTTGTGTGGAGATTGGCAAATGTGCCTGACAAAAATATCATTAGCCATGTCATTTCAAACATCTGCGCACTTGGCCGCTTGGCTTGGACAAAGAGTAATCGTCGTAAATATATGTTTAGGGCTAACAAGTCTCATGGCAATAACAATTTGCCAACTTTTCTGTTTTTAATGCTGTCGAATTAAATTACAAATAATTTGTAACTTACTGTAAGTATTGTTGGGGCAACATTACTTTCAGATTTTATTGTTTATTTTTTTAAATTAAACATAATGTGCAATTCGCACTGCTGTGGATTCACCATTGTGTTGCGAAGAATGAATTTTAAATTAACTATTTCCATGCACACAATTCTGTTGTAACGAGTCGATTTTTATGAATTTTAATTTACTGAAAAAAATTTTTTTTTTATTTTGTATATGGAAATTTGCTTCTTCATTTACTTCATTATGCAACTTAAGACGAGGTGGGATCAAACAGTGAGTAATTGATCCCACTAACTTAATCAGATGGTTTCTTGCTCTTCAGTGTTCTGTGCATCCCCGAGAATGAAAGTACAGTGTCGATATGCTAATTTCGATGGACGTGAATATTTCCGATATACCAAGCTGCAAGAGATGCATAAATACTCAAACTGAGATAGATTGGTTCGCCTGCTTATCCGAAAACAAATTCAGTCTTTCTTCAGTACTTTCTTACTGACAAACCAGAAGCAAAACAAAACATAAACCTGAGTGCTCACTATACGCGAACTGCAGCATTAAAGACATAACGAAGATGTATGTAAGCATACCTATAAAAATCTACATTTATATTTATGTAAAACAGGATTCGTTCTTTTTTACATATGTTTTTGGATGAAAATGTTGTTATTTTGTGTATACATGACCGCTTCAATTGCAGAAATTTTTCCAGTTTATTTACATAAGGGTTACTATTTGTGCAAATGAGTGCTAAAAGGTTTCTGCATAATGAATCATAAGCAGTCGACATGCGGCGTAACTACATACGTACATACATTAACAAATTTTACGATATTTGGGCCAAGAATTGATGCAAAAAAAGTTCAGTTTTGCATAAATTTGGCTTTTTTTTTAATTTTCTTAATAGAAACTGTGAAGAATTGAATTGAACTGACATTAGATTTTTTCACTTGTCGGCTTTATAAAGCGATGAGTTTTTTTTTTATTCTGTTTTGAGTTTAACTTTCACCTTTCTAGAGATCTCCTTGAAATTATCGTTCGTCTATTATGCATTTTTATGAGTAACTCCATATATATGAATCATTTCATAAAGTTTAGGGTTATTTTTAAACGATTTTTATTCGTAACTTTCCTGAAATTTTGAACATAATAATATAATATAATAATTATAAATCTTATATTATTGGTAAATTTGAATATAGATGGCAAATAATCAAATCAATACATCAGCGGATAACAGTATTGGAATCTTCTTAAAATAGGTATAGAAGTGACAAATCATAATACAAAAAAACAAAACAAAAAAACGCCAGCATGTTGTTGAACCGAAAAGAACCCTGCAGCATGCAACATATTCATCACAATATAACGTCTTATCAAACAAGTTGAAACAATCGCATTGTATTGAGTATAATGAAGTAGTATTGCAAAAAGTGTGCTAAAGCGATTGAAACGAAAAACCAAGTATCAATATTAAAAAAAAAATATGAAAGTGTGTTCACTTACCTATTTCCAACTGCTTAATGAGATATCAGATTCAAAGCAATAGCCGACGGTGCATTTTACCGTTTCATTGGCAACATAAAGTGGAAGATTCGCCAACCCCCTTTCAAAACGCAGCACGTAGCACATAGCAACTGGCTAATGGCAGAGCACTTAAAAGTATCGAATGGCTGCTTTAAAACTCGTATGTCCCTTCTGTTTTCTCCCCGTGTGCCTCAGGGTATATAATATGCCTAATAATTGGCGAAAATAAGTGCTAATTAGTTCGAACATATTTTTGTAGCAGCTTCTGGCAAAAGTGAAATATTGCGCATACGCCAAGGGGTGCAGAATGTTGTTAAGGATTTTTCTTAATTTATTTTCGAAATTTTAATTGATCGGCTTGCGAACCACTGTGCACGTGTTGATGAAGCAGGAAAATTTAATATCACATAATTCTTACATGCAACTAAGCCATGCTGTGTAATTAAATCTATTTCTAATGGCTAAATGCGAAATAATGCTTCATGCCTCCCATCAATTTTGTTTCAGGGAATCTCGAAAAAAAAAAGAAAATAAAACAAAATAAAAAAGCAAAAAACATGATGAATTTTTGACTGCTGCAATGCTAGTTTGCCTTGTATTAATTTGTTTTTGTTTCTATGCTTAGCACGAATGTTTTATGGCAAGCATGCAAATTTAATTATTTTTTATTTTTTTTGTTTCTTTTTTTTTGTGTTTATGGTAGCAAATTAGGTTTTTCTAGTTTATCAAACTTATATGGCTTCATGCATTGCTTTGATGCAAGCTTTTCCAATGTCGTTGGCATACGAATTAATTTATTTTCATTGGGAGTATGCGAGGTCACGCATAAGTCTGGCCAGAACAAATAACACGCAACGTGTTTTAAATCATGGAAAATAACATTAATTACTGCCATGCTGGTCAAAGCAAATATAATATGTATTAAAGTGCTTACCGTCGTCTAATCTTTGCTTAAATTTGGCTTTTTCTTGCTTATTAAAGTCGGTACACCGCAGTCAGACACATTTAAATATCAATTTTTTCAGATTGCATTTGGTGACCGTGTATTTGCTGCTTTCTTCAATGTTTGCAAAGTCAACTTCATTTAGGCGTTCACTGGGACATCGCCCTATTGAGCATCGCCTGGCATGTGAGAGGTAAAAACAAATTTTGCTACAATTGCTGCAAACTACTAAATAAATATTTAAAGTGCGTATAATATATGCGAATCTGTTACTTTTTTTATGGCTTCAAATTAATTAAAATGTAATTTAAAAAAATTAAAACAAGTTAAATAAGCAATGTCAACGACATACATGTCAAGAGTGTGAGTGTGCCATGCGTTGCTTTAATTTGCTTTTTACGGCAAACTTATTAATTCACTTCAGTTGCCAGCTCATTGTGCATTGCCCATTGCCAGGTGCCACGCCTACCTGCCTGCGTCTGAACAGTGTTGAGTCTGTTAATGTGTCGTTTGGACTTTCGAAGGCACGTGCCAAGCCCATTAGCAGAAATTAGCAAATAGTGTTAAGCTTTGTTTAATATAAGCCTTTTTTAATTGCCTTTTTTATTACTTTTGCATTAATACAGTCTTGTATATATTTTTTTTTGATTTGAACGGAAGCACACTGAAGAGGTGAACAAATATCCTTTGGTTACATTTAAGTTTGCCGAGGAAGGCGCCAGACGTTTCAAGTTGACCGTCTCCAAGCAGCTCAAGCGTGAAAGTAATCATTAGCCTGCATTCATTTGGCTCGCCTATTTTTAATGCCAGCTCGTGCTTATATTTCAAATAGAAAACTCATTTTTTTAAAATATGCTAATTAAGCCCGCAGAAATGAGAAATTTATTTTTTTTTAATATTTTCTGTTTGTTTGCTTAAGTATCTGATTAGGCGGCTGTTTGTGTGTTCACTTGTTTGTTGCCCACGTTGGATTTTCTAATTTCGCGTCTGCAGCCACAAGAGGCAAAGCACAAAAGAATTGCTACCGCGCAGAACAATGAGTAAGCAAAAGCATAAAAAGCATTTTATGAGCAATCACAGCAGACAATAAACTTTTTTAAATGCAAATAAACAAAAAGCCATTTAAAAAAAAAATAACAACAATAAAATATGAGAAACCAGAAGTGCAAAGAATTTCGCTTTAAACAAAATATGTTTTTTTTTAAATGGAAATTAAAAATATGAAAAAAAAGAAGCCCTAACACTTAATGCTAAATCGCTGCAAACAAAAACCATTAGGAACACCAATATTGTAACATAGACCATGTATGAAGATGTTTCAGTGTGTTGTTCTCCTCTGAAGCTGGCAGACCATGGACAACGATGGCGCAAGTTTTGTGCTTGACCGCTGCCCCTTGTTAAACACGCTTCACACGGCTACGCCACATTACTGTCACTGTCACACACACACACACACACGTAACCTGAGCTGCTTGTGGTTTTGTTCAGAGCAATGGCAAGCAACAGCAATGACAGCAGCAGCTACATCGTCAGTAGGGGGATGCAATGCATGATATGCCGGAAATCCATTTTGTAAGCATTTCCAATGTCTATACGTAACTGCAATCCTAAGTTGCATTGTGAGCATTAGCTGCGGCTGCTCCTACTTTTTGCTCAGGCATTGCCATTCTACACTCCTACGTTGGCTACTGCGGCTGCTGCAAGTTTTTAATAACATGTTACGATTTCTTGGTTGCCTGCTCCAAGCGCTGCCCTGCATCTGATGGCAGTTTAGCCCCACGCTGCTGCAATCCTGTGGCCCCATTTCTTCATTTATCATTTGCAGCATGCAAGAGAGGCAGGCAAAGGCGGTCCTGCAGTCGTGCAGTCGTGCATCAGGCAACGCTTAACATTTGATGAGCATGAGTTGTGCTAATATTTCATTTAGTGATTCACCCTTCCGACTCCGCTGCCAATGAGTTTGTTTTTGGTTCTGGTTACATGGCGCTATGTGCTTTTTCTTTTTTCAGTTTTTTTTCAGTTGCCTTATCCGTAAATGGCTTAAACGTGCACGTGCCAGCCTCTTTGTTTGTCCTAATGCTGTGCATGCAGTTGCAGTTCTTGTTGCTGCTTTGGATGTTGTTGTTGTAAAATTAGTTATGGCAAGTTTTAAGCGAAATTTAATGCCTTCTCTTTAAGGGTGTTTTGTTCGCCCTTCGCTCAGTTTGTGCAAACTTTAATGTGTTCTTGCATTGGCTTGGGCTGCCTAGCTTAGAGCTTCATCAATTCTTCATTTCGCGTTGAATTGCAGCAGCACAGTTTAGAAATGTTTAACTTAATTGCAGTTTGCATTAAAAATGCAAATTATAACTCGTCACGGAGCGTTTAGTGTGCTGTCGAGAGTGTTTCATAGAAGCTCGTGGCGTTTATTAATAATTGCGCATACGCCACGTAGGGCAGCAGCATCGTTTTCACACACGCGCTTGCTGCATACTTTTATGCGCAGCTAACATTTTTTCTGCAAGTAACATACACTGAGCGTCTGCTGAAATTATGCTGCTGCATATGCAATCAGTTGGGAGTCCTTGCCTTAAACTCTGCCCTCTTTAAGCAAGTCAATTTGCTTACGTTCCAAATTATCCTTAGTAAAGCAGAGCAGTGCGCTTGACATGTCCTTGCCTTCCTGGCAATCAACGTATCGTTGCCTCTTGTTAGATTGTGCACTCATATTTTCCAGGCACTTTAATTGCTCACCTGTCATTAGCAGCAGGTAATGAGAGCTGCGTTATTTATGCTCGGCAAAAGAAAAATGCAGCAACAACAACAACAACAAAAACAAAAGAATAACCACTACCATAAAGGAGACTCTAATTAAAGGATGCTTTGATAGATGCGCATTTCGAGAGCTCTTTTTGAACTGTGCATGCCATAATTAAATATGAAAAACGAGTGCAATAAATGAGTTACTTGTAAAAATATCTTACTTAGCTATACAAACTTTTACTGAAATGTATTTAAGTACTTACTAATGCCGGCGAGAGAAGGAAAATGCAATATGCTGGCAGATGTTAATAAACTTAAACTGAAAATATAATTCTTGTAGTGAACATTTTTATTTTAAATTTTCCAAGAAGTATTCTTCGGAAGCCGACGAGCGCAACACAAAAAAAAAAAAAAAACAGAAAAGCTCAGCAGCATATTGCATAAGCAGCATAGATATCGTCGAATAATAGACAACGATTGGCATAAGAAGAAGCATATGCGTTAAAAAACCATCAACACTCTACCGCGGAAACGTTTTAAAAAATACAAAAATAAATAAAAAAACAAATGCATATGTATTATGCATATGCCTATGCCTTGTTGAGTATGACAAAGGGATTATATAATAAATAAAGTATAAATTTGAGACAGTGTTCTGATATTTGTCAACGATCAAGGTCAACTCTGCTGCACAAAACATGTTTGATTAATCCGCAGCATTAAGATATTTTAAAGGCTCAACTGTTCAGTACAAAATATGTATCCATTTGGTCTATCATACCTAGGCATGCTCGCCATTACGTTTGCAATATGTATACCACGTTTGAGCCGAAACACGACCTAATACCACAAAAACTCAGTTAATCCTAATAGCATCAAAATTAAGCTGCTTTAAATTTATGCCACAATGAAATTCATGTTTTCGCTTGGCCCTGTCTAATGCGAAATACCGGCAAATTCGGTTCGCAGGATTTTTGTGATAGAGTGTCTGGAATGCCGAAAGGTGTTTCATTTGCAGCCGCACATGCCTGCAGCTCAGCCCTTTGTCAACGCACTCAGCATGCCTCAGCCTCGCAGTGGAAATTGCTGGCGAATTGCGAAATGCGAACACAACAACGATTTCGCAAATTCGCGCTGAGCAACTATCGGCAGCAGCTAACGACGTTTTTATCGTCGCGAAGTAGTCGACTGGCGCACATTTGCTGAAAGCACTTTGCCAAAATAATCGACTGTTATTAATGGCTCTTAGTAATTACAGCGTTGGGCCTGCGTATGCAGGCTGCCGTTTCTACTGGCAGCGTCTGAAAGACGTTTTAGCAGAATGTAAATGCTTGGCAGCTGCTCTTTGAAGTTCAATGAACAGCTTTTAATTATACGGATTCAGTTTTAAGTTAGTTGCAGGTTGAGCTGCTGAACGTTTTATCATTGAATAGATATTCGAAAGAGGCATTTAGACAAAAAGCGGCTTAGGTATTGTAAATGGCCTTGGATTTTAACAACATTGCAGTTTAACTTTAGTGCATATTATAAGGTTCTTTGGTCTTTCCAAGACAATATAGTCCCTGATGAAAAGACTTTCTCAACTTACGTTACTAACGTTAAAAAACATTTGACATAATTAGATCACTTAAAGCTAAGATAACCCTGAAATTCTTTAGCCTCAAATTACTGTAAGCACAATTTATCACTTACTCAGCACATATGTTTTGTAATAAAAAAAGTGACATTTCTTTGCATTGCATGCTGATAAGCGTAATAACAAAATGTGTCCCTGAACTGGTTTACTCAGAGAGTTCCATTAATTTAAGTGTCCTGTTGCCTGTCAATTTTTACAAATTAGTTAGATTAAAACTTGTAAAGCCATTCATAATAAAGTCAGTGGCATGCCAAAGGTCAACCACACAGAGCTCCAGCCTACTGTGAGTAACCGATAAGACACACACACATGACGCACACTACTTAATAAGCAATTCTGTATTCTTGGTTTTCGGGTGCGAAAGCAACACGTTTGCATTAATAAGGCCACAAAAGCGGCAAACCGCCGGCAAGTTGTTCGATTCTGTTAACAAATTAGTGGCGAGCAGAGCAGCTGCAAAGCCAAGCAGTGGCCCCACACTGCAGGCCAATGTGATAAATTAAACAAATGAGGTGCAGCCCCGTTTGCCCAAAATAAAAAAAAAATTAATCAAAGTTAATGAGCCGCCGCTGCCGGACATATTAACTGCTTAAAGTGCTGCAATAAATAGTCGAGCAACAATGCAAATGGCCAAAGTCAACGCCACAATGCTTGTGCATAGAAAAACACGTCTGTGTGCATGGGTTAGATGTGTGTGTGTGTGTGTGTGTGTGTGTGTGCAGGTAATAAATAAATAGACCAAGGTAGCAGCTAGACCTTCATGCAGGCTACCATTGTTGCCCGGGCGCCATGGGCAAGTAAAGCCATAGCAGCAAAAATCGCGGAAAGGAAAGCGGCAATCGTCGGCTGCCGTTAATGAATTTCCATGGTGGCCTGGGTCTCGCTCCGCTTATTTATTAATGCACATTGTTGTGCAAAATAACAATTTCCATAAGGCCAGAGCAGGTCTTACCGCATATGTTGCAGACATAAGGGGCGCAAAAATGTGTACATTGTAGCGTTTATGGTCACATAAATTTATATTTGTGCTCCTGGCGCACATATGGCGACCGACCCTGCATGGATATTCGGCAAAGCGCGGACTCGAGTTTGAGAATCGAGACGGCGTTTCGCCATTGTAAGAAAATGAATAAATGAATATGTGACATCACTTTAATTAAGGAGCATTCGAGAATTTATTAGGTCCAGTAACGTATAGACATTTCTCATATACTCGCTTATGTACAGCGATTGAACATATTTAATCGATGCTAAACAGACAACGATTAATGTGAGTTCCCCCCCCTACGTGAAAATCTGCTGGTCATGGCCTGCGTGTTATGCTCTGATTTCTTTAGGGGGTAAAATTGCTGTATGGATGAACTGATAAGATTCGAAGCCTTTAATTGCCAACTAACAATTGCCATATGGACTTTACTTGATGCCGATTTCGTATTTTTTTTATTTTTTTTACTTTCTTTCTTTGTTTACTTTTTTTGGTTTTCTTTTTATCGTTTTTGTTGTTTCATGTGATTTATGTGTGCACAAGTAATATTATGGAGTTTGCTTTTTACTTAATATTAGTTTTATGTTTGCTTTAATGGTTTGTGTAATAAAAAATAAATAGGCTTAATACGTTCGAATGCACAAACTGTAACCGGGCAATCAGGAGATAAAGCAGCAAATGATGTCATAAAAAATATGCCATGAAAGTGCATACCATAAAAGATCGCAAGGCCAGTGCTCTGTTGTTGTTGGGCGAAAATTGCCTTGGCTCATTTATGTTGCAATCAGGCCGCAGTAATATGCGTAGCATATACACACATACATGTGCATATGTATAATAAAAAGGGCATCAAGCCATGGCGACTTTATGTGGTGGTGCTTAAATAATATCAAATCATTTAGTAATTCTCACTGCTGCAGTGCATTGTACTTAGTTTTTTTTTTGGTTTGATTAATGTACTACTAAGCTTTTGTCAAGAAACTGCACCTCTATCATTATACCAATATTTCGATAAAGAATTTTCAAAGATACCGAATTGATTTGCTAGAAATTATAATTTAAGCTAAGTTTTATTAATTTGACTGTTGTTTTATTATCGTCATCAGATACTAATGCAGGTTTGAGCTATTGTCAGGGGATGTCTCCTTTGTGCTGCAGTAGCGAATATTACACAAGGATTCCTTGTGGGCTCTAACCTGTGTAATGAAGACAAAATTTTTTTTTTTTTTTGGCATAATTATTGTCAGACTATGCCTATTAGTGTAAGTCGATAGGCCAATGGAACACTGTTGATGATTTTAAACTACTTAATAAATATTTCCGAAGCATAATCACCTAAGACTCTATTTTCAATCATCAGCGGTTGATCGTCTGAAATTCTTTGGGCTTCTAAACTGAAATCGGAGCTGTTCTATTTTATTAAGTGCTGGGTAAAGCGTTTCAGCATAATAATTGTCGAACTCTGCGAGGACACCTTTCACTTAAACGGTTTGGCCAAGGGATTTTTTGCTGGTGATTAATTTTTTAGGGGCGGGGGGAGGTTTTTTTGATTTATGCGTTGCAGCAGTGGTTTGTAGGCTGTCATTCGAGTATAATACATTTGGCTTTCAGTGTCGCGTTTTTTTTTGCATAAATTAACTAAATTAAAGGCAACAGCATTTATATAAATGATATGAAATAACAAATTGCAGTAAAATTTGAATTTTAGAGATTTAATATGAACAGCCAAAGCGAGAACATAAAAATCCTTTTTTTCTGGTTTTATTTTTTATTGTGTTTTTGATTGTCATACATACTTTTTGCTTTGTTTGGTCATGGCCATGCCAACAGCAGCTAAATAAATCTTTGTACTTTTTATAGCAGACAAAGTTATCCCAGCTCCCAAAGGTATCAAATTCAAAAAGCAGGCTTTGTGCATAAATCTAGGCAACGGCACTTCAACTGTTTTGTGTTTTGTGACATTTTTCACCAAAAAAAAAATCAAAAAAAAATAAAAAAGAAAAAAAACAAAATACAGAAAGAAGAGAATATATATAAATTGTATATGAAATTCCCCTTCTCTTTACTTTGTGGTTTCAATAATTCAAAGTGACACTTGGGTTTTTCATTCCTCCATGTCTGTTTTGCTGCATTTTATCAAGTGTCTGTCGCTTGTTGTCGAAATGGTGTTAACATTATTTTCATTTTTTCATTCGAAGTGAAAAGCATTCGGAGGCATCTTCATCTGCTCGCCTGCTGCTTTGTTGTGGCGAGTTTACATCTGCGCTTGCCAAAGCTCGTCAATGCATGAAGTTTTCATTGTCTGTATAGGATATCCTTGCCAGGAAGTTTAAAGTTTTTGTGCTGCGAAACATTAGTCTCAGCGTCTTCAGCAGTAAAAGCATGCATTGACAATGGAAGCTCCTTACATTATGTACACTAATTAAGTACGCCATTGAACCTCGTTTGCATATTTCACTTCCATAAAAGCCGCCCGACCGGCAAATAACGATTTGCTTGTTTTATGTTATGCCTAAAAGGTTTGCTCTGTTGCAACAATTAGGAGGTATTCTCCGCTTTCATGCTGGCGCTCGGAGCAGCCAAGTTGAACCGCCATGTTGCGCTTAAGAGCGTCGTCCCTTTTTGGGTATGCGTATTTTTAGCAAGAAATAATTTACTTTTAATTTAATTAAATATAACACAAATAAATCCAAAAGGTCGCATCGGCTGCCAGCTTGGCGTCGTATATCGCCGCGGAATGTCGTCACAACTCTTATAGACACAAAGCATGTAATTTGTCGCATTTACGTCGAATCAGCAGCAATGCCCAATTGAGTGTAAAAAAAGCAGGAAAAAAAAAGAAACAATAATAAAACAAAAATCCAAATTCAAGGCAAATAAATTCTAATCAAGTACAAAACAATGAAGCAAACGCATTTGTGCGCGCCAATTTAATTTCTTGCTGATCCGCGTCTGAAAAAACAAAAAGCCAAAAAACAAAGAAATGAAAAACACCAGCAGGCGAAAGGATAAAGAAAGTACACATTAAAAACGGGTCGCACTTAATGGCTTTCAATGACGTACGACTGGACGGGTCGACTGGCGATTTGTAAGGAAAATTACCAACCAATTTATTAATGCGATGCTGACTGATGCGGGCGCTGCAGTTCAACAGTGAAAATGGCCTCAATGGCTTAACTTCATTTTTATTTTCTATATTTACTGTGAAATACTGGCATCACGCAAAGCTTTTTATCGCAATACGCTGCTGCTCTGCTGATCTGTTAAGCAAATGATATTTATACAGACATACATAGACGTAGCACAACCCCAAGCACATTCGCTTGTCTGCTCTCCCTCATCAAGCAAGTGTCGATGCCTGTTTAAGCTGTCGGCCGACAACAAAGACTCGGACTCAACCTGGATCTGCACTGTGTGTGCGAGTCGGACGCACAAAGGCACAATGGCCATCGCGAAGTCAATTCATTGTTTTAGCTCAGTCGCCGCTTCAAAAGTTAATCAGCTCAAAATTGTCTTTGTCCTTATTTGAAGGAAAAGAGTCGTGGTCGCTGGTTCGCTTTCTGACTATACAATGGATTTTCGAATAGTTTGTTCAAGTTTTTATGATTTTTGTTAATTCGGTCTGTTTGAGAATCCATTAATAGGTGACGTTTTACAAAGACAAGCCAATGCCTTAGTTTGAATTCTAAGATAGTCTCAAAGAACACTTCTTTAGCACACGAAGCTTTAAGTAGTTTATAACTCGACTCTTCAGCAACAGTCAATTAAATAATAAATAGATCTGAAAATGAAAGAAGTGCGATTAGGTGCAATAAAAAGTTACTACATGCATATAAGCTGACTTAAAAAACACTACTATCGTGTGTCAATTTTAGTCCTTTGTAAAATCGATTGACTACAGGAGGAGACCGATACGGCCGCAATGGAGTCAATAAACTTTGCATTCTGAACAAAGTATGAGTATCATCTCGCTCAAATACTTTTTTAAGTCGAGTATTCGCATTATATCGAAATTTGAAGGACATTCTTTTCCGCCTCAGAAGTGCCGGGCCTAACAAAGAAGATACCACCATTTCAATACCACTTTAATAGAGCGTTTTGTATTTTGCTTCAGTTTCAGTGATAACCTCTTCATTCGAGCGAAGTTTTTTACCGGTGAGCATTTTTTTGAGGTCTGCGAACATCCAGTAGTCGCTGACATCCAAATCTGGCGAGTACGATGGATGTGGGAGCAATTCGAAGTTCAATTCATGTAGTTTTGCTATTGTTTTGTTTGACACGTCAACAGTGAGCTTTTATATCTCCAAATTTTCGGTCAATATACGATGTATAATAATATATATAATTTCAACTAGTTCACGCACCTTCAGCCGGCGATCATCCAATACCATTTTGTGGATTTTCTTAACCGTTTCTGATGTTACCACCTCATTTAGACGTCCACTGCGTTCTGCATCATCGGTGTCTCTACGACCATCTTTGAAGTCAGAAAACCAACGTTTTATTGTTTTTTCTGATGGAACAGAGTCCTTATAACACTTTTCAAGTCATTTCTTCGCTTGAACGGTATTTTTTCCAATTAAGAAGCAGCGTAAAATTAAAGCACGAAATTGTTTTTGATCCATTGTTTTGAAAATCTCAGAAGTAGTGTCACTCTTAGCACAATAACTCACAAACTTATGAGTAGAATATCATGAAATTTTAACAGCTTTCTTTTGAAGTTTAGTACTAACTGAAATAGCGGTGAAAGCAATAAGACTGCCGCCATCTATATGTCAGGTCGGGTAGTTCTGGGACCACCCTCGTATTTTTATTCTACTAAGTTCTACATTTTTTAAAACTTCCCTCTCTATATATTTCTGTCTATCTCTTACTCAGATCGTTTGCTTGGCTTAATACCTTCAATTTTGTATTATTATACATTCCGATAGAAGTTTTTGCGTAGTTGATTGAAATCCAGACATATGTGAAGTATTGTTGATATTTTCAGTCATTAGATGCAGCCTTAAGTATATCAATATGCAATGTCAAATGATACTTGCTTAAATACGAATGTCAGACAGAGAATCTTTGATATGTGGTTCGTTGTCACACGGCAAATGCTTTATTGGCCTCAATAGATTATCCATATTTTTATCAGCGTGATGGATTTTCATATAAACACACACATATTTGAACGAATACGCTTCATGAATATTATTCAGAAAGGAAAAAAAAAAAAAATAAACAAATGTTTTTTTCCGTGTTACACAGCGTGTCACGATTTGCTGCTAACGCCAGACAAGCCTCAGTCACGCATAATTTGCATGCTTTGACTTGAGTTCGTACATATATCGTGTGAATCTACAATTCTGAAAATCTAAAAACGATTCCGTGTGCGGTGTGTGTACGTGTGTGTGTGTATGTGCGGTGCTGTGGGTGTACGCTTTATTAGGTATTACCGTTATTATTATTGGCATATAGTAAAAATATTTGTGCACGATACACATTTATTATTTTTTCTTCTTTTCCTTCGCTTGTAAATTTATTCAATTGGGAATGGTTCTGATTTCCATTTCAGATTATTTTATATTTTCCCATTTAAAATGTAGATGCGTTGCATTTTTTTTTTTGTTTATTATTTTTTTTTTTTAGAAATATTTTGTGAAAAATGTGCACTTTTAATTTATATGCCGCAAATTGTGAATATTTTTGCAGCTGAGTCTACAAAACGTTTGTAAATATTTGCCATGACCAAAACGTTCAGTGGAACATCATTTTTCGGCGTTTTCGATGCCAATTCTAACGGAAATCCTTTTCTCAGCAATTTTGCAAAATCGAAAAATTCGCTAGTGGATAGCAATTTTTATTTACGTGTACAACATGCTGACCTTGGCGCTGGTCTGCCCCCACACACACTGGGCAGTCAACCTCGAGAGTAGACACACTCCCCCAGGCACACACATACCGCTGTTACATAGGCAACAGACCCGGCAAGTGGCTATCTTTAAGCTGCCGGCTGCCAGCGACTTGTGCAAACAAAAATTTGGCCTTCACACGGCGGGGGTGGCAAGGGCAGCAAGGGCGCTAATTGACCGCGAGAATATGATTTGTGTGCGTTCGATTAGCGAAGTAGCCTATTGGCGAAAGTGCGTGGAAAATTCCTGCATACGTTTATAAGGCGCCGGCTGAGGTAACAACACTAATTACAACAACAAACAACTTAACAACAACAAGGATGACTAGGAAAAGGTGCGTGACTACAGGAAACGCAGCATGCTTAGACGCCATTGCATTTTGATTAGCTTCCGTCTTCGAGAAGGCAGCAAGGAAGGAAGGAAGGCAGGCAGGCTTTCGTTGTGAAGGCGGAAAAGTATCGCAACGGTAAAATCGCTACTTAATGAGATTAACGAAAGCGATTAGTCGAGAGTCGATAAAACATCATTGTGCCATTGAGACAATCAATAAACGGCAGGAGTGGCTGTGTTTGGGTGGCGAATTTAAGATGAGTCCCTTGTATTCGACGTGACTCATGCTTGAATTTGTTAAAGTTTCCCTTGCTCATGAGTTTGTGGCATTCAGCTCCGGCAGCTTTAATGTGACACAAGTTGAGAGTAAACGAGCGAAGTGCCACCTTCAACGGCGTTTAAACGATTCCTGCACTCCGCGATTACTTACAGGCGTGTGCACACAAACGGAAGCGACTCGCTGAGGTAATTAAAGTGAAGCACACATCGTTTAATATGGAATCGAGTGGCAGCGCATTATGCCTAGCAAACAATGATCCTATTAAATTGTGGGCGACTGTTTAATAGATACGCGAAATCTGCTTTAAGTTTTTCGTCTCCCGTTTAGTGCATTTCATAGCACATTAGACTTCCTAAACATGCCTTGCCATGCTTGTATTTGAAAAGCATTAAGTAAACGTGTCGGTTTGTGTTTTGTGTGCAAATGCTTAAATTGGGTATTCTTTGTATTATTTATTTTAATTTCTTCATTCATCTTGTCACAATTGCGCACACTGTGCCACGTGTTTCGAATAAAACGCAGCAGTAAGTGCTCGGCAATGAAGCATAAGCAAGAAATGTCCGAACAAGAAACACTTTGTCGCCATATTGTAGGCTTAACAAAAAAAACCAAAGTAAATAAATAAACGAAAAACAAAAAAAAAACAAAAACCAAAAAAAAATTAAACAGTCAGCAATGGGAAACGTTAGCGAAACAAATATACACGGCCACAACTCATGTGCCGTTATTTTGGCTCAAAGAGAAACCGTATTTGGTTTTTTTTTTTGTTTTTTTTTTGGCCGGCATACTCGCATAACAGCGGCCATTCCGTTAGCATTAAGTGTGGCCAATATAATATTTATAGCCTTTGATAAAGGTTCGTGTATTGTCACTATAAAAATGGGCATAACAAACAATCAAGTTTACAAGTTTTTTCGCTTTGCGCAGAGCAGCATGAACGTAGTGCCTTTCTTTTGGGCAACGGTCTGCTTGGCTTAACAAAAGGATATTAAACTTTGCCCACACACAGGCGAAACCCCGCCGTAAGCCATATGAGTATCGGGAGTGTGATCGCACATACTATTCTTCACATGTCTCTGCGTGGTCTCTGATGGTACGAAGGTTACCTGATAACTGAAGTAGTAACACAGTAAACACATTTCGAGGGATCAGAGTGTAAACAAAAACAGGTTTAGACAAGTTGCTTGTCTTCGTTGTGTCGAATGTTTCTATTCCCAGTCTATGACTTCAATAGAAAGCAAGTGCTAATGAACTAATGTCAAATTTGACAACAGAGCCTAGCAATTCGCTTAAACTTATAGAAATCTCAAAGCTATGTCTTAAAAAGTCTTAATGTGTGCTATATGTCCATCCTACATATTTTGTACATATGTTACATCCGAAGTTCAACTTAAAACTGAAAGAGAAACAAATAAAAAAAATAAAATTAAAATTTTTGCAGCTATGAAATTTCGTTGCACATTGTCTGTTACTGCGCTGTCTTTGACAAATTCGGCCTGACATGCACCGACTCGACTTTAGTAATTTCATAAATTTTTCACTTAAAATGCAGACAGGAAACAAGTAACAAAAGAAGACAACAAACTTCTTAATAAACACAAGAACAAAAGATATTCACAAGAAAAAAAAAACAAAAAAATAAATAGAAAAAGCTAAGAAAATAAAACGAAAAAAGTAAAGTGCAGAGAACAACAATTTTTGCATTGTTGTCAACAAGGATGACAGACAAGCAGTGGCTCATGTTGTTGTTCTCGTATCAACTATTTGTTTTACAATTATTATTATTATTCATGTCGTTGTTGTTGTTGTTGTTAGTTAGTTAAATCGGCAGCAGCAGCAGAAACGTCGGGGCTCCTATGCACAGTTGTTGTGTGCACATTATTGCCGTCATATAGAAATTAAAACGTTGTCACAGTTTATGTTGTCAGCCATGTAAGCTAAGGTCATACGTTCACGCTACGGTCTTACTCCACTAACGTGCACATGGTGTGGTACGAAGCGTAAATGTCAAAAACTGCACGTGCACCATTTTTCATTTAAAAGTTTTTACCAAAAGTTAATAGAAATGCTTAAGGCACATAAAGTGACAGCATTTGGCATGTCATACACGGCGTATACTTAATATATGTCTTCTTTTATTTGTATAGTGTCTGTCTGTTTGTTTCTCTTTTTTGTTTTGTTTTCTTTTTTCGGTTTTTTGTTCTGTTTTTTTGTTTATTTTTTTTTTTGTATTTGGTTCAAAGCATGCCAACTGCTGTTAGTTTTTCTAAACAAAAAGTCATGCTTTTGTTTGCACAGACAGCAACTAAAATCGCAAAAGAAAAACCACGAAAAAGTTCCACCCACAACAATAAAATGAAAAACAAATGTTTCTGGTTTGTGACTAGAAAACACAGAATGCTGACACGCTCTGCGACCGTGCGGCCGTGCGGCATTACAGAAGCATTTGCTAGTTGACAAGTGTGCCAGTTGTAGAGCCTCGACAGCCGGCATGAATCGTGCTGGGCTTTGCATGCGTTGTGTCCGACAGTGGCGTCGTCACAGAATTTAATGGCACCTGTCGAAAACAATAATGCGCCACAGTTGTACTGGCGGCAGGGGGGCTGGCCCCAAACAAAACACTCTTGACACTTATGCCATGTAGTTCGAAAAGCGAACAACGCTCGTTGGTCTTATGTGGCTTAAATCAAAGTGACAACTTCGTCTATATGCAAATGTTTAGTGTAAAGCATCTATTGTCGATGACACTGACGACGACTTACACTTTCGATTTCGAGAAATGCGATGACGGACTGTGCGAGTTATTCGAGCAAGTGGATGATAAGGGAAGCCTGCAGGCTTTAAAGCATTTCGTTGTGAACATAGGCAAATCAGAGGAAAATCGAAATGGGAACTTAGCATTAGAGACAAGGATTAAATGATAAAATGTTTATTTGATAATTAAAAAAGTATGCATAGAGACTGATACGAATAATGAAATATAATGTATGAGATAGCAAAAATATTTCTTATTCTAAAATAATTAAATTACTTCCGCCTTCCTATTGGTACCGATAAGATCTTCCTTTTGCCTTTTGAGACTCTGTGCAATCGCTGTACACTTTCCTCTGTATGCTATTAATTTTATAATTTGAGACTTTTTCTATTCGTAGGGTGTACAGAGAATCGTTAATTTTTTGCCACTTTCCTAACCAAGGCCATAAGTCGGTAGCTCTTGGGCACGACGGAAACATTGCCAACAATTTTCATGTGCCCAAAAATTTCCTAATTTAAACAGTTCCTTAAATCCTGGACTATGCTCGTGTTTCGATTTGTCTCGCTTTTCACAATGACTAAACGTTTTAAATTTATAACATGTTATCGTGTTTGGTAATTTTCCAGTTTCCACACAAAAGTGTTCAACTGGCACTTCCTGCTGCCCGTTTGCCAGAATGTAGTTTAAATATGTAAATTTATTACGCTCGTAAATTACTTGGCGAGCGAAGTAGAAATTTAATAAAATGGAACACTTTAAGCGACAAACTGTCGCCATGTGTCAGCTTTGACTGTTCAAAAGACAAAGCGACCACAGCCGGAGCCAAAGCAGCAGCAGCAGCAGAAGCAGAAGCCATTGTTGCCAAGAAGCGTCCAGCTGGCACCAGCGATGCTCACAACAACAACAGCAACAACACAAAGCCCAAAGCCAAAGCCAAAACAAAGCCAAAGGCAGAGACAATGGAAAAAAACGAGTGTATGTGCCTTAACCAGGCAGGCAGTTGGTGTAAATTAAATTCCATATTAAAAGAGATAAGAGATTAAGAGACAAACACAACACAAAAATGTGAAAATTTCGAAATATTTTGATATTTCCTGGCATACCACAAAATCACTTCAGCCCACCGAAACGCCTTGAAAGTGAAAAAAAAAAAAAAAAAAAAAAAACAAAAACCCGCAACACACTCGTACACGGTATGTGTGAATGTTGAAAAGCAATTATTTCTGCTGGCAAAATGAAAATGAAAATGAAAACTTGCGTGCATGTGCATGCACAATTTTCACCCGCCTGCCATACACAACAATGGGCAATCCTTAGCAATCCGTTCTCACTCAGTTCGATCAACTTTACTCTAGAACTCATATGAGGTACACACTTACTATGTAGAACGCCTATGATGCACCTGCATAGCTTTGAAGCAGCTGAACTCTGTTATAGATTGGGCTTAGGAAGCACATTTGACGAGGGGGTCTCAAAGGAAGTTGCTTGTGATAAGTGCCGGCAAGTGTTGCTATGTAGGGTATACAATGTTCGGTAAAATCGAGATTTGAACTATTTTTTATTGTAGGTATTTGTTTGTTATGTTTTTGCAAGCCCGCACATTTTCTTTATGAACGCATTAAAAAAGCACTTTCACAGAAAGCAAAAAATATTGCGGAAAAAATTGAGTGAAAATACCATGAAACATCAAAACCTTTGACACAACTGGGTCAGAAACTAGACCAAGGAGACTGAGCCAAACAGACACATAGAAAGGCATGTGCCAACGTTGTCGTTGCCTCGTTGGAGGCATGTATTCTCTTTGCACACCTGCACACTTGCACACACTTGATTGAAATGTAGCAAAAAAAGAAAACATGTTTATTTGCATATATGTAGATATATGTATAACATATTAAAATTGTTCGAAATTCGATTTATATATTTTTTACGCTATCAGCTCCATCAAAGGCAAGTATACAACTGCAAAAACGAAAGCGTGTGAGAGAGAGAGAGAGAGAGAGAGAGAGAGTGAGGCAAGTGACATGGCACGAGAACATGGCAGTCGTGTCTGAGTGACAACTGTTTTGGAGTGCCGCCTCATTGCATTCTGCGCCAAGTAAGGCTCGGCTGCTATTTTAAGCATACACATCCATTATGGAGCTTACCTTAGGCTCAATTGTGCAACCGACAATCGCACAAAAGGAAGCAGCAATTGTCCGCATTTACGAAAATATTCTAGATAAGAAGCAAACAGTGACAAGCCAGCGCCAAATGAGGCCCGTTATAAAATTTCATGTTTGTTTTTTTTTTTATTTTTTTTTTATCCTATTTTCCATTGAATCAAATATTTATATTCAAATTATAAATGGTTTTGCGAAAATAGAACTGAACAGAGTTTGCCAAAGTTTAAATATAGAATTCAATACCAGACTAGACTGTTTTATTATGTAATATTTTTATTTTGTTTGTGTTGGCTTGGATCGTCATAAAGGCGAGAAGTATATTTTAAATATTTATTATTAAGATTATGATGATGTGGTTTTTCAATAAAACTTAACTTCTGCTTTTTTAATAAAATTAAATTTTTGGTTTTTCTTTTTATACGCTGCTAAATGAAATTCTTCAGAAATAAACGATTGTTACATAATTAAAACCGCATGATCAACCTACAGTAGCTGAGAGATGGGCAGCACACTTACACAGCCTGTGCCCAGATCAAAGACAAAAGGCAGTGAACGCATGAACGCACAAAAGATTCGCAGCGAACGTCAACAGTTAAGGGAAAACGTATCTGTGACTGTCAATTGGCTGTCAAAAGTTCTTTTTACCCTAATCAGCAACAAATTGAGACAAAGAAGACTCATAAAAAATATTTACTGCCTAAATCGATTTTATAACAAAAAATAATTGGAATTATGTACTTAAAACTTTTTAATTGCCACAAATTTAAAAATTGTCAAAGCTTTTGCTCAATCATTAAATTTGATATGAAATGTTGCTCAACACGGCTTCGAACTGGAAACAACAGTTGTATGATGAAGTTGAACTTTCTTTACCATTTGCTCATGTACACACATTGCCAGACCATAGGGAGCAATCAGTTCAGCCCCAATGCGCCACTGCGCTGCTGAACTGGTGCTAACGACATCTACATCGACGCACCGTTAATGCCAATGAGACGGAAATGTTTAACAAGTTGGTTTTGTCATGCACAGGCATGCGAGTCGCTTCTCGTCTGCAGCTCATGGAGCTATTCTCCGCCATTCAAGCTTCAGTTCAGCTTAGCTATTGCTGTTTAAGTGAATTTTTATGATTTTATCTGTCGATTTTTTTATTTGTTATTTAGTTTATACAGTTAACCTGTCTACCTGTCAAGCACGCCTACTTCGGGCCTCATCGATATCTAGGCCAACAGAGCTTTTGCACCTTAACATGCAGCAGGCACGCAAGGCTATCTTGGTTATTGCGTGCTGCCTTGACTCCAACTGACTTACCTCATGTACAGTAGGTACCGCATGAACCGCATGAATGTCCAAAAAAGAAAAAACAAATTATAATATGCGGCATACATGCTGAAGTTCAAACGACTGACTTTCGTGCAATAACGACGACGACAGCCTTCTTTTTAATGTACCTGCACAATGGAAGAACAAAGCAATCGACATGCGTCCACCCCACCACAGTCATAACCATTACGCTTTGAAGCCTTTGCCCTCTTCTTTTGTGTTGCTTTCCATGAGCAAGTCTCGTGTATTTATGCAAACGGAACAGACAACTCAGTTGAAAGACGTTCAGTGGAATGAAGTAAAGTGCAGAGGCATGGAGTGGAGTAAATTGCAGTGCAGTGGAATGGAGTGGAGTGGAGTAAAGTGGAGTGCAGAGGCATGGAGAGGAATGGATTGCAGGGGGATGGAGTAATGGGGAGTGCAGTGGAATGAAGTGGAGTAGAGTGGAGAGCAATGGAATGGAGTGAAGTGGAGTAAAGTGCAGTAGAATGGAGTGCAGTGGAGTGGAGTAGACTGAAGTGGAGTAGAGTAGATTGAAGTAGAGTGGAGTGGATTGGAGTGGAGTAGAGTAGATTGGAGTGGATTGGATTGAGCGGAGCTGAGTAGAGCTTATGTGCCTTTGTGTCACGCACGTGTGCCATTTTCGTAGCTGCATGTGTCTACAATCAATCGATCAATTGGATATATTGTACATATGTAAATCATATCAAAACATATCATGCGTTGCTAAGTGGACAAATTTTTGTTGTTTGGATTTGCAAAAATAGTTTTTGTTGTGTTTCTTTGTTATTATTTGTCTGAAATTCAATTTCGAGCATGTTTGGCTCTTTTTCTCGTTTGCTTAAAGAACAATATTTAGTCTGAAAATACTCAAATTTAATTGAATTCTGCAACATATTTTTGCGTAATCGTATGCATTTTTAAGCGTATCTAGTGCAATAAGCTTTGACCTATGAACCGTGCCACTTAGTTTTTGCTCAGTTTAATGATTTTCAATGCAAACTCAGCAGTCCAGTGGCTATGTGTTATTATTTCCAATATTTAACTCATGCTTTATTAATGTTTATGTCAAGTAGACGCATATATTCATAACGACAGCTCTACGAAAGTCTTTTACACAAAATCGAGAAGTGATAGAAATTAAATATCCGCACTTTAATCATTGCCGATTTTCAGTTGTGCATTTTGGTTGCTTTATTACAATTTTTTGCTATGGCCCAGACATTCTCATTGATTTAGTATAATTGAATTTCATGTCAAATATTTAACTGTATTCGACAATTCCGAAGAAAAGCATTGTCTTGGCACAAGGTGACAGATCTGCCTCAAATGCCGACTTGCTGCTGTGTGCTGTGATAAAGATGAAGAAAAACACGAAAACAAATAATAATTAAATCATTTATCATAATTTCAAAATGATTCCTCCGCATACCGCTTGCATGCGGGAGTTGTTGCCAAATGCTGCTCTAGGAACGATAAATGGCGGCAATGACTGGCGTCACTTTCACTCGCTGCCATTTTGAAAAGCAATACGTAATAAGTTCGCGAATCCGATATTTCCATGATTGGCTGACTCTTGATAAGCGAATTCGATAAGAGTCGCAGGCCTAGCTCAGAGACGCTGCTCGACATTTCTCGTGCAAAGCAGGCAAGTTAGTGTCGAAGATATGTCAAATCTCATGTAAGTATGCGCATAATACGAATCGCTTAACTATCATTTTCAACTAATTCTGGGAATAACGTGTTAAGTCAATCAACTTTCTACAAAATGGCGGGAGTAGTCGCCACTTATGCGGAGGTTTGAGCCCTGTTGCCAAGGCGAGTGCTACCCCACACGTGGAAACTCCGCATGCTGATAGCGTGTAATCGAAGACAAGGCAAAAGTTAGCTAATTAACAAACAACGTAAGCAACGTAAGCAACGGCGCAAAGGCGCAACTAACGTAATTGACACTTCACATGCACAACGTTGCGTATGCGCAATATTTGTCTAACACACGCTTGAGGCTTCATAATGTTGTGTCGGAATTTCATGAAATTTCTTCTTTGGTTTTGTTTATATTTTTGTTTTTGATTTTGTTTTTGTTTTTGTTTTCGTTTTTGAAGCTGCTGTAGCTGACATATACGTAACTTATGTGTAAGTAAGTACGTTACACACAAAATATGATATATTAGGATCGTAATTAAATTGTAGACGAGAGCGTGCGTATGCTGTTTACCACGGAGTGCCATTCGCAGCTAAGCGAGAAGTATTCGGGCAATGTTGGAAATTTTATTAAGCCGGGAAACCGAGACGCGTGTAGCCTCAACAGCAAATCCAATAAAATGTAAATTAATACATTTATGCCAACCACATCAAAAATATTGTTTATGAGATATGTAAACGAAAAACAAGCCAAAAATAAAATACCAAAAGCAAACACCAAACAGCAAACAGCATTTCCCATACCGCATCAACCCATCGCACATCGACATGTAAAGGCAGCTGTCGATTTTGCGCTTTTTGCTCTTTGGCGGCTTTTCCTGGAAGCTGCGTATGCGGCATAACGACACCAAGTCAGCCATTACTCGCCTGAGCAGCCTGTAAAGCAAAGTTCCGTAAGCCTACAAATACAAAAACAAACACAAATACAAATAAATGTTGCACGCGGTTGTCGATTTGAATTTGTCGCTATGCAAATCAAGCGAAAATTCCAAGCACACCATTTTCTTTTATTTTGTTTTTTCTTGGGCGCTTTAGCGAGTTTTAGTCATTCTGGAGTAAATGGAACTCAGCACGCCAAAAAAAAAAAGTGTAAAACTGAAACATTTTAGTTGAAAGGCACATGCCAGCGTTTTTGCGGTAAATCTATGAAAATTTTCGAACCTTACATGGGCCAGGACAGCTGCTGAAAAGCAGCACAGCATGTGGCAGCTCAGAGAGCACAGCAGCGGATGTTGGCACGGGTTTTGGAAACAGGAAAAAGCTTTGCCAACAAGATGTTGCGTAACAAAATCAACTCGGGTCGCCCGCATTGCCATGTGAAAGCCTTAAGGATGCCAGCAGAATGTTCTAACAAAGCGCCAAAAAAAAAGAAAACTCAAACATGTACGATATATTAGCAAATATTATTATTTCTCTCTCTTCATTTAACACAGCAAAATAAGAAAAAATACAAAGTATTTATTTTTTCCACAGTGCTAATATGAAATCATATTTAATTTAATAATGCGTTCAAAATTTTTTATATAAACATGCACACACGCTTCCTGTGTGCCTTTGTGTATATCAAATATAATATAATCTTATCATCATTTCATGCAAGGCCATGTGTGTGCCTCCACTTCCTCCCTCCAAGCTGCACCAGGCAGTATTTTTAGCTGATACTGAGCTGTCTATAGTCGGGTGCGTATTGACTAAGCTCAGGCTTAGCTTCTCACCTTTCACAGAAATACATACCATGGGTTGTTTTAAATTTTTATTTATTTTGATTTTATTTTTTGTTTGTATTGTCAATTTAAATAATCCGTGACACTTATTATACGAAGTGATTTAGCATAAAATGTTTATTTACATAAATAATATTGATCAACTTTGCAAAAGGCAAAAAGCAAAAGGTTAGTGGCTGTCATATCGAATTAACAGCAAAGAGCCGCAAAGTCATCAGCAACAGTAACAAGAATCATCAGCTTAATGGACTCCACTTGAGTGTCAACTAAGGATTTGCATAGTCGCGTATGCCTTTGTACTGTGTTCTCCTTGTGAATGGTTTATTATGACGTTTTGCTTGAGTTTGATTGTTGGAATTTATTATTATTTTATTAAGGAAGTTCATATTCCCAGGCTCCGTTTATTCTTGCAATTAAGGTACATGATCACGTGCTTTGAGTTAGGAAAGGATTAAGCTGCTATTTTCTTGATCCAGTTTGTTTTGCAAATAATTTGGCTGATTATATATATGTAGTATCTGCATTACTATAGAATTTCTTATGAATTCTCAGCTAGCAATGGCGACTACAGTTTCGAAGTATCGAAGCGCACCATTCAAAATGAGTTATGCCTCTGAGTCAGTTTTGAAGTATTCTCGTGACTTTATGTTTATTTATCTCATTAAATATTACTGCAAGTCGTTTTGTTTTCTATCCACTGTTTGTTCTGTTTCATAGCTGAGGCTTTGTCTTATGCGAAAGAAACCATTTATTTATATTCATGCTTATCGATTTTATGTCCATGTTGAATACAATTTGAGTAATATAAATAAAGTGCACATTAGTCATTACTTAACAATAGCAAATCGACTGAAATTAAGCCTAAATGGGTTCAATTTCAGATAAACGAGTTTGGCCAAATGGGCAAATATTCCATTGTGTTGAAGACTTCAGTTTTACACAACAATTTAAATTCTATGCTTGAGTCAGACCGTCATTAGACAGCCAACACGGAATCGTCTTAAATTGATTTCGAGCCACTCTAATTAATTTCTGCGCCTGCCTAATTGAAATTAAACCACCGATAGCACGATTATCCGACACGTTGATTTGACCGTTGATAAATAAAGTAGCAAAGTGTGTTCTCTGCGCTCGCTGGCACATATCAAAATATCCCAGATGTATTCATTATGCGCAGACATGCGGTAATGCTGCCTACAAACTACCCAAGCCAACCAATTCAAATGAAACTAAACCCAAACCAAATAAGTCAAACGTATCAAATTAAGCTGTCAGCGGCATGTTAATGCAACGCATTTGGCTGTTTCGAAGCTGTCGATTCTGAGAACCGCATTACTTTGTCTTCCCATCCAGTGCGGCAATCGGGAAATGGGCCAGTGGGGGAATGGGGGGATGGGGCCACGGTTATCCAATTACTTGCCTATACGCTTATGTGTGTGGCCCAGTGTATGACGCGGTCTGCGCATAAATTAATGCTAATCATTCGGGCAGCAGCTGCCCTTCGCCTTCTGCTAATGCCAATGCCAAAACGCGTTCTCACCTCGTATCGTCGGCAGTTGGCCTGGTCGGATGTTATGACTTGACCAAATGGCTTCGCACGCCCACGACAAGCTACGTGCTAAAAGTTGCGTGCGTCAGTAGCTTAAAAAGCCAAAAAGGGCGCAGCATGCTTTGCTCTCTCCTCGCCTACACGGCGTTCACTAAATGCTCGACCAAGAACCACACCACGGAATTTACGCATTTGAGTTGCTTCTTGACGTTGCCAGAACCGCAGGCAATAAACGCTAAGCAATGCTAATAAAATTTTAAGCGAACTAGCATATGAAACGTTAAAGACATGCTCTTCGAATTAAATACCAGCCACGACACTAAGTGCGACGTCCTTTGCACATGGCGTGTACTTAATTTTTGAAGTAGTTTTCCAGAATGCAGCTCAGCAGGCGCTAAGGCGAGACGTGACGGTTTGCTTAATAGCCGCCAAGTGTTGAACACTTCAAAGCACTTGGGCCAATCAACTTCCAGGAAAGCGTGTCTGGACCATGTGCTCCAGCAGCCCTTGGCCGCTTTTGGCCTGAAACTAGAATTTTTCACGCAGTCCGCACATGCTGCCAACACTTTGTAATTATGATAATGTTTACCCTTCCGCAAGCAGGCAAAACTAAACAAACGAAAAGAAGTAAGAACAGAAAAGGCAAATAAACCAAGAGTGCAGACATTCACGCAACGCCAACGCAACAGATGTGTCCAACGTCAGCAGCGAATTTCAACGCCACGTTAGCGCCATTTCGACGAAATTCATCTCAGCTGTACATGGAACGTGCGCACTGCCAAAGGATAACGGAGCGTAGAGCAGCTGCGCCCCCAACCCAATCCTACGACGCTTGCGGACATCCTCATGTAATTAACACTAATAAAGCAAAATTAGACAATGGTTCAAACGCGCAACGGCAGCCAAGCAAAGCGCGACATGGCACGACACGGCACAGCGAAGCCAGGAAAAGCAGGGCAACTCAGTGCAAGGCAAATCACATGGGGCTGGGTGTCTTGGCACATCCTGGCAGGGCCGCGTGGAAGAGCGTATGCAAATTTTATGCAAATGATCCTTGTGTGCTGCGCTGCGAAAACTTTACGCTCTTCTAAGATTCGCTTACTCATTCGCTTGTTCGTTGACTCGTTTGCTCCATTCTCCCTACGTCAAATTTACTTTAACTTCAATCCACAAATTGGCCTCCATTCGTGGTCAAAAAAAACATGCAGCCATGAAAAAAATCATGAGAAACTAAAAAAACAAAGAAACAAAAAGAAGGTTTCGTTTTTACTTGACAAAAAAATGCTCAGATAATCTAAATGTGTGCAGCAATCTCATATAACAGCTATAACTAATTGAGGGATTTGAAGTTTAATAATAAGATGCTTGAAAATTGCGCTTAAAAAAGTAAATTCGATTAAATTGTACGAGTACAAGTTGCCAAAATTTTAATATATTGATCAACTTATTTCTGACTTTGACTTCTGACAAGGATTGTTTTCTAACGTAGAAGTCGCTTTGATCATCTATGAATGAATCCTTAGCACTTCCGCAAATAATCTCTAATCCATCAGTGGATTTCAGACGCTTGAACTGTTAATCTCTAAAATGGGTTTCCTTCTTGCTTCAAATTTGTTTTGTTATCCGTAGGTATGCGCCGAGTCCTAGACAATATTATAGGCATGTTAAGAATTCAAACTTATGTGAAATATTTTTACATACATCCCAGCTACGTGGCCTGTACTTCTGCAATATTATTTTTGGTGTGCCTCACTAAACTTGTACCAAATCTTGCTCATAGGTTCTTCGTTTTCACATGCCTCCAATGCTGATTCTAAAACTCATGCACTCTGTGATGCTTTACCTCGGTATACTTATGCGAGGTTTGCTGCATTTCGATCTGCCGTAGGGTTTGCCAAAAATTCATATGTTGCTCTGTCTGCTCCAAAGGACTCAACTCATATGTTTCAGAAGCATTTAAGCCGCACTTTGCAAAAGTTTCGTGCGCTTTGGCTGAACTACTCGCAGCACTTCCTGCGTGTGGCTGCTAAACGCTTCAGGCCACTCTGCATTTCTGCGTATCTGCTCTCGGAGTGTTTGCGTATGTTCCATTTGAAATTTAGTGCAAGACTCTGAGTTTCGGTTTTCAGTTGAACTTTAGTTTTAACTTGTCTATTTGCTGGCTTCTGTTGACACACTGTATTGAGCTGAGCTGAGTTGCGCTCAGCTTTGCTTGGCTTTGCTGGCTGCCATCAAATTGTTTACGTTGTGAAAACATTTTCGTTAGTTAAAATTTTAAATTGAATGCTTTTGCTGTTGGCTGCCATTTGCGCACAGTTCACAGCTTTATGCATTTTTGAGAGAAACCTAAAACCACAAAAACAAAAACACCAAAAAGTTTCATATTTGTTGATTTATGCATGCGAGGAGCAACAGAAAACACGGAAAGTAGAATACGCATCTCACAGTAGAGAAGAGCAAGAGTCGAGTGATGAGTATCCATATATTGCATTATCCTCTTAACTCAGTTTTGAGTGCTGTGAACGATGAGCAAGGATAACGTAAATAATTCTTGTGCATTCAGACTCTTTCCGATTTTCTTTTTGTATCGATGCCAAGTCAATAAATTCTTTGAAAACATTTTTTCATTGATCCATTTTTATTTTTCAAAGTATAGGATACTTCTAGCTCAATACAATATTTAATATTTTGCGAACAAAATGTTTGTTTCAGCCTTTGAAAATATGTCCCTGTGCTGCTCTCTGGCGGTAAATCTCTTTTCTCATATACTTTCCGTTTTCATCCTTCGTTGCAAGAATTAGTTGAATACTGTGATGATTTTCCGCAACCTTAATAAATACTTTTTATATGAAAATTGAATTCCTTTTTTAAGCAGATATCTTTCAATGTTGCTTTACATGAATGGTTTGTATTGGCCTGGAGTTTAATCGACTTGACTAAATTTGTCAACAAGAAAAATTGGTCATGGACATCTTTGGTTATCAATATAGGCATGCTGGGCTTTTGCAGAATTTCTTTACACAATAAAAATTTTCCCAAAAATATTATAATTGAATGAATCGAATTTAAAGATATTTCACAATCAATTAAATACATTTGAACATAAAACAATTTAAATGTGTAAGGTGAGTTTCGATTAAAATATTATTTTAGAAAAGCTTCATATAAAATAACATAATAACTCTTTTCAAAATTCACCACATCTTTTCGTGCTTCTAATGCAGAGGCACTCATGTCTGATCACTCCGACATGCAGACAGCCCGTGCAGATACTCACGCCTGATTAGCTGCTCATTTGGTACACATTCGTGTACATGGCATTTAGGCTTTATCGCAAGCGTGGCGCATGATTCCGTTGCTGTCTTTCCTGTGAATATTCGTATTGTTCCTCACTTTGGGGGTTTGGTTTGCGATTTCTTTGGAAAATGTTTGCAATTTACCATTGAAACTGTCATAAAACTCCATTTCATTTCGAACAAGACATGTCGCGCACACATGCAGACAAGCACGACTACTCGGCCCACCCACATTGAATAGCCTGAGCAGCCACAAACATAGCTGCACATATACCCATGAACATACATCATACATCTTGGCATATCTGTGACCCGATTTCATGTATTGACGGTTTTAACGCTTAAATGGAGAAATAAAAAATAAATAAAAAAATAAATAAAAATAAACTAGTGCACAATTGTCATTGTTGTACACGGTTTTTGCTGTACAGTGTTTGGATGAGCTGGCCACCATTGGAAAGCGACGCTTGGCATGTCAGCTAACGCCCAACTGGCTGACTGACTGACTGACTGTCTGTTTGTCGGAATGCCTGCCTGCTTGGCTCTACAGACTAACTCTATATGCACACATATGTGTGTGTGTGTGTGTGTGTGTGTGTGTATGTGTGGGTTTATGTGGAGCATGTTCCATGTTCGTCGACTGCAGGCAGCAGTTTAATGACAAACACACATGACAAATGCACATTAAATGAGCAACGGACGTGCGCGAGCGCATCAGGACTAGAACTCAGTGCGGGCGCTCAAATGCTTGTGGCGGCTGTGGCCAATCGCGTTTAAAATGTTATAAATAAAATGCTATTCACGAGCTGTTAGTCGCATGTGGCTAAGGCGCGCGCAAATAATTTAAACAGAAATTGACTTGCCCAAATGTTGGCAGCTAGCAAAATGTTGGCCTACAGTAAACAGCTACACAAAATAATTGCAAATAAACAAATTGTCAAAATTGACAAATCAAAACTGAACCAAAAACAAAGAAAAAAAAACCAAATAAACAGAATACCAAAAAAAACAAGCCAAGCAATTCAAAGTGAGTTCATGCTTGAAAATTAACTAAACGGCGGCGCATTGAAGTTTCATGTGTGTGGGGGCTTGCGTGGCCCTACGTCACATTTATTGCGAAATGCAAACGGGAACAACTCGTCGCAATTTGCATAAACAAAACTAATAAAGAACAAATCTGAATGATAAATAAATTCAGCACAGTCCGCAGTTCCCTGTTCGCAGTCTGGTCCAGCACACAATGCTGCGAATACAGTGGGGCAGTTGTGTACGTGTATTTGAATCGTCTATTTGCTGTCGGTTGTTTGCTGTCGTTTTTTCTGTTATTTGCATTCCGTTATTGGCGACTGCGATGAATGCAAATGTTTTACGCGTCAATCGCTGCGATTTGTTATTAATAAACAAAAACACTGCAAGCCAAGCAAACAATGGCGGCGCGGCGCATAAGCGAACATGCAAAGCGCCAGCTAAGCGAATACCAAATACCGAAAACAACAACAACAACAACAACAACAACATAGGCAGCAAATAACAAGCAAGCAGAATACGAAAAGCCGCCAGTGGCGCCAGTTTCACAGTTGGCCTAGCTGCGACCTTTGGCGCGGCTAAGCTTTACGATTTTTCATTTTGATCTTTCGAGTTTTGGTTTTTTTAGCTTCGTTTTTTTTCTAGCTTTTTGTTGCGTTGGTTTTTTGATTTGTTTGCTCCTGAATATGCAAAACGCAAAAGGCCAAACACAGTTTAGACACGTTTCGACGGTGTCAACGCTGGCTGTTGAAACGGACAAAAGGACAAAAGGACACATGGCCATAAGGTGGCGGAAAATAGTCAGCGAATTGGAAACACTCATTCTGCCATTTGGCATTCATTTCGTTTGCGAACCGTTGAGCACTTGGCCACTTGGGCGGTTTGGCGATTGGGCGACTCGTTGCCATGGGTGGCATGTCTAGGCAACGGCGGTCGTTGGCTTTAACGACTTCATTACTCTTTTATGCACAATTGTTACAAAGTTTGAATTTAATTTTTTAGTGTTTTCGCTTGTCGCCGCAATTAAGTCACAGTCACAGCACAGGATGCGGGTTAAATCGCTTCTTTAATTGTCACTTTGAGTAAACTGTGTGACAGCTGCTGGCCCTAGTTGAGTTCTCCTCTAATGGTGACAGTTGCGCAAAAGGTGTCTGATTTCTCTTTAATTGTGTGCATTGGGATTCGTTTGCTTAATATTCTATAGCAAAGACAAGAAGTTGTAACCCAAGGGTCGAACGCAAGTTGAGGCTGCATAACGACTTGCCTGCTGCAAGTTTGCCAACTTATTTGCTGTTACCTGCAATTGGTTGATTAGCTAATTAGCCAACGGCATGGAATAATCAAAATGTTTCAACGTAGGCAAACAAGTTTACCCAACTGACATTGGCTGCCCGAGCAATGACAGAAAATCACATTACTTGGAATAATTATTTGAATGTCTTTTATAGCAGAATATTGAAGCGCCAGACAAGCTGAATCAGCAGCCTGAGACCCTCTACTAAGCAGCGTCCACTAAATGTCCTAAGCATATTCCAAAGCAATAAAATAAAGCATACGAAGTGAAATTATGGGAGCGACTAAGCTGCATCAGCAGTTTCAGCTGTCGAATCTAAGCCAGTTGGCAAATGCAAAAAATGCAAATGTACGTCTGACCAATGTGAAAGGCTTTGCCTGGAAGCGGCGCACAACTTTTAATGCCAGCTTAACCACACACACACACACACATACACAAACACATACACATGGCGAACAAAGTATACTCGTAAATGCCATAAGGGGTTTTCAAACTAATTTCCCAATTTGCATAAAAGCCAACGCCAAAGTCAGAAGTATCGAAAGAAGACCCAAGCGGAAAAAAAAGGGGCGACACTTCAAGTCAAATGTGCATTCGGGGTGGGGAGCTTACTGCCGGCAGACGACGTAGTGCTGGGCACAGTGTGGCAGAGGGGCGAGGGCAGTGTGCAGCCACAAAAATATGCACAGCGGAACCGCCAACGGCTGCAAACTCATTTTAAAATTTATGTGTACACTGTACACATGCAAAAAAGAAAATCGAAAAAAAAAGAAAAATTCAAAATGAAAACTTTTTTCATTTTTGCGCTTTTCACAATGTTTTTGCATAAACAAAAGTCGCAAAGTCGCGACTGCAGGCAAAGCGCGGCAAAATATGCAACATACGCAGTGCATGAGCAAAATCTCAGCGTGCACTGGGCTGCGCACCGGGACAGTGGGGCAAATTGGGCAAAGAGGCAAACGTTTAAACGCTTCAGTTATGCACCTTCGCATCATTGCTGCCATCGACAACACACTTGGCTTGCCTTAGGCAGTTTTGCGCGATTTTGCGAATATTTCATAGGACGTGTGTGAGACAAGGTCGCAGGCAACGATAAGGACGACGACGATGACGATGACGGTGACAGCCAGTTAGGCAGGTGTGAAATGTGGTGCTGGGCTGTTTTGCTCGTTTGCCATTACTTAAGTTGATTTAAGAGACCCGAAATTTACGCACGAATAGCAAGGAGCAAAGGCATAACCAAAACACACAATGATATTGAAATGAAAACAAAATTTACACTGGAATGAGACAAAAATTCAAAAAAAAAAAAAAAACAAAAAACAAAAAATTCACACAAAAGCTTATTTGCGTGCTGAGTTTTTGAAGTGTAGGCAAACTTTATTTATTTATTTATTTTATATTTTTTTCTTTTCCTTATTTTCCTTTTTGTGTGCCAAGTCTGCTGTGCTGTGTGGGAGCGTGTTGAGTGCGTACATAGGCGAATTGGGTCACGGCAGGCAACTTTGATTAATTTAAAAGGTTTGCCTATACACATCATATTACAACATATATACTATTTATAGTACATGGCAATAATCATACGAATACCAATAACAGTAACAACAACAACAAACATTCAATACAAGTTCAATAAGCAGTTTTTGGCATGCGTCTACGATGCTCTTTAGCTGCGACAGTTGAAGAACTGAAGGCGCAGTTACAAAAAATAGAAAAAAAAATAAAAATAAAAATAAAGTCAAAGATTCACCGAAGGTCACATCAATGTTAGCCAAAGTAGTCATGTCAATGACTGTATTGTCTGCGCAATCGAACCGTAAGCGATGTGTGGGCGTGGTTGTGTCTCATTGTTATCGTTTCGATTGTCGTTGGCGTTCCCATCGAGTAGCCAATTGCCCGGCGCCTCGGCCTTGGCTACTTAGGCGCAAAGTTTTGCAGCTCTCTTGTTGATTTTTGTTTATGCAAAACAACTCAAGGTGCATCCTTGCTACCCGCTAAGCTAAGCAATACATTCGTTTATGTACTCTAAGTAATTCTATTGAAGTGTTAGCCAGAATGAGGTTTGTTTTGCATTTCACATACCTTCACAAATTTACTGTGTGTTTGATTGAATATGTGCATAAACGATGTCTGTGCCATAAAGTGGAAGGGAAAACGAACTTAAATTAATACAATTGAATGCTGCATAACTTCGGAATAGCGCAAGAAAAGTGCGACATGTCCGTCGTGTATTCTGATTTGTGTAAGTCATTTATTACTCAAAGAATGAATAATGGGCAAAATAAACAACAACTGAAGAAATCTGGCGCGGTGTATGCCAACTGACCGAAGCGTTGCACAGTTACAAACATTCAACACATTTTGTTTACAAATCAGTTGGGAGGCAGGCAGAAATTCGAATAATTAAGTTGACGCTGCTGTTGGCAAGACAACAAACATCCTGTAAGCCAGCCATGTCCCACAGGACATGAAAGGAAAACAGCGCCAGGTGATGAATACTTCCAAAACAAGAAAAGGCATCAAACGGAATTGATTTTTCAGCACCGAAAATGTTACTCGGATGGTTCATCTGTCATTCGGGCCACCCAACCAGGGTGGCAAACTCAAGGACGTGCACGAGGCACAAGTTGCTTGATTAATTACACTCGAATGCCATGTTTTGAATGCGTAATCAAAGCAGTCACAAAAACACAAAACAGTATTTCCCCAGCTGCCTCAAAGAGCCCCCTGAGCAAGGGGCGCTACAGTTTTCACACTGGCCTGGCCACCGCCTCGTATACGTAATGCTATAAAAGCAAAAAGTTACTTGCATGCGACAAAAAACTTTGGCCTAATGAATTATGGTTCTTCGACTGTAAATGCCTTAACGAAAAGAAATTCGAAAAATTCACATTGCATATGAAACAACTGAGAAGAGACCGGAAGAATTCAGCTTGGCTAGAAATTTCAAAGAGCCCCGCATTGTCAACTAAGGCAAAAGTTCTGCCAGAAAAATAGAAAAAAAAAACTTTCTAAATTAGTTTTGCTTATGTTAAAACAGCAGACTGTGCAGCAACTTAGGCACAATAATACTTTTTATTTGCATGTCGACTTAAAGCAAAGCGACACTAATTAAGCGAAGAGCTGCATTTGTTGCATCCCATAAAATTATTTCATTTGTTAAACAAGAAAAAAAAAAGAAGATAACTGTGGAGAAAAAAATATATCATGACAAATTATTATGGAAAATATTCGCCAGTCTGCGTAATTTATCTTTTAAATAAGCGAAGAACATTTGCTGCATAGCTGTCATGCTGTGAATTATTCAAATATGCAAGCGAAAAATTTTTCGTTGCCAAAAGCGTAATTTCGCCTTTTATGCATAGTTGTGGAGGGGCAGCACCACACACCCTCTAGGGAGGCTGCATGAGGGGCAGCAGCATGCAATGAAAAATTGTTCAACACTTCAAAAGCGGCAAAGGCAACTGAGCATATGCTAGAGCGCAGGAGTAAGCGAGACGGCAAGCGAGGTAACTGCTCTTGGCAGCGAAAGTGTGATTAAGTCGCACTGCGGCTTCCCAACCTCGCTCGGGTGCACACCCCCGTCAATGCGGTTGACTGCAGTGCACTCGCTGCCGCTGCCAATGCTGCCCTTGGCCCTAAACGCTTTATTCGCCAGACTCCAAAAGATTTTCACAGCCAGAGCAGCATCATACGATCTCCTGACGCCATCACTATTGCCGTCGCAGTCGCCGGGTTGTCATTGGGTTTGTCAACTCTGTCATCGTTGCCGCCGCCGTCGTCGACATTTGGTTGATTAATCTTCATCATTTTGCTGCGCTTGCATAGCTCTACTAAGTTAGACTGGCTTGGCTTGGCAGTTTGCATTTGCCTGCGTTATTTGCTTATTGGATTATGAGTGTGTGTGCGAGTGAGGCGGGTAGACATGGCATATTAAAATGTGCCGCGTAGCTTTGTTTGCGTGACGTACGATTGACTTCGAACAGTAAACTCACATATTTTATAATTCGCTTAAATTAAAGGTAAGACAGTGTAGTGCATATGCAAACCATGGTTTTAATAATTTAATCGCATGAAAGAATGCTGAGAAGAATGTGTAAGCGAATCCGATTGCCGCACACATTTTGTTCTATAATATTACAAAGCAGTGTATCCTCAAGCCGAATTCTCTTGCATGTCTGTGGTGTGCTCTGTCGACGCCTTAAAGGCTTAAACTAGACGCTGCAATGCGGCAACAGCAGTAAACTGCCGAGTTTATGGCAACGCCGCGGCAAGCAGCGTTATGCGCTAAAGGCGTCCCTGTGACAGCTTAACGCTTCATTTACATGACTTTGTGCTGGAAAATTTTTGTATCTTGGCTGCCATTCGTAATTTTTTTTTCTTTTTGTTTATGTCTCGCAAAATTTTCTCTTTTTCCTTTTATTTTTATTTTATTTCTTTGCTATAGACATTTATTTTTTTTTTTTTGTTTTTTTTTTTTTGTTTTTATTATTGTTAGGCAGACTAAACAGAATGTCGCTTTGGGTAATAAAATCAGAGCTGACATTTTGCCGTTGCCTTTATTAAAGTTAGTTGGCGCTTTAATGCGGTAAATTGTCGCCGGCTAAGCAGAATTGAGTGCAACAAAGAGGAACAAAGATGAAAGTGAATAATTGTGATGCTTAACTTTCCTTCTTCACCTTATGGGCGTTTTATGCTTAGAACACAAATAGCCAAATAGGATTACTGCTAAGTTACTCAACGTCAACTTCTTTTCTGCGTGATTTTCGTGGAAATAAACGTTAACGGAAATTCATCTTATGCGCAGCGCATTGTCACTGCACAGTATGTATACGAGGATGAACAAAGGCTGCCTCTTTTCAACGGCTGAGTTTGTGACACTCAGCAAAGTAGCCAGTGTGGTTAGCAAATATTGAATTTAGTATTATAATAGAAATTAACAAGGAATCAGTGTTAGAACCATCAGCGTCGAGACAATTAAATTCGTGTGTCAACAACCTTATGGCGCATCCGGATGTCTGCGTTGTCCGTCGTTTGTCTTAAAAATGCCAATGCTGAGCTTAGCGTATTGCAAAAATGTAATTAATTTCGCCACCCACTAATTGTGCAAGTAATCAGGTTAACTAAGTGCTGCTCAAATGCTCTAAGCTATACGTATTAAGCAGACGCATATTACTCATACGCAGTGTGCGATTTAAGCTACTCAACACAGCTCATGCATAAATTAACACACTACACACAGCAACATACAACAACAACAACGATAACAATAACACAAACAACAACAACAAGAGAAGCTGCTCAGCAAAAACAAAAGGCAAAAGAAGAAAAAACCTTTCTCTGAAGTAGCTAAAAAAAAGCAGCAACAACAAAACGAATTCATTCATAAAAATGCCCGCACATCAGCGCCATCTATGGCAGTTCTACTCAAACTCCCTAACAGCCCAAACCACGCATAAAATGCGTTAACTGACCTTAACCTCAAATGTGGCTGCACACGAAAACAGCAAACAGTCAACAGAAAACGGATAACAGATAACAGAAAACAGATTGAAGGCCAAAACAGCTGTGTTCCCGGCTTTGCAGCTGAGCGGCAATGCGTGCAGCATCTGCGCAGCCCATATACTTAAGAGCGCACTTAAGAGTAAATTTAAGAGAGCGTCGCTGCTCTGCAACATGCAGACGCTGTCTTTGCGTTTGACTTTGCAAAGTCAGGCGCACACACGGCATGCGTGTGTTGTTCTTGTGCTTTCAGCGTAAGCCGCTATGCCTTGGTTGCCTTTGTGTGCTTTTCCTTTTGTGTTTGCTGTGTGTTTGATGTTTCATGTGGAACCTAATTTTCGCTGTTGTGAACTGCGAAATCATCGTGGCCGTCTTCGTTATTGTCATCGTCGTCGTCGGCGTTGGCGTCGTCGTCGTCAGTGTCGGTTTCGGTGTCTTCAGCATCGTAAGCCATGATGGCTTTAAATACTTGGCCAAATGAATTTCGCATTTTCATTACGAAAACATTTCGGTTCGGTCGTGCCTCGCACGCAGTTCTACGCTAGCCGCAAAGGAACGCGACGCGTTCATAGTCCATACTCCATAGTTTCGTGTGTGCTTCAGTTGCGTTCAGTCGATTTTGGCATTTCGTACGATGCGAACGGTTCACGCGGCACTCAGCCACTTTGCGCTAAATCAAGCCAGAAAAACCGAAAAGCGAAAATGTTTTGGCCGTTACTTCCGTTCAATGAAACCGACAGTCACTGTTGCTGTTCCCATTGCCGTTGCTGCTGTCGTGGCCGTTGCCGTTGCTGCTGGATGTGCTTTTGCTAATAACAAATTGTGTCGCGGGCGAGCACTTTCTGCATGCGATATTTAATTGAATTATTGTGCTGCTATTGGCTGCCTGTTGGCCGCTTGCTGGAAAGTTTCGAAGTGAAAATATAATTTAGATGCGCGGAATTGATTGCAAATAAGATGATTTCATGATTCGTTCACAACAAACTTTAAAACAATTAATGTGCTTTGAAAATTCAACTTGCGCGAAATACACACAATAAAATGCAAAAACAAAAAAATAAATAATTAACAAAAAATATATTAAAGTCTATAACAAAACTTATTAAAGTAAGTGATTTTGCAATGTAAATGTATGCCTTTCAATTATTTAAAATAAAATTAAAAACTATTAAAAACAAAATTTTAAATTTGTCAAATGAAAAATAAATCAAAACTATTTATAAAATTAAGCTTAAAGCAAAATGAATTAAATAAGTTCATATAACATAAAATTAATTTTTAAAAATTATTATTTAGAAAAATTTATTAAAGAACTTCTGCAATAGAAAATTAAATATAACGAAGCGCAAATGTGTAAGTTGTCATTTTTTGAATAATTTATTTATTTAACAATTTATTTGAAACATAAAAAAAAAATATTTTTCAATTAAGAATAATACAAAATCATAATACAAATGCATCCTTTTTGGAATTTTTTTTTTCTTCTAAATTTAACACAAGTTTTCATTATTTCACAGAATAAATAAATTTTCTTGTAATAAACTGCTTTGTTGGACAGCAATAAAAAAAACATTTTTCCGCTAACAAAAAAAAAAAAAAAAAGACATGAAAATTTTACATAAAAACGCAAAACCCTGCTGAGTTAGAAAAATAAAATTATATATAAAAAGTAGTTTCCATGTCAACCCAGATTACAAAGGAGGCCTTTGCCGTTACGTTAGCTGCCTTCGATTGTTTAGCCAAACACAAATTTCAGCGATCAAATGACTTTAGGAAAATGTGTCATGCAAGCCACAATTTTCTCTTTAATTTGTGTATGAAATTTTGCTGATTCATCTAAGTGCCAATAATGCATAAGAACCAGAATCAAATCATATGCTTGCCTGTAGTATTCAGCCTTACTTAAACAATTATTAAACAATTTTTTTTTATTATGTAACGAGGATTTCCAAAAGAAAAAAATATCGGATTGAATAATTAATTTAGGTTTTTGTAACGACAATTCCTACATTTTCTTGGAGCATTCTTCTATACCAACGAATGCCCCAATCGAACTAGAAAACTTTGCATTTTATTTAAAAAAGTACAAGTGCTTTAATTTATAGAACACAAAATACTTTTAAAAACTATTCAAAATAATAAACCTCCTGTAATATGCAAATTTTCGTTTGGCAAGTGCTACTCTACGAATATTAAAGCATTTCTGAACATCTATTATTTAATTGAGATCTCTATAAGCCTATTAACTTGCTCTCAAATAATGGCAGGAAAAAACAACTGTGTTTTCGATTTAGAATTAAATTGTGCAACAAACATCAACAATGAACGAAATTTCATTTACTTTGCACAGAGCATCACAGCAAGGAAATCAATCATCAACACTCGCACACATGTAAGCAATTGGCAAATAACAAATTTAAATGGAGCTTCACTTTCATTTGTTAAGTAATCATTGTAATCAATTTGCTTCTTATCATTGAGTGTGACCAAATAGAACGCTCCCACTCTAATTGAATTTGCTTTTACTTGGCTAGCATATTGAATTATATTAGGAAGTAAACATAACAAAAAGCAAAGCAAATCACTTTCAAAAGTAAATAACTGACACAGATATTTTATTTGTTTATTTTTGGTTCATTTATTTATTTTATTTGGAGCACAATATTATTGCGAGAACTAGGCTGCGTCTTTAAGTGAGTCATTGTGCCTAAGATGAGGATGTTCCTGTGAACATATCATGTGGGCTTACTCATGAAAATTAACGGGAGCTGTATAAGTAATTAAGCTTCAATTTTGTACTTTTATATATCAATCAATACTAGAATGCAAAAAAAACTCTTTTTTAAGCGATGAAAAAATGGGTTAAATTATAAAAAATAACATCATAGCCAGTTTTTAATTTAAAATTCTGCTAAAATGAGCCATTTCACAGAAAAACCTTAAGAACTTGAAAGCGGAGGCATTTAGTTTTATAAATATAAAATTTAGCTCCTTTTGGATTAGAATTATTATTATTATATAATTTTTTTTTTTTTTAAATGCAGCTCAAATTGGCAATATAAATTCTCGTACTTATACGCATACGATATGTGTATTAAATTTGCCATATGCAACTTCATATGAGATCGTCCTCGACAAACTTCTCAAGAGTCTTGCGTGTATGTGCGGACGAACTATTCTGGCTGACTGCTGATTTTTGCTAGAGTGTTTGGCAATTTGGCTTTCATGTCAGTAGCACGAGTTTTTTGTTAGATTCATTTTCAGCTTTTATCAACGTTCTTTGTGGCATGTTTCGTGTATCCGTATCCGGCGCACAAGTGTTCGGTTCGCTTTTGTTGTTCGTACGTAAAAATGTGACACGCATGCATTTCGCAAGCTCAAACTTTATAAATAAAAGCCTTTGCCATACATTTGACAGCTGGAGAATTGCAAGTGAAATGACATAAAAAAAAAAAAAAAAAAAAAGAAATACTTGAATAGTTTTCTTTATTAAGTTTCAAGCTTTATAGGCTATCACGATGAAAGCGTTTTACCTTTATCGTTCGCATATCTGCACAATAGTACAAATTTACACACACACATATATACACAAAGGTATGTAAGTGAATGTGTGCGATAAAGCCAATATTTAGACAATGATTTTTTATAGAATTACATGCTGCAAATGACAATCAGATATTTAATTATGCGCATAAATACGTTGCGAAATATATTTGCTTTTGCATAATTAATTTTTCTCACTGACATAAAGCGACGTTTCATTTGAAATTAAAATTGTTTAATTTAAAATCCTTTTTTTTTTTTCATTTTGAAATTTTATTTTTTGCAGATTGCATTTTTTCTTTTGTCTGGTTTTGCATAATTAATAGAAAATGCAGTTTGAGCCACCGCAGAGCAGATTGAAACACGGCAATGCTTGAATTTTGTCAAATATTCAAAGCAGGATTTTTTATAAAATTTCGCATTTGATTTATGGCAAAGGCTTTCCTGTGAATTTTTATAGCAAGTTGAATACGACGAACATTTACATTATTAAATGAATTTTAGCATGCTTAGTGCTAATAAAAAATAATAATAAATTAAAATAAATGAAAATAATAAATCAAAAAATAAAACACAAAATTAATATATTAAAACAAACCGGAAATACCTGAATCAGAAGCACAGAACTATGCTACACTACAGTCAGGCTTCATGGCGCACGAACACAGGCAGCTGCTGCTGCTGCTGCTTGATTTTCGCCTCATTTCCCTTACTCTGTATGCGTGAGCTAGGCAGCCATGGCACCTCACCATCATACCCAGCATTCTGCTTAATTGCGCGCTGAGCGAACCGTGTGTCGAGTGCTTTGCCAACCGGATTCGCTGCTTATTGGTTTGGCCCCTAATCTCTGTCTGTTTGAAAGCGCAACCTTTTCGAATGAATGTTGTAATGATTTGCTGGCATTAACTTCGGGCAAATAGAGATGCGTGCGTTGTTTACCAGAATGACAGCATTTTATGTTACTTGTTTAATTTTTGCTTTTATGTTTTATTTTTCATTTTCAATCAGTAAAAACATTGCTTGGGGCTTCTTCTTCTTCTTCGACTCCTTGTTTGCCATTAGCCATTGCCAAAAACACTCAACGTGTTCGCATACAGGAATAGTTTAACACATGGCGTCGTCGCTAATGGCTTTTGCTGCCGTCGCCGTCAGCTAGCCATGGTCTTTGCAAAAGGCAATCGCAGCGCTTACTTAGTGTGTCTAGTGGCTTATAATAGCGGATTTGTGTGCAAGTTCAGAGAAGAGTACGCTTGGTTAGCTTTGACGGCATTCGCATTTATTATTTATGCCGAAGCCACGACAGCAGACACGCACAGACAGCAATGAGCACATCCACCAAATAGTCGTACATTGGATTTTTATTTCATTGTGTGGCAACTTTAATTTCTCTGTGGATAGTTTTAACATCATTTCATGCTGGCGTGAATACCATTTTCCATGACACTTTAAGTGAACCCAGGACCCATTTGTCTTCATCAAAAGCTGATGGCGTGCGTTCACTTCGTGATAAGTTACAAAGCAAATAATATCCTTTGCCATTCAAGCCAGCAGCTCGGTGACGTGGTGTTCAACTCTAAGCTCTAAGCAATGCTCTGCGGAGTTTAAAGTAAACTACAAATAGCACAAGAATAGAATACACAACGAAACTTAAAGTCAAAATACATATAAAATACAATTTGCAATAATATTTATAACTCTATGCTTCTATGCTTATATGTATGTATGTTTGCCATTGTCATTTGGTACTGGCGATTATCGCTGAAATAAATAACACAGACAGAAAGTCATAACAGCGAAACATAACAAAACACACCAAATAGAAAACCCGCAATACATTTCAAACACGTAAAGCAAATAAGAGCAAATCGAAGAATACAACAACCGCAAAAGAACATAACATTCACAAAAATAGACACAACTTGAAGGCAACGCGCCAGCAAGCAACGCAGCAACATCCTGAAATAAACAAAACACGGAAACATTCAAAACTAATCTTGTCAGCAGCTGTCAAAGCGAACAAAACAAACCAAGCAGCGCAGCAGCAGCAGCGCATCAGCAACAGCAGCAGCAGCAGCAGCAATGCGGCAGAAATCTTCTCCGGGCATTTGGGCTGGGCTAGGCAAGCACATAAACACGCAGACGCTGCTTCAGCGATTTCCTTACTAAAAACCAAATGAGCAAACAGTAGCAGCGGCAGCAACAACAACAATAAAGCACTTCTTATGTCAAAGACATCATCGACGTCGACAGCGAAAACTTCAACTTACAAACAAAGAAACACGAGCAAGACGAGCAAAACAACATTTGCTTGGCTTAGTATGCCAACGAATTTTATACTCAATCACATTATCGTTGGATATGCGGCGAATTTTATAGTTTTGAAGTTGTTGTTGTTGTTGTTGTGTAAAGTTTTGCTAAAGGGGTATCACATTGATACATTGTACAAGGCATGGCAACAAAGCTTACTTTTATGTCAATGGTTGCTACAGTAGCAGTTGTTTTTGTATTTATGAAGTGGCAGTTGTTGTTGTTGCTATTGATATTGCTACTTCCACTGCGACTGCTGTCCATTGGAAACACTCTAAAATCTTCAATGAACATGTTCCACATTTTGAATCGTGCCTGGCATGCTCAAGCAGAATACCAATAATAGTGAGTAGCAGCCTAAATGCGTAGCGTAACAACAACAACAACAACAACAACGGTAACGACGGCAAGATGTCGAAGTATGCGACGAACGTAGAAGTCGTATAACAAAAACGTAGAAGTCGTATAACGACAAAAACAGTGCTGGTTTTGCTCTCAATTCTCGCCGCATTGTTGTCCTATTTTAACTACTGCTGAATGATTGCCTGCCTGGTCTGCCTGCCGTAGCTGTGCCTGCTTGCTTGCACTTGCCAATGTAGTGGCTATTGCTGTTGTTGTTTTTGGTGTTGCTATTGCTCCCTTTTCTGTTTGTGCACGCCAAATGCGAATTTGTTGCTGCGCTCCAATTATTGCCACTGCCGCTGATTGCTGCTACTGTCATTGTTAAAATGTGCCGTGATTTCTGTACATTTTTTATCTTCGCTCGTTTTTGTTTAAAAACAGTTTTTCTCTGCAATTAGCGCACATTTGCTTGGGGCGGAGGCATAAAAATCAAGATAAATGCAAATGATAAAAAAATTGTGTTAATGCACAAAAAAAAAGAAAATTAATAAATTGTAAAAATAAACAAAAACAATCATATCACATCAATTGAGCAGTACATATTTATTGATTTATTGCAGTAAATAAAATCAGTAAATTGATATAACAGAATGCCAAGTTATATTCTTTTATTTAATTAATATTTAGATAAAGAGTTTCAATTTTGAGCTTATCAGCCGCTGCTTACCTAAATACATAAGTATATGCCTAAATGCCTACATTGTGATTTTTTATGATACTCGTATGTAATGATAACACAGACGGAAAGTCAACCCGCAGTACTCAGCTCAGTCAAGCCTGAAAGCATAAAACAACGTTGGCAAACATATCACAATCACCAATAATCGAAGATATGTACATACATATGTGCTTATGTAAATGTGTAAGGATAAACCTGAGAAGCAACACAATAGCAACGCTCTTCGCAAAGTAGACACTGCAGACTGCTGTGACTGGCGCCAGACGCGCAATTCGAAAACTCACTTGCAATACTATATTTTATTATACATATTTCACGAAAAAAGAAAATAGCAAAGAAAAACAATACCCAACAATTATTTACGGCAGAGACAAACTGGCATTTAAGGCAGTCCTTGTGTAGCCTGTTGTGCAGCACTTGGCAATAAACAAAGCTACTCAGGACTCTGCTTACACTGCTAGGGGTAAACAATTTACACTTTTATGTTACGTGAAAACGGTTGTTGGCCATATACGAGGAGTTCATCCGCATCCACATGCACAGCCCCTCGCTGCGCTGCTCCTGAGTTCGTCAAAGCGCCTGTAGCCACACTCCGGACCCCAGCAACTGGCAGTCTACTTTATGTATGCTCTTCTCAGTGTCCCTCACGCAAAAACAGACAGCAGACAGACAACTTCCGTAGAATCGGGGCGCATGAAAATAAGCAAATAAATAAATAAAAACAACACTCGTGAGCTCACATTTTTTCGCAGAATTTAACACAGGCTAATCGTAGGGAAAGTAAATTATTACTTGCCATACTTTTGTGTACAGTCAGCGTTAGTGAAATTTATGTCATTCCTTTCAATTGCATTTAGGAAAATTTCAACTTTTCTATTGCTTGCTCAGCAGTTTCCTACGTATTCGAACCGAGAAAGGCACAACTTCAACTGTTGCAGATATAGTCAAAGCTTTTAATGGCTTGGAATAAGTAAAATTGCGTTGTCTTATTTTTTTAACTTTTAAATAAAACCAAAAACCATTTGTAATGTATATTCTGTTGACAGCACAGGTGTCACATAAACAAGAATAATAATCAAATGCCTTACAAATTAGCTAATTCTACTAAGCGCTGATCGGCTCACACACACTCATACTCAGCTGACTGTCTATTTTTAAAGATACAAAAATGCTTAGTACATCTTTTCGCTTGAGAGTCTTTGTACAAGTTACTTAGTAACATTTCTGCGTTTAAAAAATCATATTTGCTCAGTAGCATGCCCAAAACAAAATACGAACTTCATTAGTTAACGGTAAACAACATGCCACCATAGAAACATGCAATTAGCCAACCGTTATAATGAAGCTTGCTTAAATTGATTTGCTATTAATAATCATTCATCGGCCGTGTCACATATGTGGATGGGGTCATAGGAAAGTTTTGGACACAAAAACTTCTATTTCAAATATGCATCAAGCATAATTTGGTTTATTTAAATGATAATATAGTCTTTAAAAATTGATTTATATCCTTTTAATGATGAGTTGCAGCAATAGTCAGTTTCTTCTACGCAGCTGTATAACTGCAGCTCTGTGCGGATAGACACCTGAAATAAAATAATCTTCAGGCATAAATTGCTGAGCATAGCAAAATGTGGTTTTCCTCTTCCGCCTGTCTGTCTGAAATCAAAACTCGAACAAGATGAACTCCAGTGGGTCTGCAGTTAAATTACGTTTACCGAAGGGAATGCCTCTTCGACATTTTTCCTCGGTCAACTTACCCTTGTTGACTGTAACTGAGGCGGAGCAACTGAAGTTGCCAACAATTGTGTTCCTATTTTTTTTTTTTTTTCTTTTTGTTACATGCAACAAACTTGATGAGTGCCAGTTGAGTGGCAAGCCGAGCTCATGCGAGCAGAGTGCACATTGCCTAGGTACGAGTGTCAATAAACTTTTACTTGAAGTTCGTTTACTTAATGGCAAGTAAGGCAAGAAATGCAAATGAGCGTCTATAAATTTAATATGATCCTAAAAATTTGAATATATTTGCGAATAAAAATAGAATGAATCGGCTTGATGCGGAGAATATATTAGAGCTATAAAAGGATGTTTTTATCCTCTTTGATTATGTGCATAATTTTGATTTAAAGGCTGAAAAGAAAACAAAAAAATGCTTTGTGTAAAAACTCACTTAGACTTTATGCCGCTTTTGGTGCAACAGATTTGAAAAGGCGCAAATTTTGTGAATTTCCCAAAAAAAAAAAAAAAATAAACTTAAATGCTAACACTGCAGGCGCACAGGATAATTGAATTTCAATACACGCAGCTGCATGATTTGCGTTTATTAGGTGACTGCATATGCAGAACTTCACGTGCCACCAACAAATGATTGCACGAATGTCATGAAAAAAAAACTTTAAACTTAAATTTAAAATTTACATTTTTTTAATACCCTACGCAAGCTTGGCAGACAATTGCATACACTATAATTATTTTAAAGCGCAAACTAGAAGTTGCTTACTCAATTTCGGATTTAAATAAGAAAACTTCAATTTATTGGCATATAGATCGTTCTGCTGAATGGACGAAAAATCATTACGTGCCAAAAGTCGAATGCGTGATAAGCAAAGAAAATTGTTTATTGTTATTCCTGAGTGTCTGCGCACTTTTTCGCCTCATAATGTTAGTTTTCCATTTAACTAACACATAACGCTGCTTCAATTTTCAAATGGGTCACGTTTGGGTTCCCTTGCTGTCAATTCATAATTTTTCAACGCAGAAAAAACATAAATACGTATACGTATGAGAAGTGAGTGTGCCAAAGGACTCTGTGGCATTGATGGCTGCTGAAATTGATACAAGTGTTGCTCACAAATATCTACACTTCTGCGTATATTTTTTCCCCCATGTTAACGACGCTTCAAATTGTCGCATGCTCGAGTGAGCAAATGTAAAAATCTTAAAATGAAATTAAACCTTTTTACGCCTTCTAATGCGCCAAATCCCAGCGCCAGCCAAGTGGGGCTAGAACCTCTGCAGCATTGTAAAAAAAAATGTAACTTATACTTTAGAATTCTTATCAGAGAGCGTGGGCTGCGTATGCTTCGGAATTTACTACTTAAAATTCGTAACACTGCCAAAGGTTTTTTGTTTTGTTTTTTTTTCTACTTTGCTGTATTTTTTTGTTTTTTTTTTGATTTTTTTATCGGCAACAAGGTTAATGGGCCTTGACGCATAAATTATGCTCCCCCGTAGAGGAGTTTCGTTTTACGAGCGTATTCCTTAAATGCTTCAAAACTTTTACGACGCCAGTATGTTGGCTTGGCCTTCGCCAGCATCACTGGCTGGTTGCCGATTCAGCGTTAATTTGTTGGTACTCGCACTCAGCCGAATCGCAAACCACAAACGAATCGGCGACACCAGCCTAGCATCGCAGTACATTTCGTATTTGCGTTATTCGGTAATTTCTTGTGATTTTTTGATTCCGTGATTTTGTGATTGTATGATTTTTTTATGTCGTATTTGTTTTCCATTTGTTATGTTCTGAATATGAAAATTGTTTACAAAGCATTTTGCATAGAGCAGCACAGTCGCTTCACTGTTGCTCCATTACCCCAATGTCGAGTTGGAAATTTACTTACAGTAATTGAATAAATAAATCACCTGCAATGTTTAAACGTACATTCCTTCATTTCTTTTGGCATGGCTTTAAAAACATATTTGCTTAATTTTTCATAAAAAATTACTGCGAGTTTTCTCGCGAGCTGCCATGACTGACATAGGTGCGCTCTGCAGCTTCTTTTAAGGCTGATGTATAAGAATTGCTTCATTACAATACTTTGTTTACTTGGCTTAACTGCAGCGTTTATATGTATGTCATCCAATTTGTTATGAAGAAAACATGGCAAAGTAAATGAAAAGCCTAGTCTCTGCGCATACTTCCTATTTACATTCTTGCATCATTTAACTTGTACTCAGCGTTATGTTTTATTCAGGACTTCAGCTGAGAAACAACGCACAAGAAGCAGACAAAGAACAGAACTCGGTGTTTCAATTCATTAATCAACTCCCGAAATGCTTGCAAAAACTTTCGCATGCCTCATTTAACCCGTAGCCGATCCAAGCGGATTTGAAACAAGGCATCATCCTGTGCAGATTTCTCAAATTTCTGAGATATTAAAAATGCTGAAAACATTCTTCTCCAAAAAGATTCCCTACATATGATAAATTCTCTCATTCGGGACTACATACAACCGAAAAATGGTTTAATACTTTTGAAATTACAAAAAAAATTGCAACTTCTGCAGATCTAAATGTTGTAGAGCAAAACCTTCAAATTTATTTAAAATTATAAACACTTGGTCAGTGTGTGTCTGTTGATGAATGTGGCTGCTCAGCCATTTCGCAATGCGTATGAACTCAAAGCTTTCCTTTTGTCTTAACAGTGAGGTAAACTGCACCCATATGCGTTGTTAGAAAGAAATTTAGAGTAGACTCTTTCGCGATTTTTGTTGAAAAATTGCCAAAGACTTGTCAAATGAAATAACGAATAACTCACTCACTCTTGTATCACACGTTCCCATCATCCATTTGCCAACTTTGCCATCATTACAGTTACAGTGTGGTGACGTTGAACTGTCTGCCGACGATTGAGTCCGAGTGCAGCATGTTGATGGATGGCTGCTACTTTTTCAAAACACGACGTTTTAAACTTAAAATAATGTAGATCATTTTACAAAACATCTATCTGCACAGTTGCGCGAGTTTTTTTGTATGTATACTTTGAACACAAACTGTAGCATATGTAGACACATACAAACCTACATTGCGGCATATAATTTAATTTTATTGCATTTTACTCATTTAGGGTTTCGAGATAATTTTTCAACTTAGCACAATAGATAGAAAAAAAAGTCCTCATCTCGCTTGTCTTCGTAATTTTGAAGATATAAGGAAGCAAGTGATTTTTGCAAAGAAGGACTTGGATATTTGAGTCAGATTTAGCAACAAACTGCGGAACATTTGTTTAGCTGATTATTTTTCATTATTGTTAAAATCTGACTTGGCGAACCGCAAAAGTAAATACATTGAACTTGCTGACTTGGTCGACCGACGCAAAGGCTGCTCTAAGTTGCCCAGCCAAAGATTGCATACTTCGGCGTGTCTTGCTTCGACAATGTGTGCATTAATCATGACTAACATGACTAACATGAAATGTATCCCAAACCAAGCCGCAGCGCAGAAACTTTTGTGACATACTTCATCAATCAATTGAAAATATTTTGCGGCGATTTGCCCAAAGCAATACTAAAACCTGAAACCCGTCAAAGTCAAACAAGCCGCGCATGCAACTAATAATAAAAAAAACAAACAAAAAAAAAGAAATTTTTTCAAATCGTTTTTTTTAAATAGAAAACAAAAAAAAAGTGAAAAGAAAAGCAAAGAAGCACAGAATACTTTATAAATACCACAAATTTAATTTAAATTAGCAGCAAACTTTGCAAAACTCGCAGCACACGTTGCTAAGCACAAAGAGAAAAAAGAAATTCCAAAAAGTTGAACACAATCCAGAAACCAAGAACGCTTCAAACTTTAGCACCAAAAGTTAAACATTGCAAATAAAAACGAGCAAAAAATGAAAAAAAATAGAATATTGAAAAAACAAAGAAAAAAGAATAAATAAAAAAATAAAATTGAAACTTGAGAAGAATAACAGAAATTAGAAAATCATGTAAAATTCATAGGAAAAATGTTTTGCTACGAAACTTGCTGCACATATTTGGAATTTATGATTGATTTTCTTCTTTTTTTTGTTTTCTTTTTGTTTGTTTCTTTTTGATTTTTATTCTATAACTTTGCTTTGCTTTGTGTGTAATTGTTTAATGTTTGTATCTGTTTTTGTGGTATTGTATTTTTTTTTGATTTTTTTTTTTTTTTTGTTTCATTTACTTTTGTGTTATTGCCAACGTGAAATTCACGTGCTAGTGTGCCGTAATAAACTTAGATTTGTCTAAATGAAAACACACCCAATAGCAAAAAATAACAACGTTGGCATGTTCTGGATTATTTGCTTATTTATTTACGTAACACTGCGTATACGTAATATGAATTTCGATTGTGCCTTTTGCGGGACAACGGGGCAACGAGGCAACAAACCAAGCAATCAACGTAATGATTTTGCTTTTGTTTTCATTTTTCGCCTATCGTTTGTCGTTTTTTTTTGGATTTTTCCTTTTCGTTTTCGTGAATTTTCATCAACTTCTCGGGTTGTTTGTTGTTTGCTTTTTATCTCATCAATTTATTGAATTCGCCATCGTGGGCTTGACTTCGATGTCAATTGTTTTATTTGGCGCAATGGCCGCCGCACCGCTTCAGCGGCGTTGTTACAGCGCACACACACACACACACACCCATACACACACATTCACACAGTTGAGTGTTTCGTGTACGCGCGTAATTTGCGTTGATTTGTGATAAGCATCAACAGTCAGCGCCACATGCTTTTCGCATTTAAGCCACATTTATGCAGTGAAATCCCAATGGCATTTCTATTTAGCATTTACATTTTGATTTGTGTTCGCGCGCCACTTTCTCGGCTGGCTTGCTAGCTTTGGCCTTGTCACAGTAACCAGTATTCAGTACCCAACACCCAGTACCCAGTGCCCTGTACTCATTCTCCTTCCTTAAAGGCTTTTCCTGTTCTTCTTCCGGTTTTATGCTTATTTATTATTTCTTTCCGGCTTTGCTTATGCGCGAATGCAACGTCTGTTAGTTATTATCGTGATTTGTTTGTTTTTTATATGGCTCAATTAGGTTTGTTTGGCATGCCAAAAAAAAAAAAAAAACACAAAAAGAAACCAAACCAAAGGACACAAAAAATCATAAACAAATCCAAAAAAAAAAAATAGAAAAACAACACAAAAACAAATAAGAAACAACAATGGCTGGCCATTAGGCAGTCATGCGTAAAAGATGCTGCTGGCATTGCTCGAGTATTCGTAGTCTGCTCTGCCTACAGGGAATTTATGCGGCATAAAAGCGAATTCAATAAAACAGCATTAAGTTAAATCAAAAGATTGTTAAGAATAGAATATTAAATATTTATATACTCCCACATTCACACAACACATGCGTATGCATACATATATACAACATTGAGCGATGGAGTCTGTCTATATGCCTGTCTATCTGTCTGCCGGTCTGTCTGTCTGTCTGTGCTGTATCGAACGCAACACGCAACAAATTTATTTAAAAGCCAACGCTACGTCTCGGCCGTGTAATATTACTGACAAGTGTAAGCTGAAGTGGCAGTTAAGCTGAATTTGCCTTATTGCATTTGCTTATAAGCACAGAACATACTCATTTCCCTGAGCCTCTGCCTGCCCGCAGTAACTTATAGTATGACACACACACACACACTTTCACAAACACACACACAGTCACTTACACTGCCCATAGATTCTTATTAATGTTTGTTTATCTTGTAGGCATGTGACAGGTCCTTTTTCTATTCTTTATGTCCTGTTCACTCATGTGTGCCCGTTTATGCCAACTGAGGGGCTTATTTAGTTTTGCATTAGCATTGACACCTGATGTACTGCCATACGCAACAGAGCTATTCATTTTGAACAATACGAAAGACGCTTAGAAGTTTAGTCCGCCTAATGGATGGCATAAGTACCAGCCACAATATGGTAAGTGTCTCAATTCAAGGATCAGCAGATGTTTTGGCTAAAACAGAACTGAACTGTAATTAGCTTAACTTTACTGTGTATTTTACGTAGTTAAGTTCACATTTAAGACTTTCATGTTATGACAACAACGTTAATATTATGCGCATAATAGTACAGTAAACACCATATTTAGTGCACACTCGTATCACACATATTTGTGTGAACACTTAGCACATGAATAATTGCTTCATTTGCTAAAACACTCGCGGGCAGCGCTGAAGCCAGAGCTACGTGTATTTATGGCATAGACACGGTTATAGTCACAGTCACACGGCACAGACACGGACTCGGACATGGACGATTAGAGCAAAGGTCATCAGCCATAATCATTTTTCAGCAGTTATTGCGGTTATTTAAATGTTGTTTACCGCAAGCACAACAATAACAACAAACATGACAACCTGCAATAATGAAAAGAATAAGAAAAACAAAATAAATATAAAATAAAATGACAACAACAACAACAACAACAAAGCAACTAACCACTCATGTTGCTTGGCACAAATATCCTTGAACTAGTTTATGACCCAATTATGCCAAAGTGTCTTGTTGATGATGCGCAACCCCTTACTCCCGCTCACGCTAGCACTCGCCCTCATGCTCACGTTCACGTTTAAATTACGCACACAAAAGCACATAAAAATGAAATAAAAAAAAAACACAAAAATTTCATAACAAAAATTGCAAATATGAAAACAACAACAACAACAATAACAAAAACAAGCACATACAGAAAAAGAAAGTCAAGAGAAGTATTAAAAAAATGCAATGCGTTGCATACTTTCTGGCGTACATGCACAAATATGACTAGACTTGAGGACTCCTCATGCATGCAGCTCAGTAACAAGCAGCCCACGGGCACACACTCACAGCGCAACGAGTGGCATGGCGCCGAGTGCTCGTTTGAGTAACTCATCTCACCCTACGCGACACGGTATGCAAGACACATGACTGTCAACAGGACACTGACGACATGAATTGCCATTTCTACTGCAATTCATGGCTGTGCCTAAGTTTAACATAAACTGATATTAATTCTGAGTGGGTTAAAAATAGATAAGCAAGCCGGTCAACGAATGCATCGTCAGCAACCCTGCCACCCCGCCACTCTGCCCAGTAGATAGCAGCTGGATAGATAAACAGCAAGACATTGGCAGAAAGGACATTCTCGTACTCGTGCACATCTGCAATAAAATTTCGTGCTAAGAACGTGAATGTGAATGGCTATTGGCATGTGGGTTCACCTGAGCATGTTCGTAATTTAAATGGAATTTTTTAGTGTGACACTAAAAACGTTTTGTGCACCTGCTGCGCCACGTGTAAATGTACAAACAAAAAAGAAAACAAAAAAATAAAAAAAAATAAAAAAATAAAAAGAAAAACCTACTGCAATAAAATGGAGTAGCAGTGGAGCAATTTGAACTGCCTGGTGTGGACGTGGAGGCGTGCTGCCATGCTGGCATATAAAGTGCCGGATAATTTGCCTGTGCCATGTGACCAGCATGTGGGTCATTACGAAATGCTTCGGATATGACACACTCGCGCACAAATACGTTACCCTACTTTACGTTACTCATACGCACGGGTGTGCCCCTGCATTGCATGGGGCTGCCTATGTCAGCCGTCGCTTGAAAATTGGACAATTTTATGCTTTCTTTTTGCTATTCTCAAGTACTCCTCATGCGAACTGCTTCATGTCTCAGTCATAAAAGAAATGATGGTGATTATGTTATTAAAAATGAGCAAATTATTGTGCTGGATAAGCTAAGAAACCCGCACAAGTTGAGAAACTGACAATGGGCCACACAGTTTTAAATAATAAAAACTTAACACATTTTCACTGAAGTAACTAGAAATAAGCGACATTAGAAAAAATCGCAACTAAAAAATAAATATTATCCAAATGAAATCCGCAATGAACTGAATCGAAAAGAGTGTCCTTAGCTTATCTTAGGAGGCTCATTTCTATTCGAACTCATTAATAAAGGAATGACACGTAAAAATAATGCATATTGCATATTGCATATGCACTCTTGAGGATCTTTGTTTCCAAAAGAAAAAAAAAAGAACAAATCTACCAAGATTGCACCGAGAAACTAAATCAATCTCTTGTGTGACTCACTCAATGATCACAAATGAAAACTATTTTTTAGGTAAAATTATATTCTAGTCTTACGAAATAGTAAATTATAAATAAGCAAATCTTGCCATGACAACAAACAAAAGAAAAATGATAAATAATAAAAGAGAAAAAAACAATGACTACAATGAATTAATTATGCAAGAATAAAATGGTCGAGCATTTAAATCAAACAATTTGATGCTTATTTGAAAAAATAATCAGACTTCCATTATAAGTTTTTTTCAATCTTGGCAAAAAGCAAAGACAGAAAGCAGACCAAAAAAAAAAACGAGTAGGGGAAAAAATAATCTTCTGAGTACTTTGTCTAAATGTAAAATTGTAAAGCGTAAACTGCGTCTTCAAACCGCTTTACCCTTTTCATTTGTTGTCCCATCCTGTTAAGCAAATGTACGAATGCGAATTATAACTGATCGCTTGATTTATTATAGCATACGAGGCCCGGAAAGAGTTACACAAAATGATTTGCATTCTTCTTACGAAGCAGGCGACTTAGCAAGGTTGACAAGTGAACACAGCTACGAAAGGCGACCTTCATCAGTCAAGGGCCTCACCTAGCTTAGATTGCGCTACAGCAGCCTAACGAGCACTGACGTGGGTCACTGTGGGCCGCCGCCATGCCACAAAATGGCCAATTAAGCAATTCGCTGCTGGCAGGGAAATGCCACAAAGAGCAAATTCGAGAGCAGCATGAAACAACTAAATCATAAGACAATTGTACATGGGGACACTTCCCATTTGGAGTCCCGTTGCGTGACGCAGGCTGCGAAAATCAAAACAAATTTAGGCCACTTACGTAAAAGCAAGCCAAGCCAAAGCACAACAGACAAGTGATGAATGGCACACAGTTGTGTATAAATCAGAGGACATTTTTCAAACTGCATATTTCATAGAGTGGAGCACATAAAAAACTTCAGTGTATCGAAAAACACATAACATAAAATATTTTGCCATGCGTTTTAGCAAACACAAAATGCGAATAGCTTAGCATGTCATATAACAGCAGCAACAACAACAACAACAACAATGTCAGAAACAGATTTCACTTGTGTTGGCATAATAAATTCAACTGTGAACAAAAACGAACAAAACGAAAGACACGATTCACAAGGATAAAGGCAAACACTTGCATAATTTATAAGCGCCGAAGTGTGCTGCAGTTGCAGCTTAAGAAGAAAAACCGAGGAAAAGCCAAAGGAAAACTAAGCAACTTTGCATATGCTGCATATTTCAAATACTCAGTGTAACAACAGCAGGAAAAACCAAAAAAAAAGAAACTGAAATGAAAAACAAAGTTCAATGGCATTTTACAAAACCTTTGCTAAATCAACACTTAAAGTCGCCTTTCCTCTGACCCAATTCGAATCCATGTCAGCGACTATTTAAAAAAAATAAAAACAAATTACTCAAAGCTGCTCTGCATTTGTGAATAGAAACGTCAAGACTCATATTCTAAGAACAGAAAAGCAGACAGGCAGACTGACAAGCAGATAGACATGCAGACAGACATGCGGAGAGATATAGAGAAATTGCCTGCTGTGCTGCCTGAGGCTGTCGTGTTTGTGTTCTATCCGGCCACATTGGCTTGGCTGCAACTTGCACTAATTGTTGCATGCTGCCAAATTAATTGTTCAGTCTGCAGTGTTCTGTGTGTCCGCACTGTGGTCGGCAGGCCACAAAGCGAGGCACACTCAAAGGACACAAGTCATTATTGTTATATTAATTGATAAACTTGCTATTCAAATAACATCACAGCATCAATGTGAAATTAATTGAAAACTAATTATTTAAATGCTCGGAAGTATGCAATTAAATAATAATTGTATTTAAATAACTGACATTTCATTCGATTAACATGACGTTGCTTGTTTTGAAAATGGCTTATTGTTATTGATAGTTAAAATACAGCAGCAGTCTACAAACCTTCAATTGTTTCAAGACAACCACACATGCTGCACAGGTTACTCAAACTTGCACTTTAAATATGTTTACACTTGATACCAAATTCCAAACTTCATTAGCTATCATGTAAGGTTTTTTAAGTATTCGAAGATGTATACGCAAGAAGTTAAGTTGATTTTTCTTCTTTATTATTATTTTCTTCTCCTTTCTGTTGTATTTTTGTAATTTTAAGCTTGGACACATATTTGTGCACATGATTTCACTGACCACTCAACATTTAGTCAGTTCAGCTGATGAAGTTCGTAATGAAGTTCCACCGTAAGCGCCATTGGACAGCAGAGCTTTGCGGCTAATGCAATAACTTGGCAATGACATGCTGACTTGTGCGCCCCATCGCCATATAAAACTAAGCACAACGCAGTCGGGGCCTGGCACTGATAACGATTTGCTAATGAATTGGGCCCACAGTTGGCCATTCGCACGTTTGTAGTGTTCTGCCAGCTTGCAGATATCAAAGTAAATTGTATTTCACAAATAGGCACAAACTGTGCAATTGTCCTACTCAATGCTGATAAGGACCTCGCTGTCATGTTTGTGACTGCGCTGCAGGCGTCTGACTGTGTGCTGACTGTGTGCTGACTTACACATGTTAAATGATTCATTTTGCACTCGCAGCAAGCCATTAATTCTATTTATTTTGCGAGACCTAAATACCAAGCAAAACAAAAAATAAACATAAAAAAAAGCAAATATATAAAACATAAACAAAAAATAAACAAAAAAATTAACAAAATTAACAAACAAAGCCAAAGCTGTCATGCCAAAGGGTTTGGGTAGACATAAAAAAAAAAAAGGGAATGATGTTGACAACAAATTTGCATACAAAAATAAGCGCTTAGGCGGGGCTGCCCTGTCATTTAAGCGGACCTTGTGTGTGTGTGTGTGTGTGTGTGTGTGTGTGTGTGTGTGTATAGTGAGTGTGGTGTGTTTATGTGAAACTGACCAGACACGTGGCACGCAGCAGCTCTAACTTTCACGCTCTAACACTTTGGCTTTCTCTGTCGCTTTCACTGTCATTTCTACCAACTCCAACTCCTCTCCGCTCTGCCATACAAATGCGGGCGCAGTTGTTATTGTTTTTGTTGTTGTTGTCAAAATCCAGCCCATGAGTGTCGTTTGGCTGCTGGCCAGCACAAAACAGTAACGGAGCCTAAGTCGGACAGTTATGTGCGAACATGCGCCTCCATAAACTCGCATAAATAACAACGAGCCTGAGAACTAATGCATGCATAATAAAAACAACGGACATGCGCTTGGACACTTCTCAAAAGGCTTATGTACGTAGATTTACATTTATTTTTGCATATAACATTCGACGAAAAACTTCATCAAAAACAAAAGGAAAAAATGAAAAAAAAAAAACATAATTAATGCACGAAAGTTACGTGTAACTAAAAGCCTTTTAAGTATGCTCGACAATTTCAAATACTCCGCACTATTTTAAAGATATAAAAGTAAAAGTGAAAAATTACAAAAAACTAAAAAAGTAAAAAGAAAAAAAAAATAAAAACAAGAGTGTGTAGTGCGGACCCAAGCAATAATTGGGGTAGACCGTAACTCACAACCCTAATTTAGCGCATTAAAACCTTTTACATGCATTGCTTTGTGGGTCATTAGGCAGAACTACCTGACTGCCTGCTCCTCCCCCACTACCCACTCTCCCCGTACTATGTAGTAAGAGATATATTACAGCTGCTGCCTGTCGCCCATTAGACTTGGAAACTTCATTAAATGTTATTCATGTCCTGCGCCTGTGATGTGTAATATGTTGGCATTTCTGCTATTTCTATCATTTTGGTTGCTTGCTGTTTTTGTTTTTGTTTTTTTGTCTTATTTTTGGTGTTTTTTTTTTGCGGTCTTGCTCTTGGCATAGTTAACTGCTGCACACAAAATGGCAAACACACAAAATGTGCGTAAAATAATTAAAACATCATAAATAATGTTATTATCAACCGCACTAACAATGTTCTACATTTTCTTTTTCTTCAGCTGCTGCTGCTTCTTCTTCTTCTTGTGCGTCTTCTTATACTTCTTAATTTAGTTTTCGATGTTGTTGCTGTTATGTCATGTTAATACCCACTCACAGGCTCAAGGCGTTATCTAAGTAGACTGCAAATTATTCCATTAGTGTGACATTTGTGCTTACGTATGCACATGTGTCTGTGTGTGTGTCTCCCCACACATGCTGTGACGGTCCTTGCAACTATTTTCACACCAGCATCCTACGCTGTCCATGTCGCACACAAAATTAAGTAGCAATAGCCAACTTAATTAGCAAAAGCGGAAAGTGAACGCAAGTCGAAGTCAGGGATGAGTTGGGTATGTGCCAGCATCATTTTTGGCCACACGGTGCTGCGCAACACGTTTCCCCTACCCCCGTCTCCAGGCAGTAGGCAAAAGGCACGTGGCCGATGCTAATCTGGCACACGACTCACAGCCTCCTTCCGTTGGCACCGTCTGACTGTCTGCACCCAGGCGACATCGAAATCGGCATTCGGGACATCTTAGCAACGCCGGCAGCGATCGGCAGCAACCGCCCAGATGCATAACAATCAAAACGCTGACAGTGACTGCCAACAGTGTGCGGCAGTGCTGCGTTTGCGCCTTCGTTGGCTGCTTTATAAATACGCATTACTGCTGCGGGCGCATTTCAATATTAATTTATCACTTCCTATCGTACATCGCACAGCGCCTATAAATTAAATAAAAGCATATTTCAAATAAAAAGAAAAGCCCACAAAAGAGGAAAGACCAAATACCAAAGAACAAGCGAACAAGCGAACAACACAAGAAATCGTAAAATGGCGTCAAATGGGCGACTACTTCCGGCTTAAATCGAAACGTAACGTCGCAAGGCGGCACAGCACACAAGACACACACAACAAACACACACACACCGCACACACAGCACACACAGCATACAATACACAATACAGAAATGTGGAAATGTAAATGGGAATGTAAATGTGAATGTGAATGTGTACTCGCGCCTAAAGTGCCAAGGTGGCTGGGTGGCAGGCAACGTGCGCCGGAGTACGCCGCACCGTGATTTATGTGTCACCAAAAACTTTTCCCAAGCAATGACAACAACAACAACAAAGCGAATATTGCCTCAATAGCTTACAGCGTGCATAGCTGTGGCAGCGTATATGTATATGTGTGTGTGTGAGTGTGTGTGTGTGTGTGTGTCTGTTTGACTGTCGATGGCAGACAGTCATCATGCCAATACATAGACGCGTTAAAATGATGCGCATCAATCAAGACAATTGCGTGGAGGCAAGCGCAGACCTACCGCCCCAACCCACCCCCCCATAAACAACCGCCATTCCATCACATGCCTGCACAAGTCTGGCCACGCACCAAGTGGCTTAGTCAAAGTTGATGCGATGCAGAAGTTTGTGACAGCGTCAGGTATTACCTATATTCGCTTGATTTGTTTTATTTACTTAACATTCGTTTTTGTTGTTCCTGTTGCTGTTCTTCTCATTTGCCGTGCTTGTCGTTGCTATTGTTCTTCTTATTGTTATTGTTGTTGTTGTTGTTGATATTGTTAACATTGGCTCTTCTTCTATTTTCCTAATGCTTTGCACAGGCGGCTGCCAGCTGCGTATGTATTGTGTTATGATGATGACACTCGCACTCATGCCCATGCCTCCGTGCAATTGCTGTGCCGTGCCGTGCCGTGTCGTGTCATGCCGTGCGATGATTTGCTCATTAGTTTCCGACATTAATTACTTGGCTGACATTTTATGATGCTGTGCCTGTGCCAATGAGTATGTCTGTGGCAGTCGATTTTCTTAGCATTTTAAATGTCAGCCGCTGACTGTGGCTAAATAAATGTCACATGCATGCCGACAGTTTAAAGTTCAAAGTTCACTTGAGCGGAAAACCAAAACTCAGTTTAGTGTAAATACGCAACTGTGCTGCCAGGGCCGAGACGGAACGGGCGGACATGTCATTGAACCTTTGCGGTTGCACACTTGATCCGCCTGCGCAGATCCAGCGGCAAGTCAGTGCTCCTGCACTGTGGCTGCCAGTGGCCCTGGGTAAACATGCGAAATGTGATGGAAAAACAGCAACTGTGGGTAAACAAGCGAAATGCGTTAAATGCAATTCATTTTTTATGCAGATCACGTACGTCGATGAAACTTCGCAGCCACTTGCGTGCTGGTCAGTGAACACGATGCGTGCGTCAGATGCTGCATTCCCTGTTTTCCATATGCATTCACATTGTTTTGTCGCTTTGCTGCTTTTTGCATTTGTTTTTCCCCCTTTTGTTTGTTTTTTTTATTTTTTTATTTTTTTTTTTGTGTAATTATTTGTGCATGATTTGACAGCATAAACGAAAATGCTGTGAAATGCTGCACTGCATATGGCATATGCCAACTGACCTTGGACTGGGATAGTGTGCGGCCACAAGACACTCAATAAGTGGCTGCGTGCGTGCCAGCAGCGTGCCGTGCGTGTCTGCAATTGAGCAGCTGCCCCATTGCACATATTCAAGGCATTCCATTGCAGAGCCAAAATGACATTTTTATGCTGACAGTTGGCATGCACAGCAAATCAAAATGTCTGCAAATTTTGTAAAAATGCAATCTGCAATTCGGGTTCGTGTGGCTGACGGCTTTGATTTTTGTTTTCTTGCTTGATTGCTCTTTGATTGTTGTTTTCTTGTGGTTTGCATATCAAAGACCATTTCGTTTTTGTGATAATTGCTGTGCGGTGAATGTGTTTCGTACGTGCCTTGCAAAGCGCAGCCATGCGTGCGTATACGCAATATGAGAATTCATTGCCCTTTAAAGTGCACGAATTTTAAATTATGCAATGACCGCAAATTCTATTGTGCATTGGCTGCATACTTAATTAACTTGCTTTGTTTTTCATAGCAAACATAATTTAAAAAGCAGCAAATTTAGTATACAGTACTTTTCGCTTATAACGATATTCAAGGAACCGGGCAAATTGGTTTGTTATAACCGAAGTACGTTATAATCGTGTTCATTATAAGCGGAAAGTACTGTACTAACTTGGTTTTTATTTAAATTTTATTTAATTATTTTTATATTTAATAAGTTTCTTTATATATATAAAAACTCAAACATTTGCATATTTACTTAATTAAATGCAACTATGTATAAATAATAAAGTACAAAACACTATGTCAAGTGGTCAGTTCATAATACACAACCAAAATATTTATTTCATTTTCCTATATATATATTGTTTTGTATATTCGGCATGTGGTGAACTGCCAACTGCAAAGTTGCGAAAGTTGCAAAAATATTTAAAACCTTTATGCGCCGCAAATGCATGGTTGAGCTTGAAAAAACTGAAAATTTCTCACAAACACACAAAAATGGCAAAAATTGTTGAGTGGCAACCTCAGCACAAAAAAAAAAAAAGAAAAGAAAACGAACAAAAATTAAAACTGTTGTTGGCCCAAAACCAGCCGAGATTGTGTCTGATGGCAGCCCATTGTAAATGCTGACAAGGGTGGCATTACATAAAATTCTTCATTCTTCATATATATATATATGTATGTATGTCTGTGTTTTTGTTGCTGTTTTTTTTTTTTTTAACTTAAGCTTTTTATGAGTGGAATATGCGCATAGTTGCGCTTAAGACATGCCAACAGGCGAGCCATGTTTTTGCTGCCGCCAGCAGACTTTCACAATTTATCTATGAGCTTGCGAGTTCAAAGCGAGATGAGGCTGCGTAAGTGCGTGTTTAGTACTTCAAGGAATGAACAAAGAGAAAACAAAAATAATAAAAAAAAAAAAACAAAAAACAGAAAACAGGCATCATCAACATGTCAAAGCAATTTCTCTAAAATGGCTTGTAACCAGGCGTATACGTAATGTGACATTTAGAGATTATGACTGCCTGGCAGCCATGTTTGAACTGCGCGCTAACAACTCAAACTGATTACTTGACACCCATTCAAGGCGGCCTTTACGCTTGCAGGCGTTGTCACTAGCTGCGGCTTGGCTGCGACTCTATTCAGTAAAAAATCCAAATAAAAAGAAAATTTAAAATAAAAAAACCACACTCAACATACTTTAGCGGAAATTCTAAGAAACTGTTGTCTGTGTTTGCTCAGTACGGTTTTTTCTATATTTTTTTTCTCTATTTTTTTTGATTTGTTGGTTTTTTTTTTCAAATGTAATGAAATGAAATGGAAAGAAAAACACAGCATGACGGCGAGTTTATATGGGCATGTGTATGTAGCAAATAAAAAAAAAAAGAAAAAAAAAAACAGAAATAGGAAAAAGAAGCAAAAGCAGTAGAATAACATAACAACGAGCAAATCAGAAACAGAAACGCAAACAAGGACGCACTGTGCACAGCAAAGGCAACGTAAACGACATTAATGGAAACATCAACGTAATTTGATTGCATTTGCCACAATGACTGAATGAATGAGCACAGCAATGTATGAATGAGCAAATAAACGAATAAGCGAATAAGCGAATGTGCGAATCCGCTGCTGCCATGTTAGAAGGTTTTCTGGCTCAGTTGTTGAATTGCTCTGTGTGACGGTTTGCTGCTCAGCGGCCAGGCTCCCATTGACGCCTACGCTACCGCGCAGACCGTGCAACTGACTCACTGACTCACTCACTGACTCACTGAATCGCTGAGTGAGTGTTTGACTGACTATCAAAAGTAAACGTCTGGCAAAGCAAACATGGCGCTGTAAATTCACTTCATTGCTTTCATTGCTTTGCGTTGCCATTGAAACCAACCGCAGGCTGTGACGCTCAATGCCATGCCGACATCATCAGTGACAACTTTGCCGCATTCTCAATGCCTGCCCCTGTTGCTGTTGTCTGTTGCCTGTACTCTGTTGCTGTTCCTGTTGTCTGTCTGTCATTGGTGATAATGTTGATAATGTTATTGAAATCCGTATAAAGAACACGCTGCCACGCTGCCACGCTGCTCCTTGAGACGCAGCATCATTAAGTTATCATTGAAAGCGCGCCCACACGCGCGTCTTTCAGCAAATTTGTTGCCCATCTGCCCCCATGTGCCACATCTGCGAATTCCCCCATTATCCACACACACACACACACATACATACAGACAGACAGGCAAAAAGTCGCAACTGCTAAATGCTGCAAATGAAATTATGTTAAGCCTAGCAACAAAGACTTTGTCTACATTTGTCAGCGTCCTCAACTAGCGCCGCAATGTCAGCCGGCAACATAATTCAATGTGGCTCACTGATAAAGTCGCTTTGGCTAACTTTAAAGTGCACTGCGAGAAATGCCTACAGCCCCTGGCCCCAAACAATGCGTAGCCACCGGCACACCATTCCCAAAAGTAATTGCCAGCCAATGTAAATACCAATTCAACACAATAAAATAAACAAACACAATGCACCAGGCAATTTCTCGCTGTGTACACACTTCGGCTGTGCTTAGCACTTGCCAAGCTTAAACGCGGCCTACGTATATTTCCCAAACAGCTTAAAGTGTCCGCACAGTGTTGAAGCACGGCACACCTGAGACGCACTCAATATCCGGCGTCGTGCCCAGGAGTGTTCGATATTTATTTAACGCAGCAAAGGGCAGCCCCTGCCAGCTCCATGGAGACCATACCCAGCGTTGCATGTGTACCGAATGTAAACAGTGTTTTGTTTTATTTAAATTTATATAAATTTAAATGTGCCATGCTCGGCTTTAAATTATGCAAATGGCTTGATTTATACGTTTGATATATATGCGCATACGTATACATTGTACGGATATATTGTAGTAGGCATCGTAATGGAGATGTTATGGCAGACGGGAGGAGCGCATTCGACCACATGATTGTCGGTTCAGAGGCGCATTAACCCCAAGCACGCTTGGCTGGACGCTCTTCGGGGAATGTGCGGCTGCAGGCGTTGAGGCGTGGGGGCATTTGGCTTTCTTCGCCGTTAACCCATGGGGGCTGACTATTCTTTTTATGTACCCGCACCTTGCATGTTTAACAAACCTTATCAATTTCAGACACATGCCGTGCATGTTTGCGGTTTGTTTCGTTTGTCTTTGCTGATTGCGGCAGCGCGGGTCGCCTATGTTTTGCACCTAGCAGTTGTGTTTATGCAAATTTTATGACTACGCCGGGGCTGGCAGACAGGAAGCCGGAGCGAACTTAAAGCTGTAAACATTTCGATTTGAATGCATACTTTAGACAGAAAGACAGGCTTCACATTGGCTGGCAATGTTTGACAGTAAATTTAAATGTGACCATTTCAACAGTTTTATGGCGAAAAAGTCGACTAAAAACTGTTTAAAGTAAAAGTTGATAAAAAACAAAAAACAAAACAAAACACACAAGAAACTGACGCACAATGAGCTAAGCACATTTACTTAGAGATTTTGTGAGATAAAAAGCTGTTTTGGCAGATAAATGGAAGCACTGGCACTTCGAAAGCTAAGTACACATTGATAATGAACAATATAAGAGTGTATATATACACACACACACACACACAGCCACAAGCGCACACAAACACACACACAAGCAAACTTATACACAAAATGAGTAATGGAGGAGAAGCCATTATTAGGCTCTTTAATAGCATAAATAGATATGAGCAGCAAAGCTGGAAACAGTCTAGCAGTAACACAATAAATATGTAATTTTCTAAAAAAAAAACTCATGCACTAACTTCCTTTTAAGGCTATTTAGGAGAATTGCTACGCTTCGAATTCTAGATATCGAAAATTATACTGCAGAGTAGAGTAACCCAACTATTTCATAAAAGATGACCGCCTCTCAGTTATTTCAGCAGCCAAACCCACTTTTTAGGTGCTTGACTCTCGCTTATCTTTGTATTCATATAGATTGGACTAACCACAGGGTTGCATTGGCGCATTCATTTCACAGCTCAACACCTTAAATTCAAATTTTACTTGGAAAACTGCTTTCACATTAAAAGTTTTGCATAGCGTCTTTAATGCCAAAAATTTACAGAATAAAATATTATTAATTTAATTCTTGAGATCTTTGCACAGTCGTTCAGCTGAAAGTCCCTTCTATTCATGGCCACATACATATGAATAGTCACAGAGAGCTCCATATAAAAAGTGAGGAACATGGAGAGCAACAAAAAATCAAAAATTTTCTTGAGTAGGTAGAGAGCGTTTGTTTATCTAATTACGGTTTCAAAAGTTTAAAATCACTTTTACTTAACAATTTGCACTGCGATGCTTTACTTCCAATTTGACTCACATGGTACATATACATATGTACATTCGTTCTTGGCAATAAAACCCTTTTTTGCGGTCACAGTAAATTCGCATTTATTTAGTCCCACGTCATTTTATGTAGTTATCCGGTAAACAGAATATGAAGAATGGCTGAAGCCACAAAGCGTAAAAAGTGCAAAATAAATAATTTCAATTTCATTTTAATTGACATTTGCAGGGTTTATTGCGAACAACAGCCAACCTCATCTTGCTGCGGCTTGTCTGCAAGAATTATAACTTTGCAAAATTGTGGCATTTTGAGTTTTTCATTAGAATCCAACACTTGCAGCACTAAGAACGTCTGCAGGCAGAAAAATACGCACGAGCGCTGGCCATGAAAAGCGCATTTCTATGACTTATTTTACTTTAGTTTCTTCCGGTTTCTTGTGTCTCAACTATTGCCTTATTTTGCCACTAATTTTTTATTACACAATTTCTTTTTGTGTTTTTCTTCTTTTTTGTTTTATTTTGCAAATGCAAAACTTCTTAATGCAAGATTATTTGAATGAAGCCGTTGTTGAAAGCAAAGTTTTTCAAAGTTTTATGCGCGGCAGTGTAACAGGAGCAAACAAAGGAACAAACCGAAACGAAATGTAATAAGAAAAAAATAAAGAAGCTGAAGACGAGGAAGAAAACATAAAAAATATGACTGTGTAACAGATTCAATTTAATGATAAGATGCGGCGTGCCATGCCCCGGGCCAGACCAGCGTGTCGGAAAAAAGTTGACAAGCTGTCAATGTTGCTACATTTTTAATGCCCTCATTTGTGTCGCCCAATAGGATGCCACAATTCTCATTTTTGTTTTTTTTTTTTTTTGTTGTGATGTAATTTTTTTTTTTTTTTACAATTCTTATTTGTGTTTGAAAGATTGTATCAAACCGCAACGAATCAAGTTCAAGTGCGTGCATAGGCATATGCTCATAAAAACAGAAAATTGATTTTCCCGTCTCATATATAATTCATTAAACATTATTTTTTACGATATGCGTGTAAAAGTTGTCATTATGTTTTAGCACAAAAGAATATATATGTAAAAAAAAAAAAAAAACGCCAAGATTGCAAGAGCAGGGTAATGTAGAACTCGCACAATGCTAAATTGCCCGCACATGGCCAGTACAAAATTTGAAAGGTTTATTTACGACACGCGCATACGTCTATCCAAACTCGCACAGTGGCCTAGAACACACAATTAGATGGAAAAAAACGGCAGCAGGTATTACGATTAAAAAAAAAGAAGCACATTTGGCTCAGGCTGCGGCTTAAAATGTTTAGCCAGCCATTAGCATAATATTCTTGGATATCCTTATTGGCGCTTAAGCTCTTTGCAAAACTGCACACTTCATGTCCACTGTAAGCCATTTCACAGGCCTTCTGTGCGTGTGTGTGTGTGTGTGTGTGTGTCATATTTGGTGATTAAATTTTGATGAAGGTAGAAATCCTATCGCAGCGCTTTTATTTACTTTCTAATGCTGTCACTGCTGCCTGTCCGCCTAAGCACACTTGTCACACACACACACATATGCATATATGGATATACTTATTTATATATGTATGTGTATGCATGTGTGTAACTCATATGCATATGGAAAAAGGCATGAGGCAGCAGGCAGCACTTACTGAATCAAAGCACTCAGCCTTATTGCGGCCAAGAGTACATTTATGATATGTAAACAGTTTGGATTTGCCTGTCGATGAACAGGCTTTGGTCAATACAAACAACTGATACAACAACAACAACAACAACATCCACAATAATAACAACAACAACTGCAGTAACATTGTTTTCAAAAGCTTAAATGTTTTGCCTAATAGATTCACTTTGCTTTACTCTGCCTTACTCAGCCTTGCTGTGCTTTCCCATAGTTGAATTCACTTGACTACTCTTGGCTTCTCTGTTGGGTTATTAAAATGCATTATCGAAGTGAAAATCCGCTGCGAATGAGGCTTTAAAGCCAACAGCAATAATTGGACTCTGGCTGCGCTTGGCTTTGTTTGCATTATGAATTGGCATTATATTGATTACACAATTCGCAATCGTTATGCGATTTAGGCCAGCCCAACTGTGAGTATGCGAATGCACGCACAATTGCATTTCAATTATGCAATTGTAGCATGTAAATGCGCACGACAGCCGACAACGGACACAACGTTAAGTAAACACACACACACACACTGCCAAACACAGGCCAACACACACGGCACACATGCACGCATGTGCATGGGCAGAGATAACGTGACCAGTACGCAAGCAAACTGGTAATGTTTGATAGACAGGCCAACATGCTGTTGGCAGGCGGCGCAGTAGGGAACACTTACTGTTGCTGAAACATTATGCATGTTCTCGCACATTTACACACAAGCCCACACACTCACATGCACTCACACACTCACATGCACACGCACACTCACCTTCGTAACTCATCTCAGTTCTTGTGCTGCACTCAGAGCAAACATTGTTTTGCAATGATTCGGTTGTGTCGCTCAAGTCGTTGCGCATTTGATTGCCATAAGGACACACAATTGGCATGCACTTCAGCGCCAACAAAGGACAAACTAATTGAGAATGCCCTTTGCCTGTGCTTGTTTACTTACTTTGAAGCGCCAGTTGCACTTGATAAATGCAAATGGGCGAAAATCATTTGAAGGCAAGCCAACATACCATTCAACTGAAAATATTCCGATTTTTATTTTTTGCCTTACATATACCAAAAAGATTGCCTATCACTTACTACTCTGCACTCCACTCCTCTCCATTTTTCTTGCACATAATGGTTCGATCCGACTGCGCCATGTGATGCTGTTACATTTAAATAACGTGAAGCGCGAGAACACGAGAACAGTTGCCATGTTACGCATCCTGAATGCGCAACCAATTCAACTTATTTAATGTAGCATATGCGGCGCAGTTACCGCAAATTACATGGCTACTGCGCCAACCAAACTGCGAACAGATCCTGCGCAGCGAAAGGCCACGTGCGCTCGCTAACCCGCCAGACACACACTGCAAAAATTATAACATTTCCAGCCACAAAAGTGGCGAAGATAAATCTAATGGCTTGACAGTGTTCACCAAGAGCACGTGGCGAACATGTTCGAAAATTCATCATCTTTAAAAATATACGCTTCAAGCGACAGCAGCAGCCACGCAGCGACAGGTCTGTCCATGTGCTAGCAAAATCACAGAGCGGTAACAGTTCGGGCTGAACGTCGGTGCCGACGAGGTGGCAGCAGGCATAGACCATGAAAGCAGAAAGCTTATTACACGGCAACGCACAATGCCAACCATGCGTATGAGTAATAAGCGACGCGGTTACCCGCTTGGCTTTACACTTGCTCTCTGTATTGTATAGCAATGAAACAATATATATATATATATGAAATCTAATATGTAAATACAAGTGTGTGGGAGTGTGTGTGTGTGTGTGTGTGTGTGTGTGTGGGAGTGTGAGTACTGTGTAGGACTTGCTTAATTAACTAAAAAATATATAATGAAAAATTAAGTAAACAAGCACATGAAGAAGAAGAAGAACAAGAATAACAACAACAACAGCAATAACAATTACGAGAACAACAACAACAACAAGAACAATTAAATCACTGCCAAAGAAACTAATTGAGCAAAAGTTTTGGTGGCATTAATGAAACAAACAGATATCAAAAGAAAAGTAACAAACTACGACGGTGTAGCAGCGAACTGACTGAGAGAGAGAGAGAGTGAGAGAGAGAGAGAGAGAGAGCAAGTAGTGACAAAACATATCAAGGACATACATAATATTGCCGTATGCGACTGCTGCTGCTTTTGATGTTTGAGCAAACAAACTACAACAAGTTTCGCTGCTGCAGGGAGAGGCAGCACGAGGACATGGTGTGTGTGTGTGTGTGTGTGTGTGTGTCTAACGAAGTAGCGGAGTTATGGCACGTCGTGCGGGCTCTCGTTGTAAGCTAATTAAACTGACAAAACTTCATTATGCAGCAATGGCAAATTGCCTTATGCCAGCTGGCTTAACTTCGCAGCTGGATATCGAATGTTGACAGCTTTCCCTATTCCTTTCCCTTTCCCTTTCCCTCTATCAGCACTTGTATGCTGGCACAGTTGTGTTGTTGCTATTGCACTTGCTAGCATAATTCTGGCATTATACTCGCTTTAAGTAGATTTCAATAGCACAAACCGAAAGACAGACAGACCGAGTGGAAGCTACATAGTTAAAGACAGCATTTGGCAATTGGTTGCCAAGCGTTGCCTCGCCAGTCAACAACAGGCGTTCCGAAACACACGTAGCCAAAGGACACACAACCGTTCATACATTTATGTTATTCAGTTATCGATTCATTCATTTATGCCCTTAATTATTTACACACTCACTTAGCCGCTTTGCTCAATGTTTCATAATGGCAAATATGTTGGCGCTCAACTGCGGAAATTTCTAAGGATATGGTTTCTTCTTTCATTTTACTTTGCTTTAATACAAACAAAATGCGATTATACCTGCAGCGAATACTCTAAAAAAAGAAAAACTAAAAAAACCAAATTTATGAATTATAAGAAAAGGAAATTAAAATAGTCGAATGCAAAAAAGATATCCCTTGCTTAAATTAATGGAATCCGTTCAATGCTGCGCAACTAAAATTGATTTGTTTTCTATTTGTTCAATTCGTTACATGGCTGCTACATTAAAAAACGAAAAATGTATAAAAAAATGAGCAAATACGACAAAAATAGAAATGCAAAGAGAAAAAAAATATAAATCAACTTTTTGTTATAATTTAATCATGAATGAAAAACAGCAGGATTTGTGTTCAACTGCGGCATCTTCTGCACGGCAGTGAATGGCAAACAGGATGTGTGAAAATATTTATTTAGTAAGTAACGTGAAAATACAAAAAAAAAAAAAAACCAACAGCTTTTGTGCATTTTATGCCGAACTCGTGCGTGCTTGGCAAAAACAAATAGCACGCATCAGCATAGCAGCATAACGGAAATATTGACGCAGCCATTGCGCCAGCAGAGCAAGCTCAAACTTCCGGTTAGCCATTTAAAAATCAATTTTAGTTATTTATTTTTTGTGCGTTCGTACATAATGGCAAGTAAATAAATAAACAGACGCACGAAAAAAATATTTATTATTTATTTTATTGTTTATTGAAATGCGTATAGCATAAAATATTTTTTATTTTTTTTTTCGATTTTTTTGTTTTTGATTTTTCATACAGAATAGACAAGAAAAATGCTAAAATAAAGCAAATATTTTGCAATAAAGGTTTGCTTTGCTTCAAGGACATGCGGCTACTCGCCGCAACGAAACTCAATCAGCAAAGCAAACCAAGCCTCCGAGACGCAGCTGTTGGCAGTTGTTTGCTTAGCAGAGCACCTGAAGCAGCCGCTGAAGTGCTGCCCACGGCTCAGCTGCTTTTAATTTGCATTAAAAATTCACCCTCAGCATGGGGCACTCACATGCCTACACTTGGCCACGACGTTACAAGTGGCAGCAGGCTTTCCTTGCGTGCTTGCCTTTTCTCACCTATTTACACAAGAACCTTTGCCACTTACCTGCCGACCGACCTCTGCAACCTATCAAACGACCAAGCAACCTACTAACCTGCCTTCTGCCTTCTGCCATCTGCCATCTGTGAACTACCAACTGCGAACTTGCCAACCTGCTGAACTGTCAAACTGCCGACCTAACGACATACAATTGTCTTCCCGTCGGTATCTCTTTGTCTGTCCACATTTCTTTCCGTCTGTCTGTCTGTTTGTCTGTTTGTCAGTATCTGTCAGTATGGCAGCCAAACTCGTGTTCTTTTGCTTTCACAGCATAAATCAAATGTCAGGAAAATGTCATGATTCGTGTTCTTCCTTCGGCCCAAGGCATATTTACTAAACAAAGCTCAGATAAATACACACACACATACACACACACACACACAGACACATTCATAAACGAAACTGAAGACAGTGTTTCGGTCAAAGTATGCGTGGATGTTCGCTTCACTTCGTTTACAGCACAAAGCTGATAAACAGCAGGCAGCGACCATAAACACCCATTCCCGCTCCAGCTGCCACTTCAACTTCTACGCCAACTTTTGCCTCAACTTCAACTTCAATTCCAACTCAACTTGATTACCCGGTGGGCTGTCGCGCGAAGTGAAAATCAAATTCACGGATTTGCGGTTCACGCACGTTTGACATGTTAACTGTGGCGCGTGCAACACGCTCGGGCCATTCCGTTTCTTGTTCTCAACTTGCGAACTCCTGCTGTTTCTCTGTGGGGCCATTGTGGCCCATTGTGAGCCATTGTGGGCCATTGTGGGCCAGGGTAGATACTTCGCTCTGCCTTGCGGCCGCTGTGGGGCAGTTGTACATATTTTTGAGCTGTGCACATGTCCACTGTCGGCACTAAATGAAAATGTTAAAAGTTATTAACTTCATTTCAAGCGTATAATTGTCCTTTGCAGGCATTTTCCATTTTTTTCCCCATTTTTTTTTTTTTTTTTGTATTATTACTTCCTGTCATCTTTTTTTTATATAATTTTTTTTATTTATTTATTTTTTGTTTCTTTTTTTTTCTCTTTTTTGTTCATGTTCATTTTGATCGAAGCACGCCTCGCGCACATAATTGACAAAGTTAATGAACACTGTTGCCATCTCGTTAATGCATTCGAATCGATAATGATTTCTGTTGGAAATGCTCATATCATAAATCATACATCACAGAGCCTTCAAAAGCACACACGCACGTACCATATGAGTGCACATGAAACACGGCAAAGACGCATGCTGGGGAATTTGTTGACGTATTGGGGGCGAGTTTCAATTAATCCAAGCCAGGCAGCAGCATTGCAGGCCGCAGCCAGCATAAATGCGTATCCGAAATTATTCAGAGCTGACTGAGCACTGAGTAGGCAAACGCACATTCACACACGTGTGCAGCACATTAGACACACTTTTGAGAAAAGTTAATGACATGGAAAGGGTTTGCCTATCGGCAAGGGAATTCGCAAATGTGCGAGTACAGGCGGCGTGCTCGCTTGCATCTGACAAGCATTTCTGGCCCATGAATACGCTGCTCAGCTCAAACTCAGACACACACTCAGACTCAAAACCCAAAAGGGTTAATTATACAGCCGAATCACATGAAGACACCATTCTGCACCATCCTCAAGTGCAATAGTTTTACTTTGTTACTTTAACTTTGTTAATTAATTTCTGTGTTTTTTTTTTCTCCTTTTTGTTTCTGCTTTTGTGTAGTTTGAAAATGTCTCCGTGAATCATTGTTGCATCCGTCAGTACACATGTTCATTCTTCACGACTGACTGGGCCAGCAAAGTAATCATCATAGCCGCATTTGTTATTTCTGTCTTTATTGCGGTAGGCACTCATACACGTGTCTTATTAGATGGCCCGGCATTCCTAGATTATCCCGCTCTAATCAGAGCATGCCGAGTATGAGCACCAAGCGAAACGCTCTTATAGATGATTTTTTTTTTTCGATTGACTGCCAGCAACAGTATAACGACAAATCAATGATCTTTGAAATCATTTCTGCGCCAATAATCGATTGCATATTAATAAAAACTGAATTAGTAGCATGTGTTTATATATAAAAGCTAACTGGAATTATTCATTTTAAATAAATTAATCATTTATATTAGTTTAAATTATTTTGCAAATGATTGCCCACTAATTCAACGAAAAAATACTAATCTGTGTTTATACGCTGTAGCAAAAAATGGAAAAGGGTTGCAAATTTAAGTAACAGGCAAAGAGAGGCGTGGCAGACCATATTAAGTATATATATTCTTGATCAGCATCGAAAGGCGAGTCGATCTAGCAATGTCTGTCTGCCTGTCTATATGAACAGACGGATCTCGGAAACGCTTAGTCCAAATTTACCACGAAGACTATCCTTATCCATAGGGATAAAGAGTTTATTTTTTTTCGATATTGATCCTATAACATATAGCTGCCATAGTAAAGGTCGACTGAAAAATGACACATAATGAATACAAAATATTAAAAAAAAAAAAAATTTATTGAATTCTGGATTGGGAACAGGGTATAGTCGGGTGCGATTGACAATAGCCACTGGCTTTCTAGTTTTTTTTAATTCATACATAAATATTATATACTAGCAATCCCGGCGCGCTTCGCTACGCATTTTTCTCTATCCAGCTGGTGTCCAGTTTGTGTAAAAAAAATTATTAAAATCGGTTCAGTATACTTTGTTTGAAAGCGTTACAAAATGTTCCTGTTTCATTTTATATAATTAGTATAGATTTATTCATACAAATTTATGCATGTGCATACATTTAGTAAGTATTTCATGAAATTTGTTTCACAAACTCTTTTCAAGTATTTTAAGTGAAGGCATGAATCTTATACTACTCGTTCATAGGCATATAATAGGCTTTCCAAGAGCCAAGCCTCGCCTGCTGCAGAAGTCTCATTATATTTTTGCAAATATAATTCAGATTTGTTTTCATACACATTCACCAAGTGCACTTGGCATTTGTTTCTTTTTTTCATTTGTTTTTATATAAGAAATGCATTTTCTTTATGCATTATAAGCAGCATTCTAAGCATCACAGTTGCAGTGGGACCAAACTAAGCCCATTTGATTTGCATTTGCAACCTTCAGCCTCGGCATGCATCCATGCACGATTACATACCGACTGCGGTGACCAATCGAGAATTTATGCGCCGAACACGCGCATGGGTACCGACTTGTTTATGCGACTAGCGCATGTTCGCTTCGTGGCTGCCCGCCTCGCATGTGTTAATCACGCACTAGTCAGCCACTGAGAGTGTGCAATGAAGTTCATGTGTGTGTGTGTGCATAAATGTTTATAGCTACATGAAGATTGCACGGGGCACATGCATATGCGGATGCACACCACACAAACGTAATTAAATCCAAACAACAAAATCGCATTTAATCCTCGACATCAGCAGCAGCAGCAGCAGCAGCAGTTTGGCAACTGCACGCAGCCGCAATTCCAACGATGGCAGCCAGCTGGCCCACTAAGGCAGCACAAGTGTAGCATTTCCGGTTTGAACTCAGCTTCGAGCGTGAATGCGCTGCACAAACTGTTGGCAGGCATGATAGGTTTTGTATCTGAAATATATTATCCACAGTTGCATAATTGTGCATTGCACGCAAGCCGCACTAAGCCAGTTTTGCACCACAGTCCAGCACAGAGTAGCTATAGAAAATGGTGAGAAAAATAAAAAATAAAGGAAATAAAAAAACGAAAAGAAAAACAAAAGAAAGCAAGGAAAATGAAAATTAAAACGAAAGAAAGCGAGTAAGTGCGTGTTGCTTAAATCAACACCGTCTGCCGCTGAAAGGAAGCGAGCGCATGGCAGCACGTTTTAGAAGTATGTGCAGCATGAAGTGATTGCCAGGAGCAAATCCTTTTGTGCTCTGTTGCTGCTTTCTTATAGGATTTTATTTTATTTTTTTTTTAGACTACAGCAGCGTGGCAATTGTTTAAATGAAACTAATTAAGTTCAGGAAGCCGCCGCAGACACAGACGCTACTCAACTTCGCACAATTGCTCAGGGGCAGAAGATGACGTCGAGTTGCCAGTAGGCAGGGAGACAGACACGCAGACAGGCACCGTGACAGTGGCCTGCAGGCTGCCATGGACAGTTTGACAGTTTGTAGTGTCGTGTGCTGAATGATAGAATTAGCAAAGAAGCAATGCAATGGAACGAATGCAGTGCGATTGGCAGAGCAAATAAAGTAAACCAAAGTAGTAAAGAAAGGCAAGTTTCACATTGCGTGGACGAAATAAATTTCAGTCAGCACTTCGGCTTACTTTTTATTTCTGGTTCTGCGTTTCCGTTTGCGTTCGCTTAATACGTGCTGCCGCGTGCCAAGCCGTGTGGCAAAGGAAATGTAACGTTTAAATGGAATAAACTTAATAACCGCCAGCGGCTATGCGCCATCGGAAACGGCAGTAAAAGCTAACAAAGTGTGAATTATACGCGAGACATGTAAGCACACACACACACACACACACCTAGACTACATACAGTAATGCTTAGGTAATCTCAACACGACTGTGTTACCTAATCGGCTCAAGTCAGCTAACTACACAAAGCCACATGCCCAGCACAGCACAGTGTGGCACAGTACAGTTCACAAGTTGAGCGCAACAAATTTAATTTCCCACGCTGCGTATGCGTAATTTTAATTGTATGCTACTTAACTGCTTATTAAGAGAAATATAATTTTTGTTTTTTTTTTTTTTCTTTTTTTCTTACACGCTCAAGGTGCCAGCAACGTAAAAAGATCGTAAAAAACAGGCATTAAGCTCAACAAAAACCGCAAGCATAAAAAGAAACTCATTTAGCATTTAACCATTTCCGCACCGACTTTGCCATGCGATAAGCTCCAATGAATGGGAGAGAGAATTTATTTCATATACCCGTGTACGCAGAATCTTCATGCAAAACGCACATTGCACAAAAGCTCCAAGTCATGTTGTACTTATTAAAATTTAATCAAGCAGCCGAGCAGAAAAAGCAGCAGCAGCAGCATCAGCAGCACCTCAAGACGGATAGTTGCCAGCTGAGAAGCAAATCCTCGAACCATCTGCCTGCCCCCAGAAACAATTTCAAGTAACATTATACTGGGCCAGCCACCCTCCGGCCGTGTTAATAATTTACTGTGCAAGCCATTACCACACGTTTCCAATCGAAACTACTAAGGAAATATGCATTTCGCCTAAATGAATCTATTCTCAAAAATGTACGTTTTCCTAGAAAAGCAGTTGATTAAAATTTCACAAAGAAATCATTTTCTAGCAACGTTTATGCAGAAGAGTGAAAAACAAAAAGATTTCAAACAAATGCAACAAATTTTATTATTTCTGAGTAAATTCTAAGATTACCTAATGAGATTTTAATTATCTTGCAACAATTGAATTATATTTTCACTTTGAGACACTTAGTATTTGACCTTCACAAAAAAAAAAAAAAAAAATATTGAAAAAAGTTTGAAGGCCATTAAATTAATTAATATGCACATGCATATGTTTGTATATCTTAGATAACAAATGAACAATAAGCTTTGTCATAGTTTCTCTTTTATTATATTTGATATGTTTTTCCATGAAATTACTGTTAATTTTACTGCTTGCCTCAGTCTACCCAAATACAAATTTAATTTATGCTTTGCATCAAACTAAATTAAGGCAAAAATTAAACTCACAAAAACAAAAATGCATATCGCATTAATTTACTAAAAGACTGTCATAAGTCAAAACACGCTAACTTTGAATTAACAATGCAGAAACAGTCTTCACAATAATTTTGCCTGAAAGGCAACCTTTGAAACACATTTTCGTTTGACACAATCGGATTAGTGTTGCAAAATATATGGTTTTCAACACTGTTTATTGTAAAAATGAGAAAGAAATATGCTGTAATTTTTTCTGCAATCAATTAAAAATTTTAAACCGGCTTTGTGCAAATTGTCATTTTTCGAGTTATGTCGGTTTTTCAGTAAATGATATAGCGATATGTAACATATGTACAAATTACCTATTTAAGATAAATCAATGTGCACTATTATTGCATAAGTATAAACATGAGAACGGCGCTGATGTCTTTCTGGATAAGATTAGAGCGTTCGTTACTCAACTCAGTTGACGTGCACTTCATTCACAAGCAGATGGCATAGAAAGATCATCAAACGCTTATCTCAAGCAGCAACTGAGAGCCGCAAATGGGATCGGTTGCGCTTTACGTGCAAAGCGTCATAAATTATATTTATTACGCAATAGCTTAAGTATATTATGATAATGAAGATCATATATATTATATATGTATGTATATCCATATTTTGTATAAATGCTTTTGAAATTTTAAAATAAATTTAGTAGTGATTTCAAAGTAAAAGTAACTGCTGCTCAATTATTAATTAGTGAAGACAAACGCTACAAATCGCAGTAAACAAAATCGTTGAAATTCGTGCATTAATTATATGGAAGCTATTTACTTATTTATTTTTTTTTTTTTTCATTTTACTTGCAGCTTAATTTTAACGCATACATTAGCAAGTCCATGCGTTGAAACTCAACTTGTACATCGTCTGCCATAACAACAACAAGAACAACAAGAACAACAAGGACAACATACCGAAGGTTATTCCATATGCACTTGGCCTTGATTGCAGCGCATATTGTGCGCTTGAGGGAATAAACGACGCACACGTAAACACATCCGCTCCATCGCCCCTTCCCACACACACACACACCCGCACACACACACACACAAACACACAGAGGCAGAAGAAGAAGCAGAAGTCCATAGATTACTGGCTGCTTGTTGACGGCTCCAGCGGCTGACTGCCCGACTGCCCAACTGAGTGGCTGACAGAGTGGCTGGCAGAGTGGCTGACTGGCTGAATGACACGGACGAACATTCGTCAAAAATACCGAAACGATGTCGACAGCGAGCAGCAATGCAACACAGCCGCTCTACTGCGGTAAGGGCATGGATAATTTTCACACGGGGTAAGTTTGTTTTCTAATACGGCGCACAACAGCGTGAAATGATGTTCTAATTTGATTACGAAGTTGGCTCGGCACGCAGCCATAACACAGAATAAACGAATATACGATATACCCGCATACGGCATACGGTATTCACTATACGGCATACGGCATACGGTTTACTGGTATACGGTAAATCCAGCTAAATGTAGGCCCCTTGAATAGACGTATGCTACGTAGACACTCACTCACGTAAGTGCGTATGTTGCATGCGGATGTGTGTATTCGAGTATGTTAAAAGTATTTGCTGCTATGATGTCCTGTAGCTGTGTCTGTGACTGTGACTATGCCAGGCACTTGTGGTCTCGTATGCATATGACAAGTAGTTCATGTTCGTGTTCATGTTATTTTGTGCCCAAGTCTCTTGAGAAGTGCTCTTCAAAGGCGTTTCCTTTATTTCTTTTACTTTATTTTTTTATTTATTTCCTTTTTTTTCATTTTTCTCTTTTTCTTTGGATTATTGCGTTTGTTAGTCAACATTTAATTGAGCATGGTGTGTGAATCCTTTTTAATGTTTTCACTCATAGTCACACACACACACATGAGCCTGGCAAAGACGTTGCACGCCTGCTGCAGGGGAGTTAACATTTCGGTTTCGGCTAAAAACATGAAAACATGTCACCAGGCATTGTTTGCTTTTGTTAATTTTGCGTTTTTATTTTCTCTTTTGCTTTGTTATGCTTTTTGTTTTGTTTCGTTGCGATTGCAAACGTCGCCAAAGTCAATAACATTGGTTCCGTGTTTCGTGATCCGTGCTCTGCGCTGCGTGCTCCGTGCAGCACAATGTCAGTGTCAATGTCGTACATTAAACGACGCGGGCGGGCGGCATATTAAATCGTTTTGTAACGCTGGCGACATCGATTAAGCATTGCCATCGAGCATTGTTACAATTCGGCGACGTACCTGCCGACGGACACGCACAGCACTTCCCGCACTTCCCGCAGTTCTCGCAGTTCTCGCAGCTCTCGCAGTTGACAAAACTATTTAGCCATTAACGCTGATTGCTATTGACAACAAATCATTAGAATTTATTGCTACGAGTATAAGACTGTGTGGGAGTGCGTGCTAGTGTATGCGGGTGTGTGTGTGCGAGTGAGTGGGAGAGTATGTGTGGGTGTGTGTGTGTGTGTGTATGGCTGAGATAAATTTAGACATAGCGTATTAAGAATTTAATCAAACCGTCAGTGCTGTGAAATTAACGATCTGCTCAACTTAATGCAGGCAAACGCTGGGCCGTGCTTAGTGTACAGGAAGTAAGCGTGATTAGCGCATGCGGGTGGCAGCCCGACAGCGTTTCAAGCTGCCTGCCTCACTTGCCGTGCGCTGCCACGTTGCCATGTCGTTTATTTAATTGTGCGCCTATTTAAAGTGATTATTCGCAAATGCGGCATCCAGCTGCTGTTGCTGTTGCTGCTGCTGTTGCTGTTGCTGCCTCACTCGACTCACAGTGGCCAATTAAATTTGTAATGCCATGGCATAAAGCTCAAATTTAATATGCCTGGCACTAAGTGCACTCCTCACTTACTCACGAGTCACGGCGTGCGTGTATGCGTACACGCATTGCAAATACTTAAAGCCTTTCTTCTTGCGCTTACAGCATAAGTCAACATCAGCATCAGCATCAACATGAACTTTATTGCATACTGCCACAAAATTACATTTACAAATTAAATTTCAGCACTTGAGGACATAAAACCGACACAGCTAATGTGCCTGTGAGTGGCTCACAGTCATCCTTGGCGTGCTTACTCCTGCTCATTGCCACACTCCGTTTGCATAGCATACTTCATGCATGCCGTGATTATGGCTTCAATGGCTTATGACTTTTTGCACTTCTGCACTTCTCTGCACACTTCTCGCGCAGTTGCGCTCATCAAAAACCGCAGTTTGTAAAAAAAAACTTAATAAAGTTACACAAACTTTGTTTCATATCCTCACTCTCTCTCTCTCCCGCACTCTCTTCACTTCTCTCTTTGCCCCGCACATTTACTTGCTTCTCATCACACATTGACTGGAGTGCAGATGCTTTGACATCAACAATTCTGGCTTATATGAAAAAAAAACAACAACACATTTGGAAAATTATGCTGCGCTTTGAATATTTTAATTTGTAGAACATTTGCCTGTTGCATATGTTAATAATAAAACACACATCTAACTTCTTACTGAAATTGCTAAAAAATTTGTCAACATTAAAAAGGAATTAGAATACACATGAAATGTGTATGACTTTGCGTTTCTCTCAAGGCTGCAGAGCTGGGTTGGGCTGCTGCCTGAACTGCCGCAGTTCATATCCCCAACACTTGGGTGTTCCCAACAAGCTTCTGTCGAATGCTCGCAGGAGACGCACAAGTCAAGTAACCCGCCATAAGGCAATAAATTCAGCGCTGTCACATATATTTAGGATGATTAAAATAATAGCGTCGCATCTTGGCGGCATATGCATAAATAAAATATATCAAGTCTACGGCGAAAGAGTTGCTGCTGCTGCTGCCGACAGCCAAGTGGCATTGAGGGGGCACGCCCCACCCACACAGTGAATGCCACCCAGTGCAGACAGCGTCAGGCGTGCAAATATGCAGCTTGTCATTTTAAAGTCATCAGCACGTCGAATCAAATATGCCAAGACAGTGGAGCAGGGATGTGGGGAGGGAGAAGGAACACAATAACATGCTCACAAAGCATTTAAACGATGCGTACGTGCAAAAAGCAACAGTAAGAGAAAAACACTATAAAAAGCGACTAAGATAAACACACAGGAAATGCACGACTTGTAAAATGTTTTTTCAATGAAGATGTGTCGCACAGGAGCTCTTTCTGTAAGCAATAAGCAACAGACGACTACAGTCTGGCATATCAATCCTAACGACATTACAACTCGTTTACCCAAGTTTTATTTCGTATGCGAATCATAAGGATGACGCCAGATCCTCAACTTAAGTGTGGAGCATATGACAAAATCAGATTTAACTACAGTCGAACTCCTCTATACCAACTACTTTATACTAGGGACTCATCTATAACGAAATTTTTTAAATACTTGGCGAATTTTTTAAATTTTTTTCTCCTCTATAACGGATGTGGCTATTTCACGAAGTTTTATTTCAGCTACCTTGAAGGTAAGAAAGTCCCAATAACAACGAGAAGCATTGAATGGCTTTGCCAATGTCGGTAAAAAAAAAAACAGCTTAATAACATAAATCCAATCCACCACAGACAAATGTAATGAACTTCAAAATATTTTCTGCTGTGGATCTAGATCTTGGAAATACCATGGTTCAACTTTGAAATATCAAATGCTGAAGTTGAACTTTAATTTTTTGATTATGTCTGTACGAAATAAAATTCACCTTCATAGTATTGAACTTCTGTTAGCTGGGAAAAAAGAATAAAGACTGGCACCACCACGAAATTCCAAAATATATAACTTTAGACTTGAAACCTCTTTAATTCGATATATATTGTATTTGCCTAAAACGAGCTGATTTTTATAACAAATCATCGCCGGATTCATATAATCTTAAATTACTTTTTGGAACAAAGGCTTAGCTGCTGCCTGTAGGTAGCCATATGAGATTCCGCGTGCTTTAAAGAGATTTATGCATGTAAACCAAAGGCAACAACGACAAAACAGGCAAATTTAAGGAGCCACAAAAGGATTTTAAAATCCTAGCTGCTTAAGCGCACGGGGATGTCAGCTACAGCTTGGCGCAGCGCACACTAAGCCGGAGTGGGGGTCACTTCCCCCAGCCAAATGCAATTATCTTAATAAAGCTAACAAAAGGCTCCGTTTTTTCCAAGGCTTTGCGGCACATTAAAGCACTTAAACATATTTGAGGCAGCTTAAATGCGGGGCAGGCAGCTTTTGTGTAAAATTCGAATACTCACATGAAAAATGTATAATGGAAAATTGGTGAAAAATATTTATCAAATACTCGTGTGCACAGGACGAGGCATATAATAAAAAAAATTGCATGGCGTCGAGGCAACACTTCACACGAGTTTCGGTTGCCCTTTTTCATACTTTTTGCAATTCTTTTGCCCTTTTAATGGCTTTTTGTGGTCTTGTGGTGGCGGTGGCAGTCATAAAAAATAGTGAAAGCATCGAAAAATATTGCTAAATAATTTGCGAAGAATTTTTTTTTCCTCCGTTATAAATTGTGAGTTTTCATTAAATATTTTCACTTCCGCAGTACGGGATTTAAATATGCATATATTTTTTCAATGTGGCAAGATTTACGTTTGTTAGCAAGTCACTGTAAAAAAATAATCGACAGGCACAAAGAGTTTTCAATATGGCCGCTGACCATAGCCGAGCAGTTGTTGTTGTTGTTTTTGCTAAATCCAAAGGCGTTAGCGTAAAGCCTTTGTTGCTGCTGATGCTGGCGCCTCTGACGCTGACATGTTGCATTATTTTGCTTAATGGTTTGTTTTATCTAATGTGCAACACTTGAGTGGGAGCTTGCTAGGCCAAGTGACAAATGGCAAAGCAAAACTACGCCTACATTAATATTACGCATACGTCACGTAGCACTTTTTCTGCTTCTACTCCTTTTCGCCCACCTGCGACGGCTGCTGTATGAAAATCCAAAAAAAAAAAGCATACACATATTTCGAGTTAATTTCTTCTTCTTGCCTGCGTTTGTGGGTGCAACAGCTACGAGAAGCCAAGGACCTAGCAGCCGCCGCCTCACAGTTAAATACATGTCCGCCTTTTTGTAGATATGCTCACGTGGCATTTGCGGCGCTTTGAATGTTTGTCACGACCTTGTATGCTGTCACCAGGCAAGTCTCGTCTGACAGCGTCTGCCTCACCTATAACGGCAAAGTCCTGCCTGCCACGTCGCCGCCAGTGTTCAGCTGCCAGTCTCCGGTCGCCATCTATGTACATCATTTCATTTTGTCGCACATCTGTCTTGCTGCCGTAAACAGTTTGCCATGTCTCTGACACGTTTACATATGCGTATGTGTATGAGTATGAATTTGTAAGCGTATATGTACATACGCAATTGCAAACCATTTCCGTAGCATTTTAATTGCTCAACATTTGCGAGTTCCACACACACATGCACACACATACAGTATGACTTCTGAACATTTAACATAATTAAGTTGCTCAAATGCCAGGAAGTGGTTGGCTGCAAACGCTCGGCAACAGCAACAGCAGCAACAGTCATTAAAGACAATTTTTCGTTTAATAATTATACCAATTAACTTGCAAGTGCTTAATTAAACCGCAAATGAATTCAAATGCGCTCTCTTAGCACTTTCGCACAAAGGCAGCGTTGCCTTACAGCTACAGCCGCAATACGATATGTGATGCGCTGTGATGTGCTGTGATCTATTAGGTGATGGGTGATGCCTGACGGTTGGTAGGTGATGGCGCCTATAATGTATATTGTCTTTAAACGCATTAGCGCGTAAACTGATTTGTGAATGCGAGCTACATGTCGAATCCTGCCATTAGCTGGCTACCTGAGACTTGCCTTAATGGCAAGTACCGTTAAACAATTAAAGTTGCCATGCCACCCAACCCAAACTGAGTGCGGCAACAAAAAGTTTTACTTACTCGCTGCCATCGACAGGCGGCTTCACATTTTCGTTTGAAACATTTGCGCTTAAATAGTTTTGTACTTTGCCACTTATGTTTACTTCTGCTCTACTTTTCTCTTTCTTGCTCTTTCTCGCAGCTACAAAAACGTGCACGGCTATGTCTCGCTGGTCGTCTGCTTGCTGGGCACCATTGCCAATACACTGAACATCATCGTGCTGACACGTCGCGAGATGCGTTCGCCCACGAATGCCATACTCACGGGCCTCGCCGTGGCCGATTTGGCTGTGATGCTGGAGTACATACCCTATACCATACACGATTACATACTGTACGAGAGCCTGCCGCGGGAGCAGCAGCTGAGCTACACGTGGGCCTGCTTCATTAAATTTCACTCGATCTTTGCACAAGTGCTACACACAATTTCCATTTGGCTGACAGTCACGCTGGCCGTCTGGCGCTACATTGCCGTGGGCTATCCGCAGAAGAACCGTCTGTGGTGCGGCATGCGCACAACGATTATAACGATAACGACTGCCTATGTCGTCTGCGTGCTTGTCGTCTCGCCCTCACTTTACCTGGTCTCCTCCATAGCCGAGTTCATGGACTTGTTGGACGCGCAGGGCAAGACCCTGCGCTCGATACCCTTGAGTGAATACGTCATTAATTACTACAACGAAGAGCGCAATCAAACATCGGCAATGGCAGTCAGCACAGTAGCCGCAGCCACAGCCGCCGCCGCTGCCGCAGCCACGGCGACGGCAACAGTGACGACTAACGATGTGGCTGCCTGGAATGCCACCGCTTTGAAGTTGCTGGGTAATGGCATCGGGTCTATGGCAACGGCAACGACAACCGAGTTGCCAGTAACAAATGTCACCGGCAACGTTGCCAATATATTCGCCAACACAACATCGACACCATCAGCATCAGTGGCAGCGACAACGCGAGCGCCACCAATCGTCGTGCGTAATGTGACGGTGTACCGTCTCTTTCACAGCGACCTGGCGCTGCACAACGTGCCATTGCGCAATTCGACGTTTCTGATTTACAGCGTCGTCATCAAGCTGATACCGTGCATCGCGCTGACGATATTGTCGGTGCGTCTGATAATGGCACTGCTGGAGGCCAAGCGGCGACGCAAGATGCTGACCAGCAAGCCGACGAATGGCACGAAGACGCAGGCGAATGGCAAGCCCGCCGAGCGGCCACGCAAGAACAGCAAGACGCTGGAGAAGGAGAAGCAGACCGATCGCACGACGCGCATGTTGCTCGCGGTGCTCTTGCTCTTCCTCATCACGGAATTCCCACAGGGCATCATGGGCCTGCTGAACACGATATTGGGCGACGCATTCCTCATGCAGTGCTACCTAAGACTGAGTAAGTAGTTGGCAACGTGGTTAAATGAAGCACGTTGTTGGTTTATTAATTTATACAACTTCAATATTTTTGATGTTTATTTCGTTTTGCAACTCATAACTAAAATTTTGATGTATTCATCATTGCGCAAGATGATGGCCATTTGCTTGCCTCATTCGCTTTGTCTTTGACTTTGAGTTTGACTTTGCATGTATTTTAATTTTGTATTCCAATTACTGCGTGGCCCTGGGGATGTGTGTCGAACATGCCGCAACAGCGCATTCAATTTGGGGGCAGGGCAGAGAACTTTTAATTAACTTTGCCTTTTTCGGTTTGCCTCCAGGTGACCTCATGGACATACTGGCGCTCATCAACTCCAGCATCAACTTTATACTATACTGTTCGATGAGCAAACAATTTCGCAGCACGTTCACGCTGCTCTTTCGCCCGAAATTCCTCGACAAGTGGCTGCCGGTGGCACAGGATGAAGCGGCCGCAGCACGCGCCGATGGCCTGCTACGCTCGACGGTGGCTCCCCCGAGCAAGGGCTCGCCCAATGTTGGCGGCCAGCAGCTCATAACCACAACAGCCGGCACGGCGACAACAACACAGGTAACGAATCTGTAGCATAGGAATCAGCAACGTTGCTATCCGGCGCCGCCCTTGCAGCGCATCACAAGTCACGCGGACGATAGCAGCGTTGTTGCGGCCAATGACGAGCGTCAGAGTCAGAATGGCGCAGCGCCCGTGCGCCGTGCCTCGGCCACGCTGCGCAGCCGAAACAGTCTGCTCAGCTGTCTGCTGTGCAACCTGAAGCGCCGCTCCAGACATGAACGCGAAGCGCAGACACACTTTCAGTCGATTGTCATCGTCGTGGACAAGGCCAGCGGCGCCACGGACCATCAGCTGTACAATGGTGATGCCGCAGTCAGACCGGCCGCCGACGAGGCCGGCGCTGCGCTGGTTGTGACGCCCCCGAATTTGTAGTTTCTATTCGTACTCTAAGCGTTAAGCATAGGAAAATGTTGTAGGCTGTTGCTCATATACTTTATTATGTTAAATTTAAAAAAAAGAAAACAAAACAAAAAAAATCAAAAAGCCAAAAAAACAAAAAACTTAAATGTTAAACAAAAAAAATTAAACGAAAAGTGTCAGTTTTAGATGGGCGTGTCAACGCTCAGTTAAATGCAAAATGGTTTTCACACGCAACGGTGCTAGGTTGACGTTAAATTAAATTTAGTTAGGACCACAATTGAAAAGTTTTATTCTTCTGCTCGACAAATGCATAGCATACTTTCGTGCGTCGCAGACAGACAAAAGCATCCGAGTTTATTATTTGTTGGTTTTATGTGCTTCCCCCGTGCACCGCAAATGCTGGCAGTTGCTTATTTTACGACAGCACCAGTTGACACAGGCATGGCTATGCCAGAGACGTGCACAAACACAGTGAAAAAAAAAAGAACAAAAAAAAAACAGGCAGCCGGGTATGACAAGAAAATTGTATATGGTATACATGCATATATCACTCATACGCACCATTTCCGCTCAAGTGTGTTCACGAGCATAGATCCCATATAAATAGAATTTACAGCTCATTGTTAGCCAGAAGCAATATAAAAACGAAAGCATGCACTGCAGCATGTGCAGGACGCACATTGTCTACAGCAAATTGCTTGTGTCCATTAGGGCAGTGCAAAAAAGCGGAGATTTTCAAGGATTACGCATATGTGAAACGACTTCTCGGAAAAATATTTTATATTTCTGATTTTTTTATATACCAAACAAAATGAGGTACACTACAGCAAATGCTAACAATGCCACATTAATTGTTTTCTTAACATAGTTCCCCGCAGCATTTCTTTGATACATGCAGCTTCCGTTTCGGCTTGATTGGGATAGTAGACCTTCGAATACATATACACTTGCCCAAACAAATGTGCAATGATTTTGCATGGGTCCAGTGTATCTCGGTTTATTTGCATAGCATGTCAACTGCAACTTTTAGTTTAAACGCCAGCATTTGTGAAGTTTTCGCACAACGCTAAACTAACTTCACACAAAATAAAATTCTGCTTTGCCAAACACATAAAAAAAAAAGAAATAGTCTACAACTTGAGCATATGATTTTCATAGGCATAATTTTGATTTTATACGTTTGTGCATATTTGAGTGCAAAACGAACTGAGTCGAGTCGAGTCGAGTCGAGCCGAGCATAGCCTAGCCAAGCTGAGTTATGTGCTGAAGGGCAAATGTGAGCTGCCATAAAAGGCAGCCAAAATGTAAATATTGTAAATGCAGAACGTTATATGGCCATAAAAGTCAAAGCATATGTGCTAAAAATGCACAAACAAAAATATAAATATATATATATATATATAAAATATATATATATATATATACTATATATGCATGTATTAGTATTGTACATTCGTGCTTAACTAATTTAAATATATACGATACATAAATAATAAGTAACTTTAACAAACGAATTTCATTTGGCAACGAGTAGAGCAAATAATTTTAAATTTAAATTTAATCAAAATTAAGGTAAATATTTTTACAGTAATAAAATTGAAGAAGAAGAGCGAATTAACTAGCGTACATATTTACACACATTTAAAACATTTAAAATAGTCATTTATGTAAATAATACACAAGCAACGTATTGAATTATTTGTGAGAAACGAGCCCCACTCAAATAATTTCAAGCGCTTGTTAATTTTAATTATTAACATTCTATGAAACTGAAACAAAAAGCATGTTTATGATAATAAAAATTTTAATTCCATATATATATATATAAAAAAAATACAAAAAGAAAAAAATTATATGAAAATAAAAAAATATGCAAATGTCAAAATTGCATAAATTGCTTTTTCAACAAATATAAATAATTAATAGTTAATTAATAAATCAAAATGGCATATGAAGTGCATGTGTGGCAAAACATTCTTCACAAAACCAAAAACAAAAAGAACAAAAAAAGTCTACATTGTTAACTAAGTATGGTAATTGTTGTTGTTCACTGTTTTTTAGTATGAAAGATTAAATGTTCCGAATATTATGAAAATTTTGTTATTTTTTTTATTTTTGATTTTTTCCGGTTAACTTGGTAACTTCGCCCAAATTGGCTTTTGTGTGAAATAAAAAAGCCAAAAGCATAAAAACACATAAAGTTTTAACAACAACACAAACTTTTATTAAGTTTTGATTTTATAACAAAGACGAGTTTTTTTTATATAACATAGTTACGGCAAAGAAAAACAAAAACCAAATATTAAATCAAGGCAATTAAGTTTATATTGCAATAAAATTAAAAAAGAAAAAGAAGAATAAAAAATATATGTATGCAAGTTTTTCTTTTGTTCCACAGAAAGGCAACCCGAAGGTCGGTAAATACTTTATAAAGCCTAAAGTTATTCTTTAATGCAATTTAATTTGCGATCTTTGCTGCTGAAGTCGCTGCTTAGCAGATAAGAAAAAGGTAAGGGAAGTCATTAAAACGGAAGCAGCAGAAACATCAAGTATGGCAGATATGTATTGTGTAGATGAGCTCATTGACAGATGAGTCTGCTTTGTTTCTCATTGACAATGGCCCAGTCCAGCATATTTTAATTTAAACGAGCCATTAGCTAAGTGATATTGTCGCAGTCGATGATGAGCTTTAGCAGACTGCCTTTGCTTGTGTGTGCCTAGTTTTATTAAGGTGACCTTGTGCGAATTTCTCTACGAATGAAGAGCCGTTATAATAATCATAAGCAAAATATTCTTACCTAACGAAAATTGCCACTTAAGCGACGTCAACGTCGCATTCATTTCGGCTAAGTACATCGTAAATCAGTCAAAATCAGTGAAGTCGCTACCATTTTATGGTTTCATTAGCCATTAGGCGGAATAAAACAACGAAAAATAAGAACAACATAAATTTCAATAAAATACGCATAAAATGGCAAAACTTGTCCAAGCTGCGTATACGTAATATGCCCGTCTGCCACAACATGCGCAAACTTAATGCTTTAACTTTATAAGTAATTTTTATGCATAGAAAAATATTTTCAATCATAACATAACGAAGCAAATAAAAAAAAGACCCAAGAAACAACAAACCACAACAATAAGAGAACAACTTTATTTAGCTTATAAAAAAAAAATAAAAATAAAAACAATAAGCTTATCATCATTTTAACAAACTTTAATTTGCATGCGAAATAACACAAGCGCGCTCCCTATTGACTTGGACGCATGCCACTTTGACTCACACACACATACACTGCCACGCAGCCAAGCCACCAAGCCGCCACACTACGCACATACGCACTTCCTGCTCCCTGCAGCATGCTCATTGCCCCTCTCCCTCAGCAGCCAGTCAACAGCCAAGAGTGCCGTTGCTGCCATCACAGTCATTGAAGTTTTTGGCAAAGTTTTTATGTTGGCGTTGAATAAAAACAAAACAAAAAAAACAAAAACAAAAAGAGACATCATGGAAAAAACGACACCAATTTAAAAAAGCAAAACAACAGCTTCCTGACCAATGAGCCGTGGCAATAAGCGTCGACCGCAAGCTGCTTAACTGTCTGCATTTTTATTACTGCCATCGGCTGTGCTCACGTCGGCGTTGATAAGTTGTGCGTGGCATATGTGGCGTATGCGCAATATTTGTGTAGCACGGACATTTCTGCGGCTAGTCTCGTCGCTTGCAGCTTCTGCCATTGTAATGTCGATTTATGCGCTTTTTACGCGCCATATGTCGCTTCTCACCGCGAGTCTAACGATTTAATTTACACGTCGTTTACCTTGATCTGACAGTTTGACTGCTTTTGTGTGAGCATTGCACAACTGTTTCTCTTTTTAAACTTTTTTGTTTATTTTTGTTTTTTTTTTTTTGTTTTTTTGTGTTTCCCCCTTTTGTTGTTTTTTTTGGTTTATTATTTGTTTTGTTATTTCGCTGACGTGCAATTTTATTTATATGCCCGGTTAAATAAAATTTCATTCAACAAAGCACGAAAAAAGCATTGTGGAAGTTTTGAAATTCAAAAATAACTTTTTCAAACTTTTTATGCTTCTTTTTTCAATTTTTATGTATTTTCTTTTGTGAAGTCATGAATAATAAACCCCAACACATAAAGTGCGCAGCTGGCGTTTAGATTTTAATACTTTGACTCTGCTGCTACCTTGAAGCTTGCGTACCCAATACGAATAAAATGGAAAGTGGCCAGCAGCTTCTGCAGTGGCTGCGCCTACGTCTGCTGCGTGCGTTCGATTTGCCATTCTTGAGAAAGTCGTTTGGCTCAGGAAATTTAAAAACATCACAACTGCGCGCATATTCGAGGGTTAAAAGCTATTTGTGTTTTCAACTGTGACCCTGAGCCAACAAATCATTAAAGCCGTGTCCTGCTTTGATATAATTTAATTGCACCAGCTCCGAAAGCCTTATTTCCGCCTGGCTGAGCATCAAATTATGTAACTACCCCAACCCACCTCACACCACCCTAACCACGAACCCAAAGCATTAAAGCGAATTACAATTGTGTTAAGTCTCAAAAGCAGTTAGGCCAACACCTCATACCCCCCATCCCCAACACCAGCTCGCTGTTAGGTAGTTAGGCCTCGAGCAGTCCAGCGTCATTTAAAGCTGTGCCTCAACGACGCCTGTTAAATGTGAAATAAATGTTAACAGACTCCGTGTTAATAACAATCAGTGCTCAGAGGACTCCTTGCGAGATGAAGATATCAGTTTGCTACAATTATTGCGACATCACAACATTTCATGCTTTCAGGCTTGCGGTTAGCTTAGGCAGTTGACCTTTCCACCTAATTTCCACAATGTGCCATTAACACAATTCCAGAATGGCCACACACATCCATTTGAATAAGCTCTGAATGGTGTTTTTGACACCAACTCTCTGGCCTCCGGCTAAGCACGTCTTAATAGTCCATACAATGTAGTCACAAATGCTTTGCATACCATAGATCAAACGCTTTACTGTTCCTGAAACTTTTTCAATAATCAACTAAAAAAAACTCATAAAAATAAAAATAACAAAAAATTACTTTAATCACTTGAAAACCCCAAACTAAGCTTCCCGCACAATTGGTCTAGAAAAAGGAAAATAAAAAAAAAATAAAAAAAGGAGAAAAACTGACAACTGAAAATCCTTCTATCGACAAGTTTGCCGTTGCCATGGCATTTTCACTTCATTTTCGCAGTTCGACGCATGCACATGATCCGCTTAAAGGCGGCAGAAGCCAAAGTCGAACGGCAGCAACAACAATTTTCAAATACACATTAAAAATAATAGATTCAATTTCGTTCTAATGTGGCGCAAATCGCATACAAACGTTCTATGCGCATAAATTTCGCTTATAATGTGACACAAATGCTCGTACATGTGAGCGAGTGTGTGTCTGAGTGTGTATTATGGTGTGTGTCTGTGTGTGTGTAGGGTATATGCTACATGCGCCTCTTAACACATTAGTGTGTATGCGCTCATGCATAGTGGAAGCAGCGAAGAAGCAGATGAAAAAAAAGGAAACACAAGGAAATTCCTTTATTCCTCAGCTGAGGCAGCAGCAACAGCCAAGACGCGCCAGCAGCCACAGAAATCCGAGGCCGACACTTACTAACTTAATGTGCGTGCGTTGGATTTTTTATTTTGCGCGGCGCATGGGGTACGCGGCACAGAGCAAGCAACTGCGGAAACTGAGCGGCAAATGTTGTTGGAATTTTTCAACATGCGAGCAGAATCAACTGCTGAGCAAATGCTTGGCCGATTGCAGGCGGAAGAGTGAGGCACGATTCAAGTTTTAACATTTGTAGAAATATTTTGTGTAAGGAATAGTTAATATTTGATTTTTTTTTATTATTACGATATGTAGGTATTGATGCTTAGTTATGCAGATATGTACTTTAACTAGGCACTGCTATGAATAACAAAAACAAAGTAAGAAACGGCACGACTGCAGTCATAATACAGCAGAGCAGAGGCACAATCTCTGTGCTTTCTAACCCGCCTAGAAGGAAAATCAGCAAACTGATCAAGGCACACAGAGTACCCTGGCATATAAACTTAGAGTCGACATGTATACTTAAAGTTAAAAGAACAAAATATTAACCCATCCTCCCAGCTTCTTCTGCAATGCAGTCATTTATCCTTTTCAAATTTTTTTTTTTTTATTTTTTTTCGTATTTTTGTTTTCTAGTTGAGAGACCCAAACTAAGTATAATAAAATAAAATAAGCGAGCAAGATTACGTATTGTGAGAATACTAACTGTAAGGCTACTATTCGACCGAGTATTCGGTGTTCGGTCCATTGAAATTTGTAGTGGCATATCTATTCATAACTGCATCACTCAGTCTCCGTTCTGACACATGTATGGCAACACTGTTGATAGTCCCATATGCTTTCCATATAACCTTCAAACGATATGAGTCCACATTTGTTGTCATTTTGACAATTCGTTTGCAGGTTACAATGTATTTCGATTACTTATGCTTTCGACGTTGACTTTTCTCTGTTTAATCGTCTGCTTATGAACAGGCAACGATAGCAGACCGTTTGTGCAGCTCTGTTGGCTTTTACCAACGTCTTCATTGGAGAATGTAAAACTGACGCTTAAATTATTAAGCATTAGTGTGTTCCTTACTGTTCGTGCATTTTTTACTTGCAATGCAATTTTTGTAAAATCTGTATTGTAATCGAATTGCGTTTAATGGGTGTGAACAGACAAGAAATTTTTTCTCATCATCATAATAATCATTTCCTTTTTTCGGCGCATATAAAGTAAAAAATATGTATTCAATTTAACTTCTGTGAATGCAGAAGTTAATTTCCACGTTGTAGTCTCTAAGGGTATGTCTTCGTCACTTGCACTATTTCTGTCTCTATCTGTTTTGGTGTCTTTCTCACTTTTTTCCATTCAAGCGCTGAGTTTGTCGTCGCTTCACTATATTATCAAATTTTTTCAGCGACAATTCGCAAAATGCAAATTGTTGCAGGTTTATTTTCCGCACTTAAGTTGTTGGCATTTGTTGCTGTCACTATTGTGTTTCTTGTTGTTGTTGTTGTTGTTGTTGTTGTTATTATTGTCTTTCTATTGCTGCAGTGACACCATTTTGAAATGCGTTTGTTGCATTCCCCTAAGTGCTTGAAAGCAATTTGAAATAAATTGCTGTTAATATGCGCAAAAATAAAATCAACAACAAATGGACCAAAGAAGAAAAGCAACAACTGAAACGTTGAAAAAAATAAATAAAAAATCAAAGCCATTTCGATTTTCTCGTTTTCGTATCTCAATTTGCTTATTTTTTCTTTATTTTATTTGTTTTTTTTTTTTTTTTTTGATATTTTCTGCTATCGTTTATTTTTTTTTTTATTTTTTTTTCGCTATCAACTTACAGAGAAACCAATTTCGCTTGCTATGCAGTCAATATTTGAAATTATTATGAAAATAATTTGCGTAAATGTTTGCAAATGTTCAAAGCCAGAAAGGTCAACAATTATGCAGCTCACTAATTGCCTTTTTGTTATGCAATCGCAAACGCATATAAATAGTTTTTCGCTGCGTTGCTGACTGCGCATCCTTTCGAATTCACTAGAAATTTATTTAATTACCCTCAGCAATAAGGACATAAAAAAAAAGCTAGATACTCAATAGTGCAATTTAATTAAACACACACAACACAATTAGCCACCACGAGCTAAAACTCATTTTAATTATTAATAAAATAATAAATTCATTTGACATAATTGCAATTGCAAACAAATGCACACAGCAAAAAATCAGACAAGCATTTTCCGACTAATTTGTTAATTGTGTCCATTCATGAATGTTTAATCGCGATAAAAAAAAGCACGTACGAGTGTCCTTATGCATATGAATGTGCATGTGTGTAATAATTAAATTACTATCATGACTACTGCAAAATATCTGTCGTTAGATAAATTATACCTATATATACCTACATATATACAATGAAAGCATGTTTATTTCTCTTTTTTTTTTTTTGATTAGGAACGTAAATCTTTTTAATTCGCAAATAATAACTTAATAGACGCGATTGTTGACTTTAGCTACAGTGTTAATGTGAGAAATTTACAAAAACACATTGTAAACAATGTAGAGCTGGAGTTCGTGTTTTTTGTTTTTTGTTTTTTTTTAATTTTTTCTTTTTTTTTTTTTTTGACATTTACCTACACATTCGATAATTAAATAAAGCGAAGAAACGCCTTTGCTTTGCTTCGTTATACAAATCATAATAATTAAAATTAATCAACAAAATCTTAAGTCGACTCAAATCAAATCTCCTCCTTTTCGTAATGCGCCTTGGTAGCCAAACCTTGCTTGTTCCATCCCAAAATATTTGCCGTAATATCATCAACTAAATCCTGTGCAATATAAAAAATATACAAACATTTTAATCAATTCTAATCAAATATTATCACAAGAGATCGACTAGTCACGAGCCACTGCTGACGTTGGTTGAGTTTGCTCCTTGGCCCTTCATAGCAGTGGCAGTTTTGCTCAGACACAGTGTGATCCGAGACGCGAAAAATTTATTCACATTAAGCTGAGGACGTCAACAATGGCAACTTGTGGCTTTCCCGCAAAAAAAAAAAATTTAAAACTTATATAATTCAATTCAACAAAGCCACTTAAGCCAATTTATTTTATATAAAAAATCATAACTTAAAGTGGGAACTGCTGCTGATAGCCAAACGGCCAAACGGTCCTTTTGCTCACCCTAATCCTACCCTCGATAATTTTCATGCATAATAATTATTTTCTTAATTATGATAATGATCATTATTAAAACAATAATATTTATTTTAACTCTACGCCGAAACTCCCAAACTGCAGACCGCAGCGGCAACAATGCGGAAGGCTCAATTTCATAAGGATAAGCAGCGTCGTGAGACGGTCGAATTGCCTCTTAAGCTTTAACAATAGCATGAAGGGGGAAGGATTATGCAAACTGCCTGTGCCCCAAATATACTTTTGTTATTAGAAATATTTAGTGCATATTAAAACAAGGATACCCCAACCCCCCACACCCTAAAAGATAAGGGAGCATTGAGGTTTTTTAGTCTTATATAGGCAAGCATTGTTGCTCAGATTCGCTTCTAGGGCAGGAAACGCAGCATCACTCAATGGCAGGACAATTAAGTATTTAAGGAAAGCACAAAACTATGTAAATGAAATGGCCAGCAAGCTTACGTCATCGTGCTTTAAACTTTCCTTAGTTGTCTGTCTTAGTTGACTTTATTGGCTAGTGAATTAATTTCTGCGACAGCAGCAATATGCTGACAGTTGAGAAACTTGGCTAACTAATGCTTTGAGCATTTGCATATCTAATAATCTTGCTGTCAGCCATAATAATCCGCAATATTAACAAGCCGAAGCAGACAGTCAAAGACGTTTGCGGACAACTAACTACAGCACAAGGACCAAATACAAAAAGACCAACACACATAAATAGAAAATAAAAAGCAAAAGTAAAACAAATTTCAAATGAATAAATAAAAATAACAACAGGCAATCCAAGGTGTTTTTGTAAGCAAATCGACCGCATAAGCAATTAATGAAGTTGCGCCAGTGCGGGCTGGGCTACATTTGAAGGGGGGTGCATGTCGTTGGGGAAAAAACATAAAATTTCAATTTAAAACCGCTTACTCGATAGGCAGGCATTGGCCCGGTCGTTGACGAGGTCCTTGGCGGGGTCGCGACAGCAGCAAAGACTACAATCAAACAAAACCCAGACGCTTTGACAAATCATTTCACTCTAGCACACTGGCAGCCTGCTCCCATTCGACGTTTGTATGGTTTTCTTTGTTTTCCACTGTACATGGCGAGTTTGCTTTGTGTTTGGCTGTGAATGCGCTTTTGACGGCTCCTCACTGGCAGTGGAGCAAAACGTAAAGCGAAACAAATTAAATCAAAATAAGCAATTGTGTTTTGTTATTTTTTCTTTGTTTTATTTTTGTTTTTATGGCAAATGCTCAATTTGTCGGTGCTTACGGTTAGAAATTGCTCAGGCAACTGCTGCAGGGCTGCGGTGGGGCGAAGTGAACCCAACACTGTATTGAACAATGAATGAAACCCAATGAAACTCAGCGATGCGGCGCTGTCTAAGTACGTGTTCGAGTCCGTGTCCGTGTGCATTTAATTGTAAAATCCTTTATTGCAATTAGTCTAATTGAGTCAAAGCTGTTGCGAACGCAGGAGTTGCTAATTTCATAAGGAAAGCCAGCAGAGTCACAATCAAGAAAATCATCAGCGTAGTCAAAGTGTGTTTTATTTGCTACAACCTTAGCAACCAATGGTTTTTTTTTTTTTCTTTTCTTTTTATAAAAAGTCGCAGCAAATAAAAAAAAGCGAGTCACTCGTGCGCATGCAAAACTTTTTGCAGCTGATCGAAGCATTCTCGCACACACTACATTCCAATACTGTGTGTCAGGCATGTGAACACGCGCCAAACTAATAAAATGCAATATTCTACATGAAACTTTGAATGTGCTTCATGTCGCCAAAGTAAAGTTATTGCAACATGTCAGCGCTAAATTGTTTATATTTGCCTTGACGTGTGCACTGCAGCATCGTAGACAATGTCAGCCACATGCACTTACAACATGCATGTGTAAACAGTGGCAACAAAGATAACAGCAGCAACAGCAACAATTGCTACTGAGTTGCTGTAGCAACAATGCAAGCTTTGACATTACACGAGCATACATTTGCCTCAAAGTTCGCCTCTCCGTGTGTGCTACGGTGCGTATGCGCATTATTTATTATTTGCCAACCGAATTTCGCATGTGCGCTGACAAAAAGTGAATATTCTATAGATTACATTCGATTATAGCAAACAAAACATTTTGAGCTGAACAAAGCAACTCTGCTTCAAAATGTAAATATTATTAATATCGTGTCTTTGTTTATCATTTTGCATATCTATTAAGAATATAACAAAGCATCACATGTGGTAATGTGTAAATTGTTAGCAGCTGCATGACTTTGCCTTGTAGCGTGAATAAAGAAATTGCATCATCATGCAAGTGCACTTGATTTTTCACTTAATATACTTGACACTCAACCTGAGCTAAGCTGCAGCAGCTTGCAGAAATATTATACAAATCCTGTACTGTAGTGACGCAACTTACCTTTTCGCTGCACCCCATTAGCATGCCACACTCAGCAGCAGACTACCGAGAAAACCTTTCAGCTGAGCTCAAGGCATTAACTGCAAAGGATTGTTAGTGCTTTGCTGACGCATCAAGCCAGCAGCTGAAAGTAGAACAAATGTGAATTTTCCCTCAATAACTTTTACTTTATCTTTCTTTTAAAAGGCTTCGCCATCGTTCAACTCGCTAGAAATCAGCATATTGGCAAAGAATGTTTGAGAAGCTCATATTCACTCTATCAAGGCTGACAGACAATTAAGTAAGCAGAGAGCGTAGCCGAATGCTGGAATACATAACTGGAACTTAGACAATCCACTGCCCCAACATGGATTTCGAAAAAGTCAAGCATAAAGCGCAGAACTTCACAAATGATCTCATAGAATAAAATAATATGCACAATTCGTTTTTAAGCTGCACAACTGGCCATCGCATGACAACGCAGTCAATTAGCTTAACTTCAATGCGAGTGTTTCTTTAAAGTGAGCGTGAGCGTAACTGATTAGAGATGTGTGCGATGCAGCAACGCAGATCCCCTGAAGCTTTACATGCGACATGTCGATGCATAAATTTATGACTTGCACAAGCGCCAACTGAATCAAAACTAGTTTTAAAAATACATCTAAAAGACAATAGAAAGACAAACATGAACACGAATACGAACACAAACATAAACAGAACACATAAACAACAACAGACGACGCCTGGACTTACATCAAAGCCATCAAAGCCGAAACTAATGCCAAGCTGAGCGAAAGCTGATTAAAAAGTGTTCGAAGCCAACTGAACAGAAGCATGAAGCACAAGACACGAGACAAGAGGCACGGGCAAGTGGGAATGATGCACACACACATGCACACGCAGAACCAATTTCAATCTAATGAGCCTCGTTAGACGGTAACAGCCACGCAAAGCAGTGCAGCCGGCACGTGGTCCTCAGTCCCTTGTTTGCATGCAGCTGGGACTTGCCTTGGCTTTGCTTGCGCTCGTCTCTGTGTGCTATGCTGCTCCCTTACATACATATGTATGTGTGTAGCCGAGATTCTAATTGTGGTTGGCTAATTGTAGCAGTACCTATAAAGCCAAGGTGCACGCGAAGACATGTGGCAGTGCAGGCACAACTCCGTGCCGCGCATGTTGCAATGCAGCACTCACGTGCAACAGGGAAACCCAAGAAGCCAGGCAGACGTTTACCGTTATCATGTCGCCGATGTCATTGTCATTGTCGTTGTTGCAGCCTTTTTCTTTGAGTTTCTACAAATTTCGTTTGCATAATGCTTGCGCAACTTCTGCCACTGTGACTGCCGTCGTTGTCGCCATTGCTGGCATTGCTGCTGCTGCTTTTCTGCTGGCATTGCGACTGCGACTGCGACTGCTGCTGCTGCTGCTGCTGATTCCGCTTCAGCTGTTCCTGTTGCTGCTTGAGTTACTTTCGTCTGCCGACAACACTTGTTGATGTGGCTGCTGCTGTTGTTGCTGCTGCTGTTGCTGTTGCTGTTGCCTTTGCATATGTCGTTGCTGTTGCTGCTAACGGCAACGTCGACTGCACTTAACGACGCATATCATTGTCACTTTGTGGCAAAGTTTTTCAATCAATTTTATATGAAAACTTTTCACATTGAGTTGATGGCCATGAATGTCGTTCGACAACACGGCGTATGAGTTATGTGCAGAGCATTGCTGCTCCTCCTGTGCATGCCATATGCCTTATGTCGTCCGTCGAGCGCCGTATGCCGTGTGTCTATGATAAGCTCAGTTTATCGCCATTTGAAAATAATTCAATTTAATTATCCCTTTGGCATTTCCTTTTAATGTGTTAATTGTGTCGGCATTTGAGCATGCGGTGAAGTCTGCGGCACAAATGGCATTTAAATTAAAATTCCATTCCCCGCGGCTTCATAATGAGATTAAGCTTAGATGAACAGAATATTTTATTACAATCTTTTATTTTATTGCTTTCACTTCAAATAGCGCAATCGGCTTCGGCATGTCTACTTGCAGATTTGCTTATTTAAAATTATTTCAATATTTAATTAACATCCGTTGTTTTTATTTTGTGGCAGAGGACACGCAAAACGAAGCCTATTGCCTCTTTCACAGCCACTATTATAGTCTGTGAAAGGTAAACAAAAGCTAATGCTGTAGATAAGGTATGGAGAATTGTAAGGGGCACCAAACACTTTTTTGAATAACCTTTCTTTTTCATCTAATAATATGAAACAAAAAGTTTACCCAATTGCGTCACATAGTTTCTGACTGGATTAACAAAAAATCCAATATATAAATATACATATGTATTTACGAAGTCTCAAGGAATGGAGGTATTTTTCTATAACTCAGTCTGACAGCTCAATACAAACGAAGAAAAGACATTAATTTTATCTAATGCAGTTTCCGTAGAAGTTATTTAATTCCAAATTTCACCTAACGTAATATTGTAATATTATCAAATTGATAAATCCATTTATCCACTATTTCTATTATGAAATGCCATTCACAATTGCATTACATAGAATGCTCACTCAAAGCGCAGCAAAAGGACACACTCAACACTCGAAGATTCCGCTTACTTCTGGGAAAAATGTTTACTTTATTTGACAACCTTCTTGCCATTTGGAATTCTATTTCTGTTAAACAACTGACGTCAAAGTAAGTTGATTCTTTTTGTGTTGGCAGTAAACAGCAACAGAGTCCTTACATTGCCTTTGCCTGAATGTAAGCATTCCACAGAAAAGCTCATGGTCCTAAGGTCAAGATACGTTTCTCACGCCAACTAAGCAATCAAAAATCCATCTTTATCAAATAAACATAAAATGTCTGAGCAATGATATTCGAGTTATGCGGCTGCAGACATTTTGCCTCAAATGGCAGCGCATTGAGGCAATCAAAACGTTGTCAGCATTTGCATCTGAATGCAAACGATTTGCGGCGATGCCAAGTGCAAATGCAGGATTCGGTATTTGCCGCAAATACCTTGGCGCAGATTCCTGCCTTGGATTTGTGCACTAACTGGCTTTCCATCGAACGACGTTCGATGCATAGCAGGTATGTCCTTTATGGCAATTCAATAAAAAAGCTAAATTGCTGCAAAGCGAATTTGATAAAAGTTGAATTCTGAGAAAGTGTTGAAAATTCAGGAATGCTTCCGTCAACCTTGTGGCATATAAGCAGCTCAGCTTGGCAGCAATTGCAAATTAAAATGGGAAATTGGGAAATAAGGAAATAAGGAAATGTGGCACATAGGAATTATAAAATGTTAAATTATGCTTCCGTTATAACTTAAGTGTTTCATTTTCAATAACAATAGCACAGCAACAACAATCCGAACAACAAATCAGCTTTCAGCAACAATGGCAAATGAAAGGAGACGCCGTTTTCAACACCTGTCAAGTGTTCCCACATCCACGTGCTGAATTGTTGTTTCATATTCTTGCAGCCTTGCCTGTGGATTTTACGTTTTAATGCTTCGTTACAAGTGTTGTTGCAAATGTTGCACATTGCCCTTGTGGCTTAATAAGCCACACACACACACATCCACACACCCACGCACACACACAGACTGGCGTCTACTCGGCAGCATATAAAGTGCCTCTCGCCTCTGACTTGGCTTTTAGCATCGCAATCAGACTTCATCGGTATTACGAAAACAATGAAACTGTTTCTCTTCCCTCTTTACTCCTCTCGCCCAATCTCTTGCTCTCTTACGCTCACACTCGTTCTCTCACTCGCTGTTGCTTCTTAGTTGGCACAATAAATAAAAGTTTTGCCGCTTTGCCGATTGCAATTGCAAACATTTCCCATCATCTTCTTCTTATTCTTCTGCAGTCTTTTGTCGCTGAAGCGTATGTTGGAAAAAAAAATTTTAAAAATTATAAAGAAAAGCAAACAGAACGATGTAGGATGAAGTATTATGCAGCATATAGAAGGAAGTGCATATATAATAGAAGAACAGCCAGAACGTGTAACGGTTAATTAATCTTGCTCACTTGCCATTTGAAAAATCATGTTTTATATTTTATGTAACTTTATTTTTATATTTTTTTCCCCGTTTTTTGCATTGTTTGCTTTCGTTTTTATTGTATTCGATGACTTGATAAATTGCAGGATAAAGTTTTCTCCTTCCATATTTTACGGGATTTAAAAATTGACTTATGCAACGTTGCGTATGCGTAACGTTAATTAAGAAATGTTCGTTTAAGGTACGTGACAATCGAAAAGCGCCCTGCAACACTCATAAAAGGTCAACATACTCGTACTCTTTTTGGCCAGAAATTCCTAACAAAAGCTTTTTGCTCGTGTTTTCGCAACGCGAAATTTGTTTGTTGACAGTCACCGTCGACAGAAAGGATCTTCCACTTGGCTGGCTACAAAACCCACAAACGCAATTTCCCGCTGCGACGTAAAAGCCTCAACTCGTGGCGAGGGTATCACGTTATCAGCCTACGTCTGATACACTGAACGAAAATATCAATTACGATTTCTAATTAAGAGACGATGGGTAAGCGAATTCTTTTATATATCCAAATTATTTATTTTCACTAATCATGTTATATTTATGGACAAATTCAAAAAAATTAAACAGTTCTTCAAAAATAAGTTTACTTGACTAACTAAGACCATTCTATGTTCTTAAGTAAGGAAGTAACTTGAATTTTGACTTGAACTTCTAAGCACTGGCTCAGAGTATCTACAGAACCAATTGCTTATATACCCATCCTTACCAACATTTTCATTTAATTTCAACTTTACAGAAATATTTTTCATTACAGCAACACTGAAAAAAACTCTTAGATTTATAGTCTTCAAACGATGATCTGCAAATGTCATTGTTAGGCAATATATATAGACAAATGATAAATAATGCATTCTTCGAAATAGAACACGGTTCAGTATATTTTCTTTGCTTACTTGGCAAAGACAATTTTTATTTAACTGTTGCATTGATGTTGCTAATCCATGAGTAGAGATCAATGGAAAGATGGCATCTCTTGCCTGGAGTACCGAGCCAAGCCTGATTAGAGCTTAGAGCAGAAGATCGACTGGCTGCTGGCAGTGTCCTATGTCCTCACTGCACAAGGATTACCTGAAAGGCGGTGACAATATTCCATGTGATGAAATATAAGGTTATTCATGCCCAAAATTTATGCAACTGCACACTTGATAAAAGTGTCATGTCCTTGTCATGAATAATTAGAACTCATTCATGAAGCTCGAAACCGCGGCTCGATTGTGCCAAGCATTTTCCGTTTATTGTTTCATAAAAGTTGAAGGCGAAGGTTGAAAATGTTAAACCAAGCCAATAAATTTCATTCGCCGAAAAGTTAAATTGCGCAGATATGTTGTTGTTGTTGTTGTTGTTGTTGTGGTTGTTTAATTTCCAATTGCGCAAAACGCGACATTTTTATACGCCTTTGGTGGCTCATCCTTTAGCAATGTACATGACAACGTTTTGGTGAAACATCATTTGTTTTTCGCACAGTACACGCTTCGCTTTTTTCGCTTCTTCTCACGCTTCCCTTGCTTTTCCTTTTTTTTTTTTTGTTTTTTTTTTTTTAGCCAGCAGGCGCATAACTCTTATTGCTACATACATGATTTAAGTTAAGCTGAGCTGTGCTGAGCCGAGTCGAGTCAAGTCGAGTCGCGTCGAGTCGAGTTGAGTTGGGTTGGGTTGAGTCGAGCAGAGCTGCTTGGCATTTTAGCGCACAGTAACGACATCGACCACAGCCACGGGCTCGACAAGAGCAGCAGCAACGTCGGCAGCAACACTTGCCCAGAAAATTACGTATACGTCGTGTTCACCGGTACTTGGTGCAAAAAAAGCAAGCAACAAAAAATGCGAAAAAATTAAAAACGCGCAAAAGAGAAAGAAGAAAAACAAATGAAAATGCAAATGCCTCTCGCTGCGCACTTTGTTGTGTATGTGCCTATTTGAGTATATGTGTGAGTGTGTCAGAGTGTTTGTGTGTGTGTAGGCCATGCACGCGCGCGCTTTCATCACATCACATCGCATCTGGTATCTGATGTCGCATGTCGTATGCATTTCAATAGCAGCAGCATATCCAGAGGATTTTCATACAAATGGCCACAAAACTTTATTATCCTTGCAGCGTAATGTGACAGTGTTCCGGTGTTCGTCCTGTTTTTCGCATTGCCCATCTGCGCCTTAAGTTCTACGGATGCATACAACGTTTTAAAACAACCTATATTCGCGTTTTTATTGCAAGCAAATTGCTATTCCTTTCTATTTCTCAATTGCATGCCACATCCCCTGGACCCCCTCTCTCGCGCACCTTATAGCATAATAACACAGCATGGCATCTTATGTATTTGCTTTCAATATATTGTTTAAAACATATAATACATTTCTTGCTTTTGCTATTGCCTTTACTTCCCCTGCTCCTGCTCCTGCTGCTGTTGCTGTTGTTGTTGTTGTTGCTGTTGCTCCTGCTGCCACTTTAATGGCACAATGCGGCACAGTTTCTGTACGGATTTGCTGTGTTCAAAGTACATAAATATCTGCTTTGTTTGTTTCCACTTTGCAACAGCCCGCATTAACAACAACAACAACAACAATAATAGCAATGGGTGACTAAATTATAATACAAAAGCGACAACAACAACAACAAAAACAATCCATGGTCACAATACGCGCATATCCCAAAAAATTTGCATAACAACTTTCACTTTCGTGTTAGTGTTCGTGTTCACGTTCACGTTCACGTTCACGTTCACATTCATGTTCGTATTCGTGTTCGTTTTCGTTTTGGTTAGCTTTTGTTGCTTGTGTTCTTCTTACAAAGCTGCGCATCTGTTGTTTTATCTTTATTCCTGCTGTTGCCTTTGTATTCTATTTTCCATTTTCCTATTTGTGCGCAATGGCAGCATAGCCACAGCCGCAGCCCCCTGGGCACGGAACCACTAACTGCCAGCGAGAACAAGGCAGACACAGACACCAAATACCTCAGCCAATAATACATGGACGGGTAAAAGTATTCGTACACTCGAGTATTCGATACAGTGCAGTACGATGCAGTGCTGAGCTACAGAGCTGTGGCAGAGGACTGGGGGGAGGCGCAGAGTAAGTCGCTTAGCGCTGAATTACTTTATTTTGGTGAAACTGCTTTGAAATTTTGTTCTTTTCATTCGTATTCGCTACACGATTTGTTCGCGTGTTTTTCTATAGGTTATTTCGTTTTCGCACGACAAGTAATGAAATGCCATAATTCTGCATAAATTTTCGATTTATGCGATTTGTGTTCTTTTATTTGTATTTCATTCTCATTGCTTGGCCATAAATTCGCAGGTTGCGTTTTCACACACCGTAAAACTTGGGCAATGAAAATTTAATTTAATTTTCACGCTACGCATTTTCACATTAAATATGCATCACACACACTACACTGTGTAGTGTAGTGTAGCGTAGTATAGTGTAGTGTAATGTGCTGATTAAATAAACTTCTACATTTTGTAATTGGGCATTAGGTATCCGTAATAATTGTCTAGACTTTACCTTTACATCTTGTTAAGTGGCTAATTTAATGAAGGTACAACGCAATTCCTTAATAATTAATTGTCCCTACTCAAATGCACAGAGCAGCCACAGGAGTGTCTCCGTGGGTTGCCATTTTTGCCTGTTCCAGTTGGCAACGCATTCAGTGCATTCTGCTGTAGAATTACCGGAGAACGTCTAACTGTCGCGTGCAGCCTTAGAGCAGATTAAAATTTCTGATTAATCTTAAATTTTCATGCCAGATAACATCAAAATGTTTCCTCCTTACATAAAGCAAATTTATTTTTGCCGGCATACATAAAAATTACATACTGATAAAATCAAGTTGTGGAGGTTTTCTTTTGCTTTTACTTTTTTTTTGTTATTTTTTTATTTTTTTTTTTTTTTTTTTGTTTTCTTTCCATTATGTGTCGCATACAATTTTATCCTTCCTCACTGAAGCATATGATTATGAAGTAACGAAGATGAGGCACACAGTGCACGTGAGACACGAAAGCACATTTTTATGTGTCCTCAAGCAATTTGACTCAAACACGAGAACATGAGTTGGGCCTAGCGTCTGAGCCAATTTCCCTTTAAGCCTGTATGGGAATATGCAATAAATGTTGTTTAATTTTTAGCGTCTGCCCGCTTTTTCCCACATGGCTGTCTACCAAATTCTTAATGTAACATTAGGTTCATACAACGACGAAAACTCATCCGTTAGCCAACTAGGCAAGGTAAAGTGTATGTGAGAGTTTCAACTTAAAAATACTTGCCTGTCGGTGCAGTTCTGATATACACCTTTCTAATCGAACCTCTTTGCCAGTACACAGTGTGAGAACACAGACAAACTTCAAGGTAAATACTCATGTTGTCTACTATCAGACACTCGACTAAAGTTGATACTTCAATTGTTTGAGTCATGTATAGAAACAAAGTTCAATGGTATAATGCCCACAGAAAACTTCGTACGTAGAAGTTCTAATTAAACCGAGCTCCTTATAACTTTCACCCGCACTCACAGATAAATCATTCATCTATAGTAAATATTTATTATTTAGTAATTTTGCGAACAATTTTATTCTGCTCTCATATACGACAATTGGATGCAATTGAATTTGCTTTAAAACTCTTTCGCAGCAAATTTTTTTAAATTTCGCGATTTCATTTTTTTTTTCTACACTCCTTTCTTTCTTCAGTATGCTTTTAGCCTTTTTCATATACATATTTTACATTGCTACTTCAGCAACATGAGCTTTTCTGCAATTTGCCCTTAAGTGTCGTCCACAGTGTAGGTGTGGACCTTATGTCATATAAGCAACCTACACTAGCCAAGGGTTAACTAAAGCAATGTGCAATGAAAAAAGTTACTCATGCAAGAGTAGCTTTGCTTTGCTTAAGGACACCTTCATGTGATATTTTCAACATAAAGTGCGCAAGTTACAAAATGCAAAAAAAAAAAAACAATTTTCACAAATTTCTTGTGCAGTTTGACATTAACTTGATGTACACTAATTGCTCAGACTGCAGCGGCACACATCTGTTTTCATTTAAAATCCTTACCTTCTGCAAGAATTTCAAAAGTTTGCAAACCAAAAATGCAAAGAGCCTTAAGGCTTACTGGGACAACACAAAAAAAAAATGGAGACAAATGGCACTAAGGCTACAAGTCCTTGAACTCAAAAAACGCACAAATGAATGAAAACCATAAACAAAAATAAAAAATGTGACATCCTTAGTCAAGCTGTGCTTAAACAAACTATGCAAAGAACGTAAATAAATATCATCCCAAAAAAGCTGAAATGGAAAAATGTGCAATTACAAATCACAAAAACAGAGAGTAGCCTAACGAAGGTCCTAAAACCAAGTGACGCAATAATAAAAACAGATGCGCGACCACAACTAACATTGAACTCTCTCTCTCCTCTCTCTCCCTCTCTCTATTGTTACTTGTATCTGTCTGTATACTCGAAGCTGACTCAAGATGCGGCTGCTGCTGCTGCTGCTGCTTATGTGCCTGCATTGTTTTTGTTGCCTTGACGCTTGAATTTAGAGTCTCTTTTAGCATAACTCAAACTATTTTAATATACAACAGCAATGACAACAACAACAACAACAACATTTGCGTTGCAAGCACTAAGCGAAAGTTTCAAAACAACTTACATATTCCTGCCGCAGCATCCATCGAGCAGTAGCAGCAGCAGCGGCAGCAGCAACGGCAGCAAATCCAACTACGCAGAGAGAGCAAAGCTCGAATGAACACAAAAGAAAACTAAATTAAAATTGTTGGACTGCGCTTAAATTACAATAATATGGCAACGCGATTTAAGTTGTTTTGATGCATGGCAGCCGCTGAGTCCAATAAGTGTCAGAGCGCACTCGCGCACGAACAGGCGACGAAGCGGCGGCGAGCGCCGATGAACGTCCGACCGAGCGATCGACCGACCGTCGCCATTGTGCAGCGAACTGCCAACGTGTGTATAATTAAAGTTAGCTGCTTGTGCTGCACATTTGATTTTCAACGTCAGTCAACTTTTGCACTAATTGTCGCGAGTGTTGGCAACGCCGACGCTGTTACAACTCTCTGAACTATGTCGAACAAACTGACGGCAACTGCGCAAAAGTTGCAGCCAAGGCCAGAACAGTGCAGCTGTCGATTTATGACTTTATTATTATGAATGCCATTGCAGCACATATTCTTTATGAATTTTCTTCTTCAATATTTTAATGTTTTTATTTTTTGATGTGAAACATCTTTAAGCTCGCTATAGTGAAATGAAATATTAGCGTAACTTCAAGCTCCAATTAGATTTAACACGTTAATCTTAAATACATAATTAAGCCAGGCTCACTGGCTCTGTGGTAAGGGCACTTTGCATCGCAATTGTTGAGCGTGAGTTCAAAATATTGTCGAAAGCCATTTCAATTGTTGTTTACAATCAATGCATCAATGCATGTCATTCAAATTTTGTAAGAGACATATGAAAATATTGAAAATTTATGTGTTTACTTACATTTAAATTGAATATATTATTTATGTCTCTCTATGTATATGATTCATATAAAGCAGCTATTGAACAATGCATGTTTCACATCAACCTAAGCTTTGCTTAGCCAAACATACACTTTTTTTTTTTTTTAACACGAAGCTATATTCGGCGAAAATGTAAGCTAAAGACAAACATAAGCTTTAAATAAACGATAGACATGACACTTGTGCCTCAAGCTCCAACCAAGTGGGCAGCAGTTGCATAAACTGTCACACAAACTAAAATTAAGGAGTTAAAATGACAAAGTATACGAACACACCTACATAAATTAAAACATATATGTATATGTATATATATGACCAATATACAATCAATAGTGCCAGTATAGCAGCCATGATTGCTGGTTTTGTTGCTGCAACAAAAACAGCCACAAGCCACAGCAAATTCAACAACTACTTAGCCATGAAAACGCATTCAGTAATCCCCAGGGTAACATAAGGCTGCGGCCAACACTTTACCATGCACTGGCTGTGATTGAATGAATGATAGATGCCAGCAGTTATCCACAAAAAATCAAACACATGTTTGCCTGAATAAGCAATTTTTAATGTTGCATACATTACACAAGAGTGAACCAAGCCAACTTGACAGAAAAACGGTACATTGGCGGCATAGAAAAAACATGTTTATTTAGTCAATCTGACGAACTCAAACTTTAGGCACAATTGCATTGATAACATTGATTTTTATGCTGTCTTTCTCTTTATTATTATTGGTCTAGGTTACAAATTCTAAAACGAAAACAAACAATACAAATATTATTATCATTACTCTATAGACTGATTCATGTTGAAAACCACTTCAATTGCTTAGAATGTTAATTTACTTTACAGAAGTTATAACTTTTGTGTACTTACTCATATGACATACATATATACATGATACGATTCATACACGTATATTGGAGAATTAACATTTCAATAGCATAACTTACTTGTTCTATTCTATTTCTCCCTAAGTGACTTTATAAAAATGTTTTTGTTTATAAACGTAAAATCTTAATTAATTTAAAATAATTAAAAGAAGCACATTTAACGGTTTAAATACAGATGCAGTTGACTTACATAAATATTAAATCAATATAACATATTTCTTAACTTATAAATATTCACCTCATTTTATATTATTTAAATTTCTTATTTAAAATCTCAGTTTGTAATGCCTTCGTTACTTAGGATTATTTGTTGTTTGTTTAGCTTATTACTTATTATTTATATTTATTTCTTTTCTATTTTATTTCTTTTCTATTGTATTTTTAAATAAATTTTAATATATATATACCTTTTATTTTAGTTTATTTGTAGCATGGATCAAGTGCAAAACATCTACCTAATTTGTCCTTTCAATATTGGCTGATATCCGCTCTAATAGTTTTTTCATCCAGATACTGATTCAGCCTTCCGCGGTCCACATAACGCACTTTCACGCGCATGCCCTCATTTATCGCTTTGGCTTTCAGTGTATCATGTAATAGAGTTCCCATGAATCCCGTTATAGGCATCGTGAGATCGATTTCTGCATCCTCGGACATCTGAAAGTTCAAGCCAATCAGCCAGATGGAGCTGTACGGTGCGTCTATTTTGATGGGACGTGGAGGAGGATGCATTAGCCGCAGGTATTCATACTTCTCAGGATTCAAACGAGCTGCCACGACGCGAGGAACGTTTTGCAAGTTGTTGACAAGCACATGCAGACGCGGTTTCACCCAATCATCCCAGATTAAGTGATCCTTTTTATTGCTTGCCGATGTCTTTATAACAACGTAGTGCATGTACTTATTAAAAAATGGAAACTTGCGGAAAAACTTTTTCCAAGTTGCTTTACCCAAACGTATCAGCGTCACGATGGCCCAACCGCCAATGAATTGGGTGCGTATCAGCTCAGCAGTTTCCTTGGTTAAATTCGTTGTGGTGTTATACTCCGGATACATGGGCGTCATAACCGGCATCGAGTGCGGTCTATCCAAATGAAAGTCACTGGGGTCCCAGGATAGTAACTCCGCGCCCGTATCGCTGCACGGCTTCACCTGCACCGGATTGCACCAATCCCACTTGGTGTAGACAACGAAGAACTCGCTAACCACTTTCGACGCAGTCGCATGGGGCAAACTCATGCAAATGCGCGCCACCATAATCGCCCATGTGATGCAGCCGAAAAATCCCAACGTATGCGAATAGATGCCACGCCCTAGAAACGGGGGAAAAAAAAACGAAAAAAATTAATTTGAAAATGTCAATGTCGCCTGCATTTGCACACTTACTCCTCGCCCACAGTTTAATAGCGCGCAGCGCAAGAACAAACGTCTTCTCATTCGGCACTAGGCCCAACAATTCTTCAGTTGTGAGATAATAGTTCAAGCTTCGTATCGACAAGATATCCATATCACGGTACATGTTTCTGTCGGTAAGGTCCACCCGGTATGTGACCTCTTCAAGTGGCACACGTGCAAAGAACAAGTCGACATTGATGCCACAATATTTAAACTTGATTACTGGCATCTCGCTGTCCTTCAGCCGGCGACACTTCGTGAGACCGTCTTGGGAGCGCAGCAAATGGTAAAAAGTGCCATAGAAATCGTCCGCTTCGACGTGTTGCGGCACAATGCAGACCACATCCATAACATCGTCATATAGACCAGCACCAAATGCGTACGACCCGAAGATGTGCAGACGACCACCTTGATCTTCCACGTCGTCCACGGACATGTCGGCATCAATGCCGGCATCCTTTATCCACTCCGCTGCCAGTGAATTCAAATGCTTGAGGATCGCTTTACGCGTCATAGCATCGCTGTCTGTTTCATAGACGCCATAGCTCTTGAGTGTCGATTTCAGATTCAAGGTACTCCGGATTTCTTCGGGAGTGGGTCTTGACTGGGCAAACGACTGATGTTGGCCATGGAACATGCGAAGAAGATCGAATGCTAGTTCCATTCTTTACGTACTCCGTGTACTCTCTCTCTCGATCTCTCTCACACAAAAAGTTGGACTATTCCAGGCGTTTTATATACGTATATAAGGGTATATAAAGAATATATACTACGTATTATTACGTAAAGTTTTATTTTTCTTTTTCGTCTTATTTCGAGCAGCCGGTAAATCGCTTATGTAGGCAATCAGTTCCGCTAATTAACATAAAATGTTTCTATGAATTATTAAAAATTCATTAATAATCTTGGCTAGAAAAGTAACAAAATAAATATTTCGATATGATGTGAGTAAATTTATATGGACTATCGCACAAAGTTAGACAAAAACTAGAAAGGCAGGGCTATAGTCGGGCGTAACCGACTATAGAAAACCCTGTACCGAAGCCAAAACTTAATATATTTTTTTGTTGCTTTAATATTTTGTATTCATTATGTAAGGATATCTCAAGAAAAAAAAATTTTTTTTTTGTAAAAGCCATTTTTCGGCCGATCGTTCCTATGGAATCTATATGTTATAATGCACCGATATTTATCATATTTAGGAATATGATTTGAATTTACTTAGAATCAATAAATCCAAAATTTCGTAACGATATCTTAATAAACAAAAAAGTTTTTCTCAGTAAATGTTGTTTTTCGGCCGATCCTTCCTATGGCAGCTATATGTTATAGTAAACGAATATTTATAATATTGGGGAATATTATTAGATATTACTTAGAATTGATAAATCCAAAATTTGATAACGATTGCTTAATATACAAAAAAGTTTTTCTCAGTAAATGTTGTTTTTCGGCCGATCGTTCCTATGGCAGCTATATGATATAGTGAACCGATATACATAATTTTTAGATATGTGATTGGACATTAGGTAAAACAATTAAATCCCAAATTTGGTAAACATATCGTAAAAAATAAAGCGGTTTTTGTTACTAAATATGGCTTTTCGGCCGATCATTCCTATGGCAGCTATATGTTATAGGTTGAATATCGAAAAAAAAAATAAACTCGTTATGCCTATGTATTAGGAGAGTCTTCGTCCCAAATTTGGTGGTTGTAGGTCTTACCGTTTCCGAGATCCGTGCGTTCATACGGACAGACGGACAGACGGACAGACGGACATGGCTATATCGACTCGCCTTTCGATGCTGATCAAGAATATATATACTTTGTGGGGTCTGCCACGCCTCCTTCTGCCTGTTACATACATTTGCACAACTTTAATATACCCTTTACCATTTTTTGGTACAGGGTATAATGAGTGGTGTACCTTAAAGCAAATGCCTTTAAGGATGAGCCATGCACTTGTAGTTTTGCCATTTATTAATTAACTGCACTTAGAAGATATGTTTCATGTCTTGGTACAACAACAACAACGACTACAAGAGCGTGTAACAAATATTTATAAAAATAAAAAAAAAATACAAAATTTTCTTTTTATCCTACCACGAAACATTTTCAAGCGCTTAAGAAGTTAATTGAAATTTAATGAAGTATGCTTTGCAAAAAAGTTCGTTTCCGCTGACTTTGACTTGGTTTCACTTAACTTGGTTGGTTTCGTTTGTTAAGTCTCGTTACGGCTCACTTGGCTCGTCCTGTCTTGTCTTTTCTTGTCTTAGTTTGTCTTGTCGCGGCTTGGCTTTGGTTTCATTTTGTTTCGTTACCTTTTGCTTGGTTTATTCCGGTTTTTGTCAAGGACACCGATTGTGTAAGCCTTAAGCCGCATTTAAGCTCAACTAAGACAAGTTGTGAGCGTTCAAGTGTCATTAGTCGACATTTGAATAAATAGTTGCAGCATGAAAATCCCAAAAAGCTCAAAACTTTTACGCAAATTAATACACAGCACTAAGCCGACTAACGAAGAGTCAGGCACAGCCTTGGGCTGTGCGTGAGTTATTTAAATTTTAATCACATGGGCTTTGGACAATATTTCCTTTTTCTTAGTTTTCATTTCTGTAGAAAAATATTTAAAATGCAAACAACGACAAAAGCAAGAAATAAATGTAAAAAAAAAAAATAAGCAAAGTAAAAAAAAAACAATGTGTCGTACATGCAATACACAATTCAATAAAATTTCGATTACTTTGCCAATGCATAAATTTTCTAGCACTCCTTGTGATGACAGCAGCAAAAGCCAACGCCAAAGAAAAAGCAAAAGTAAACGCAAAGCCAAAGCGTAAAGCAATTAAAAAATTTGCATAAGCAACAATGCTGAGTGAGCGAGAGCAACTGCAGAGCCAGCAAGCAACAACAACAACATCAAAAAAATCGCAGCATACAAAACACATAGCACGACTGCAAATAAAGTTTAGCCTTGACTACATACTCTTCTATTTTTGCAAGTTTTACAAGATTGGCAAAAATGTTGAACAGATTGGAACAACACAAAGCAACTGACAGTCGAGCTTGCGACAAACGAACGAAGCCGTCACTACTTCATATGCCTTTAAAACAAAACTCAATTATGGCATTATTAAAACGAAGTCACTGCTGCTTTGGCTCCTGTTGCTGCTGCTACTGCAGCTATTCTCCAGACACGCTGACGCGTTTAGCTTAGCGAGCTCACCCGGGAGTTGTTAAACTGCAATAAACGCGACAATGATAAACTTCATTAGTTATCACATTTCGCCGACAGAGTGGCCAGCTTAGGGTGCTGCGGTTAGTCCTAATTCGTTTAAATGTGGCTAATTAAGTGTTTATCTCGTTATTGCTTGTTCTACAAGAGTGTGAAATGAAAATTAATGAAATGAGAAGACAGATAACGGTCACGAAAGCACAGCAAGAACAGCAACAGAAGCTTAATCAAAACGTTAAATATATACTCAGCTATGTGCATATATAAAATGATATCAATTGCATATTGTAGAAGTTTTTAAGTAAAAAAAATATTGACACAACGGAATCCAAAAATATATAAAAAGAAAGAATAGTTGCGTTAAGAATGGTGCATCAAAGGGTTTTTGCAGATGATTTCTTAGATGAGTAAAAAAATTTGTAATAAAAGAAAAAATCATTTAAAACTACAATTTTTGTCAAAGCCAGTTAAAAATGATCACAGGGAAAAACACTCGAACCTTTATTTGGCAAGAAACCATCATAACTCTTTTTCGCATTACTCTGTAGGTAACTAATCAAGATTGCTACACTTATTTATTATTTCACAAAATAACTTACTGATTTCTGTTTTTCTATAGTTTAACCCGTTCGTTATTTTTTTTTTTTTTGTGTCTTAATTACAAACGTACTACTTTATATGGTTTATTGCTTAGTAATATCTTTATTATATAAGTTAAAAACTGTAAAACTTCACAATTTTGGAATTCTCTTTTAGTCAAGAAAGTTTATTTATTTTGTCTTTAGATCCTGACTGTAAAAAGGCAATTATTAAACTGAGTGCATAACCATCGCAAGTCAGGGAAGTGTCTACTGCACTGCGATAGCATAGAATTTCACCACGATCTTATTACGCTGCCTTTCGCTCTTTTCTTCTTTCGTTGTACATTATTCTACAAAAGCTAAGTTACTCTACAGTCGTTTGGTGCTGAGAAGTCTCCAAATCCGTTGTTTTGTTGTTGTTGAGCCTGTGATTTATTACCAGGCAATTTAATTCTCCTAAATAATGCGGTTCTTTCTGCTGCCGCAGAGAGAAGTAATGTACGTAGGCCAAGTGTTGGCTCTGTTAGCAGCTGTGTGCTTCAAATAACCAAATGCCGCTTAATAAGCCAACTGAGTTTAATTACTTAAAATAATTGTGTACAAATTGCCACAGTTACCATTGACTCGTATTACAAATTGAATATCTGCACTTTAGGCGTTCTTTCACATTTCATTTGTCACAATAACCAAAGTAAATCACAAGTTTGCTTTGTTGGCGTCCTTGCCAATTAAATTGCTGACGTTGCCATTTCACAATGCTCGTTATCATTAGCGTTAACAATCGACAGGACGCCATCAACAATTCGATTACTCAAGAAATAAAATAAAAAAAAATAAAAACAGGCACGACCGCCGCTTCTATTAATTTTCATCATATCCAATTTTCTTATTGACTGATTGATGCACAGCATAATAATAAGGATAATAAGTCCAAAAAATAAATGTTACAAAATGAAAACCAAAAATTAAATTAATAATCTTCTTAATGAAAAAATTATAAGTTTAGCGTTTAACTTGTTATCTTTAATTTATTTAATTTCTGCAGCAACCAAAAACCGTCGGCCAACCTTTTTTTCAGCTTAAGAGAAAGTTGCAAAAAAATGGCGAATTTTGGCAGAAAGTCCTAAAGAAAAGTTGGAAACCATATTAGGCACTTGTATGAAGTAGCCAGAGTATAATAAAAAAATTGTTAACAAGTGCAGAAAATTAAATTATTTTTAATATACCCTTGAAATGCTTAAAAACAAGAAACGTGCCTAATGCGTGATAACTTTAATGTAACAGAATTGGCCATAGAGCAGACTTTAACTGCGCATTAATTTTAATGCCATTTTATAGCAAAAACACATGTAGTTACTTTAAATTGTGTTTAAAAAGAAAACAAAAAAAAAAAAAAACATAAAATTCATTATCTTCACTTTTAATGAGACAAAGCGCCATAGAGCAGACATGCACGAGGATGATGGCCACGGGCATAGGAGCATCGAGTCAACAGCAAAACCCTTAAAAAAATATGCAAACTTTTGTAGAGCAAAATATTGACTATAATTAAAAATTGTGTCCCTACTGTCAAATGCTTAAAAAAAATTATACATGGGCTGCCTTCGAAAAAAATTAAACTTTTATAGGACTTAAAAAAGAGGCAATCACAAACAACAAAGTGTGCAAGTCAACGTTTGACAAAGGAAAAATCAACAAAAATCGAATTATGCTCTTTTATTAAAAGACCAATTTCTTTTTCAATTTTTGTCTTTTTTTCTCACTTGCTTCTCTCACATTGCGCCTCCATTATTTTTTTTTGTTTTCTTTCGTTTACTTTATCGTTTACTTTTTTTTTTGTTTAACTTAGCAAGTTTTCGCAAAATTTATGAAAAGAAAAGCAAAAAATCAAAACGAAAAACAATATAAATCAAAACTTGTACAAGCGAAGGTAATAGCAGTAACCGATGCACTCTTACCATGGATCAAAGCATGGCAACTGCAACAGCGTGCCAGAGAGTGTGTAGTAAGAGCATATGGAACTCGTAACTCACCTCAGAGCTATTGCAACAACAACAACAACTCAAGAATAAGACTAAATGCATAGAACCACAAACTCCGGCATATTCACAGCCAACGGCAGCGTCAGAAACTTCTGCACTTACAGTTATGAGACATGCAAGCGAAGAAATGTGAAAAAGAGACAGAGGAATACAACAAATAACAAATATATGCCAAACAACAACAAAATCATTGGAAACCCAACTCACTAAATACACGAACTCTACAGCTTTTACATGGCTAAGCAGCGAACGCTAATCTCACGGTCTGTCAGTCAGTTATAGAAACGAACAAACGTACAAAAGCAAACAAAAACATTAAATGCATGAAACGTGAACAATATGAAGCACCAAACGTGATATAAATAATGAAATAGTGTTGTGCAGGTCATGCAAAAGTCGTATGTGCCAAACATTCTTAAATAATTAGTAGCAAACAGAGTTCTAACGGTATTCCTAAAAAATATATTCTACAGGCAACAAAAATTTTTGTACTAAAATGAAACAATTAAACCAAAAATCAAAGCCAAGCACAATCCTAAAAATTTTTTGGAATTTTTTTTTCAGTTCTTATCATGTTAAACAATTGAAAAAATTTAAAGTTGTAAACAAATACGCATAAAAGGGTATACGATCAGCCCAACCAATTGAGTGTACTAAACAGTAGTTACACGTTATAACCTCAGTTTAGGCCAAACAACTTTCAAAACATTGTCTAGCACACAAAATCAATTTAACTCTTAAGTAAATCTTTTGCACGATTCCACCGTGAAGCTATTTAAGGGCTAAGTACATACAAGTACATAATAAATAAAAATAAATAATATATATATGTATATATATTTATTCGTTTCCCCCATTTTGTTTTTAATGCAACTAAGAGGGTTACCCAGTTTTCGTATTTCGCTTTGTGTCATCACTTAAAAGAATTGCTCAGCATAAGCATTCCTGGCATTACCTGTCGCTATTGCCGACCCTCCCTCCACCTACATTAATGTGCTGAAAGCCGATATGACTTGCAAATTTCTTTACGCGGTTAAATTTCATCTCAGAAATAAACATTAAATTTTAAAAGACTTTAAAAAACCTTTTTACAAGAAAAAAAACTACATTTTTTTAAGCAAAACATACAATTTAAATTTTGCTACAAATATGCATAAAAAAGTCTGTGCGGCTTAAGAAAATTATGGCATACCATTTTGTAGCTTCCAATTTAAAAGTTACTTAACAAAAAAAAGCAAAAAAAATGAACAATACATTTTTTTTATTTTTTTGCAGACATTGTGGCAGCGCACTACCAAACAAGAGGACAGTGAAATCAGTTATGGTGCCTATTTCACAGTTCCGATCGATCAAGGTCAAGTGCTGCTTTAACAAAAAACATTTCATTTGCTTACACAAACATATGTAAATTAAATTTAAAAAAATTACAAAGCATAAATAACACAAAAGGCTTATAAGTTGCTGACTTTTCTTCATTAAATCCACGGGTTAGACATGATAAGGGGAAGGTAGAAAGGGGAAATACTAGAGAATGCATGATAGTTAAAGGCATAACATATAGATTTTTAGCACACACTGAGCGTCGTTAAAATAGCACACCTCTTAATGACAAACGTTTTGGCTCAACAACAAGCGAACATTTTGTATGAAAAACATTAAATTTCTTTGTGAAAATGCTATTTTGCTGCAAATGAAAATTGACCTTTAGCATGGCACACCCAATTTCAATTTCGACATTGCCGATGATGTTTGCTGAGGTTTGGCAGTTTGTGGGCTGAAAAAGTTTAAATTTGAACAATGGCGCCGAGTTTCTGTTATGCTGACAGACACACAACGCTCGATCGCTTAAACAGTCTGAAAAGTATTTTTATGCTCTATTAGAATTTGAGGGTCGCACACTTATGTAAAAATGCTTGTGTGTAAAAATGCCAGACAAGGACAAACATGAATAATGCTTATAAAGATAAAAGCTACTGCATTATCAGCGGTAATTTACTTAATAAAACAACTGTTGAGTTACACTTAAGCCAAAACAATATTCAATGGCTTCTGGAATATAAATAGAAACATAAACAGATATAATATCATTAGCCTATACCAGCTAATGGCAAAGGGCCAAGCTGATAAGCAATCTGAGTACATGAAGTATTTATTAATAATTTGTTTGCTAGCAAATTGAAGCAAAAATATGAAATCATAAAAAATATGGTAGCATTTTTTTTTTAACAATCCAAACGAATGCTTCTGTGGTCGTTTAGCAAAGCTTGCATCAGCAGGCCATATAATTTATCAATCTATTAGGTAACTTATGGACAAATCCATTAATCCATCAAACTGTCGATCAAATGCTTTGACAATCAATTAATCTATCAATATCGATTAACCTTTTCATATTAATCTTGTTGTTGTTGTTGCTGTTTTTATTTATCTAACGATGCCTAACGAAAACAAAAAACCCACAAACTTCCAATTGCTGCAGATAAATTCCCATAAGCACCCTTTAATTTTTTTTTATTTTTCCTTTAATTTTTTATTTTTTGTTTTTGCTGTTTTTGCAAACTTTGCCAATGAGCGAGGGTAAATTAATAAAATTTTATGACCAAAAGTTTCGGACTTAACCCTTTCCGAAGATTGAGATGCGCCACGCCTTGGCAGCAAATGGCTTTCACGTCGACACACTTCAGCCAATGCAATCCGCAGTCATAAAACAGCAAAGACCTAGGAGCAGTTTTGTTGTTGTTTTTTTTTTTTGTTGGAGGTACGATAGACCAGCCAGCAAGTGGAAAGAAGTTAATCGCCGACATAAAAGTAACAACAACTAATAAATTTAACGATACTTGCGTAGATTGCGTAATTTATTGCTGCAAGTCATGCTTAATTAGATTACGTTAGGCATCGAACAAAATGCAGCCGAGCGGCCGAGCAGCCGACCACTTTCATTAGCAGATTTATGTACGTGACGAGTGCGTCGGCACCTACGAGTATGCCTACGCCTTGGCGCTCATATCTATTTGGTTTTATTTGCTTTTTATTTTTATGGCACACCGCCAAACACATACACACATACACACACACACACACACACACTCACACAAAATGAAAGTAAAACCCAAACAACAAAAAAACTCATCATCATCATCATCATCATTACCGCCATCAGCGTCATCATAGTCATCCTTGCCATGAACATGAACATCATGAAGAAGCCAGCAGCGAACCCACAAAAACCACCTCCGCCCAAGTCATTAGGTGCCTGCGTTTCGCTCAGTGTACGCGTATCAACTGCTGCTCGAGATATTTAATAATAAACTTCGTGGCAATTTTCCGTTAGTAGCCATCAAACCGCCCACGTATCAATCGACGCACGCACTCCACACCCATCATCAGCAGGGCAACCGAGCACAGAACACCCGCGCACCCGCGCACCCGCGCACCCATAGACCCGCACTAAGCCATAACAATTAATTTGCCTTATTGCAGAGTGGCAAAATATGTTCATTTCGGGCTTACGCATGTACGCATGGCCGACGACGCTTCTTGGGTTCGATTAGGGTTGGCGCCCAATAATTGCAAGTGCCTAACGGAATTGTCGGCCATAAGCACTTGCCAGCGAAATTAATTATCAATTCGTTTTGTGAATTGTCAAAAATATTTCATTCCGGCTTAGCAACTTCGAAGCAACATGTGCCTATGCATGTGTCTATGCCTGTTCCTGCTACTGCTCCTGCTACTGCTTCGGTGTCTGCGCCATTGGCCAATTACCAAATGCCAAATGAAAAAACTAAAATAAAAAAAAATAAAAAATGGAACTCCCATTATGGCAGGCGTAGTTGCGACATTTATTGGCACGTTTTGCCAAAATATCTCTGAGACACATTTCTAAGCTGCGCTGTCATAAATTTGGAAATGTTCTTGGCACTCGAACGTATTTTCTGCTTCTGAGTGTTTTGTGTGCGCCTTATGACAGTGACAATGGGTTGACACAGTGTCGCACAGCGAAACAAAAGGCTTGGAACATGCTCAAAAGCTGCAAACATAGCAAAAACAAAACGCACAAGTAGAAATTTGTAATTAATTATAGCGTATCGGCAGACGTCCTTTCAAAAGCCACACAAGCCGACGCTTCCACTTACTTTTCTTTACTTGCTGCTGTTCTCGTTGTTGTTGTTGTTGTTGTTCTCGTTGTTGTTATTCTCGCAGTTGTTGTTGTTGTTGTGTGCGTCTACTTTTTGTGCTTCAGGCTGAGTGTTTGTTAATATTTGCGCTGGGTGTACTGAAGCGAGAGCAGACGAGCTGCGGCAGGATGGGAGTGAGTGAAGCAGCAGAGGGCGCCGAAAAAAAAGTGTTGGCAAATATGCAAAATGTCACGTCTCTGTGTGATTTTTCTGCTAAAGCAAACAAAAAAAAGCCAAAGCTCGTGTAGCCAAACTTCAAGTGACAAGACGCTTCCAAGAAATTCTGGCAATATGTCGAACTTGGATTTTTATTTCTTCTTCTTCTTCTTCTTAATATGATAAATAGACAAACAGTTAAAGCTAAAAGTTGTCGTTTAGCAGTCAAATGCGTTGTGGCAACATTTTTGTACTCAATTTTGATTTTCTTTTTTTTGTTGTGGTTGTTGTTGTTGTAAGCAAATTTATTTAAGTTTTATTTATTGTTGTCATGTTTGCGTTTTCAATTTAAAAATGTTAGCATTGCGTGTGCGGCATATTTACTAAGTTAAAAGTTACATTTCTAACTAAATGGCATAAACTGTAAGCGTATCTAAAATGGAAATCTAAATCTGAAATCTAAAACTAAACCCTGTCATGCAGCACGTGCGTGAAATATGCATTAAATGTTACCAAACAAAAGCGTTGGCTCGCTTTATGGGCCTTTAAATATGTGCCCCTACACTACACATACACACACACACACACACACACACACACACACGCGCACACATACCTACATGCATATACTCATTTTTAATTTCTTTACCTTTTTTTTGTTATTGTTGCTCTGTATAATTAAATCAAATTTACTTGCATATGTATGCATGTGTGTGAGTGTGTGTGTGTGTGTGTGTGTATGTATATGCATAATGGTATTGTTATTGGTTCAACAGCTTATGGCTGCTTGTGGCTGAATTTTAATTGCGCACTTTCAATAATGTCAACACAGCAGAATAAGCTGGGCCGGATATTAAGCCCGAGTCAAATTTGACAAGGTTTTCGTTTAACCAGCTTAACAGAAGTGAAAACATTTTAATTTTATACATGCAAATCAGTTAGTTACGTTGCGTTGCCTACCGCTGCACTGCGTTGTGTTACGTGTACGTATGGCAGGGCGAACGTGGCGTATGATTAACGCTTAAATGCTAATTAAAGCAAAGCATTGAATATGCATGCAGTCACAGCACAGCACAGGACAGCACAGGACAGGACACGACACGACACGACAGCAGTCAGCAGTAGATTCGAGGAACATTCAGCCTTGCGTGTTCCCGATTGAATTAATTACAAAAATAAATGTTGCAAAATTCGCGCTCAAACTGATTGCTTCGTTCATGCTGAACAGAATGACTGCAGGCGCCTCGGCAAGATGCGCATATGCATACACTGCAATGCGTTGACATGCGATTCGAGGCGTGTGTGTGTGTGTGTGTGTGTGTGTGTGTGTGAGGGTTTTGCAAGTAAAGGAGAAGAGAATACAAGCAAGTGTCGACGTTTTTATTATAATTATTATTATTCTTGAATTAAAAGAAAATGGCAATTGCATTTGCTTGTCTGCGTATGTTGCATTTTTCATTGCACAGTTGCCATTTCCCATTTATATTTAAATATCAATTATGTAAATAACAACAAACTCATTTACCGTTAAGTGCATCCCATACCATTTCAACCCATACCATCCCAACCCATAACATCCCAACCCATACCATGCCACACCATTCCATGCCATGCCCCACCATACCCATACATGCCATATGAAGCCTTAGCAAAGCCAATGGCAATTTGCATTTGTGTCTGCTGGGTGCATCGCATTTTACTTTGAGCTGCTGCTGCTGCTGCTGCTGCATTTGTTGCATGCTGTGCAGCTGCAGTATTCTTTTGATACTAAGATGTTCGCATGTGTGTGTGTGTGTGTGTGTGAGAAGTGTGTGATTTTTGTAGGCTGCTCACAGCTGCGTTTCGAGCATGTCAGCAGACAATTATCAACGATAATGTTAAATCAACGATGAGCATTGAATTTTATCAAATTAATGAGGCGCACACGCGCGCGCATGTGGCCAGAAGGGAAAATGTAATAAATTGCGATAAGCCTAACAGCTGAGCTGGCAGCGTGGCCACGTCAAAGTCGTTAACACCATCGGCCAATCGGCGAATCCTTTTGTGTTATGCGAACTGCGGTGTCCGTCGCCTTTAATTAATTCCGCATAAGCCAACGCAATGAGACGCCTGCGCTAAGCCAACGTAAGCATGTCAGTGATACACATATGCATAATGCGAGGACCATATTGTGTGCGTAGATAATATTGTATTTCAGCCACAGCAGGCCAAAGATTTGCTCTGCTCTTGCCCCGCCGTGAACAAGTAACCGGGAGTCTGCACCGTGACACGCGAATTGCGCAGGTAATCAGTTAGTTCACACCTTCGTGCCTTAAGCTTTTCGCTGGCACAAAGAACAGCTTAGATTATTTCTGATTTGATTTCATCAGCAATGTGGCATTCAGCAGTTCATCAATTATTTGTAGATGAGTTAATTAAGTTTTATGTCGCGGCCATATCCTAATTCACAACTTAGATAACCAGTTAATCGTTTGCATAATCAAAATCCTTAGCTCAGAGCAAAGCAGTTGTGCAATTGAGAAGCCGCGCAAGAAACCAGCATCATTGACGTCCCGAAACTTGGAAGGACCAAGGTAAGATCAGCATGACAGCTGCTGACGGAGATCTCGATCTGCACTCATACAGTAAGCGCAGTCAGCTTTTTACAAATTAGCCAACACTCTGTGACACACGCATAAAGACTCCAGGATGCTTTACTTGAATAATCCCTGCAGCCAACTACAATTTTAAGCAAATGATACATGATTTGTATCATCTGCCGTATATATATGGCAGCCATAGGCTAACGAGTGTTTCAAGGAGCAATTCCATATAAGGACATCGAGAGATATAAGTGATGACATAAGTATAGGCCACACCCTGCATAACAAAACTGACCTTGGTTGTGGAATCCGCCAGACAGCCTTCGAAAAAGACGCACACGCATAGCTGGCAAGAACGCCTGGCCGCGTTGCTGCAGGACCTCTCATCGCACATTCTCACAACGCCACATCGCCACCAAAAGCAGGCAATGACACAAGCCGAAGGCGAACATTCAATGCTGCATACGTTTGGCCATTGGCGCTGCTCGAGCCAGCAGATGAGGCGAGATAAACCGTAACAGCTGCTGTCCGAGGCAACTGTGGCCACTTTGAACTCCTGTCATCGATACCCACGCACAGCCCAGATAACATTTACTTTTGCTGTGGCTCGTCTCGGGCCTCTCGTCCGTCGGCGGTTGTTGCTCACATTTCATGCCGCAAATTTATGTTTTCTAATTAAGCAGCAGCACCAGCAAAAAGCAAAAAGCAAAAACAAAATGAAATAAAATAAATAAATTTTTGTTGTAGGCAAAAGTGAAATGCCGAGCAACAAGTACACGATGCAGCACATGTGGCACAAACACGAGCTGGCCCCGTGCAGAGGGTCTGCTGGGTTTGAGGCGAAAGTCATAAAGAGCCGCAAACGAGAAATAATCGACAGGCACAAAAGCCTCTTGGCAACACACATGGATATTGGCTGTCGCAATGGAAATCTTGGCCAAAAGCAAAAATAAATATGAATCTAAAAGGCATAACAGAACAGCGCCAAGGCAGCTGATTAAAGCCGAAAGATGTCAGGCTGACATTAATGCGCTTTGGCAATACGAGACAGGACATTTAATTGCCAACGCAATTCAAAGGAATCATTAAGCAGCACTCACATGGGAGGCGGGCAGCGGGCTGTGGAATCGGAGAACTTCAATTAATTCATGCACATATGCAGGTTGCTAATAATTTTCAGCTCAATTGACACAAACCACTGCGAAATAATATTTGTCATTTAATTTGCATATCGAAAATGAAGGCAAATGGCCAATGCTGAGCAGGACTGCTGCAGGCCCCTACAGACTGCTGCAGACATCTGTGCATGTGCATAGGGAATTTGCTTGTGGCCTTATTGAAAAGTTTGCAAATATTTATTTGCTATTTGCTATTTGTGTTTTCAGGTTTTCTGTTCGTTGCCAATTCGAAGGCAGCTGTGCGAAATTTCCATGGCACTGCACATTCTAATACGCATATCAAGTATACGCATCGTATGCCAATACGCATTATTCGCAGTGCACGCAAAAGTAGCTGCGCATATTTTTATACGCTTTCTCAATTTTTTTCTTATTTTCTATTTTTTTTTTGTTTATTTTTTGTTTGTTTGTTGTTTTGCTTTTGTATTTTGGCCTACTTAAAAGTTTTGTGCAAGTTTCTATGCGCTTGTGTATTTTTTTTTTCTAACAAGTTTGTGCGGTTGGTTTGTTTTTTTTCCATTCTGTTCTTTGTTTTCTTTTTTTTTATTTTTTTGTTTCTTTGTTTTTTTTTTTAAGTTTCTCTGCCATATGGTTAGCATGTAATTGAAGACTATGCGAGTGTCTGTCTGCTGCCATTTTGTGTACACATTGTTTGCCTGGCATATGTCGCTGTCGTTATTGTCAACGTGGTTATGGTTGTTGTTGTTTTTGTTGTTCCTGTTTCATTCAGCTGTCTCCATTGTTATAGATTGTCTCGATATGCACAGCATCCTTGCTTATCGCTCGCAGTCCCTTTGGCGTCTGGCTAAAGAAGTTTGTGCAACTATTGTCCAAAAAATGCTATATTAGCCAAGTTTCTATTCTATTCGATTCAAAATAAAAAAACAAAAATGCCATTGTATGGTATTTTTAAGTCTTCTTTGAAACTTTAAATTTTCATTAGGTAATTTAAAAATCGTAAAAATTTAAAATAAGAAAAATGAGACTGAGGTTAATAAAGCAACGCTGCCAGGATAATTAAATTCAACGCAAATTAGGCAGCTGACTCATGCTGCCGTTTTTGTTTTTTCCTTTTGTGCTTACTTGGAAGCCTGCACCAAATTAATTAGGTTTGACTTAATCGAAGCACATAATTGTGCACATGAATCGAAACTTAAGCGAAGCAATTATTGGCAATTTGCATTGAATGTTTAACGAATTCGCTCTACGCGTTACGAGTTTGCCATAATTGTGCACAGGCACAGGCACACACATGTCCTGTCTTGCCTCGCCTTGCCTCGCCTTGGGCTGTAAGACCCAATAATTTGTCCTTAAAATAGTTTGTCATTCATCGCTTATGCAATCGATTTACGCAAATGTGATTAAGGTCATCATGGCAAAGTTTTACCAATGAAGTTTCAAGAATTTCCAAAGACAGTAGCGTGTCTCACAAAATTTAAATCAATAAAAATTAAAAACCAAGAAAAAATCCAAGATTAGCAAAATCGAAATAAATGCCAAATTGTGTGGCAGCTGATATTGTATTTAAGGGGGGATAAGGTTTGAAATTTTTATTTTTGCATTTTTTTTTTTTATTTTTTTCTGAATGAACAATATGTTGAAAATATTGTGTGAAATTGAATAAATGAACAAATTTAAGTGAATCCAACTAAAACTAACGGAGTTAAAGCGTTTCAAACGACTAGCCATAATACCTGAGCTAAACGTATTAAAAACTTTAAATCGATTTTCCCGAAAACAACATTTTTGAAGTCCGTGAACATTATAACTCAAATTCTACTACACCGATCCTTTTGAAAATTTGAATATTACTTTTTCACATAAATCACCAGGTATTCAGGAAGAGTTTTTGTTCATTTTTTATTTATTTCTATTTTTAATAACAACTTAAACCTGATTTTTTGAGCTAAAATCACGTTTTTCACTTCCAAGTGCTGCAAAAAATAGAAAAAAGAAACTCTTACTGATTACCTCTAGAAATACCTCACCTTTTAAAGGCATATCAATTTTTGGGTTTCACATGTTACGGTAACAAGTTATAATGTTCACCGCAAAATCATTTATTTTCAAGGCGCCTCTGGAGACTCACCGTCACCGGCTTATTTATCAATATTTTTCATTGAAAATTTTTTCTGACATACTTCAAAAGTTGTACAATAATATGTAATTAAATTTAATTAAATAAAATTATATTACTCATGTCGCCGCAAAAAAATCACAAAAATATGCTTATCGCCTTTAAAACCATGTCCCCCATTAATAAAGCCTTGGCTAAGTTAGCTTAGTTAATGCCTTGCAACAATAAATCGAAGAATGTCAGCAGAATGTCACTCTAGCCATGTAATATTTATGCATATGTTTATGTTTATTTATTTGAAAATGTAGTGAAGTGTGTTTCACTGTACATCTTTTACATATGGCAACTCAAAGCAAATTCAATTCTTGTGCTTTGATTACTCATGTCAAATCATACATAAAAATAGTTCATACACCGGCACTGTCTGAATTGCTCAAAGCAATTTGCCTGCATTAAGAAGCGAATATCTCTCAATTACGCATACGCAATGTGTAGCCAAAGAACACAAACTTCCTGGCAAGGCGCTTACTTGCTGCAGGCGCATAAATTTGCAATTCCAATGGCTGCAACTAATGAAATCCCACTTTGAGAAAACCGAGTGACAAAGGCTCGTGTGTGTTCATGCCTGCGTGTCGACTGATGCTCGGCATACTTTTGCCAAAGTACTTCAAAGTCGACCAAACCGAATCGAAACGAAACGAGTCGAGTTGTAAGATTGAGTGGCATTCAGCAGAATTGTACTGAACCAATCTGAGCTGATTAAGATTGGATTGGCTGCTGATTCATTGAAGGAAATTAATTAAATACGCATTACGAGTATTAAATGCTTGCCAGGCTAAGCTGCAACGGGACAAATGAGCGACGATGCTTGCATGTCATAAGTTTGCACTTATGCACAGGAAATAGGTATGTATGTGTGTGTGTGTATAAAATATGTATTTGTATTTGTAATTATCTGTACGCTGCATGCCAAGATGTGCATTTAATCTCTGCTGAGTGTCGTGAGTCGTGGCGTGTCGTGTCATATTGTGTTGTATTGTGTTTGTGTGACATTTAAAATGTCAAAGCTGCATCACGCCGACACTTGCAGCAGCATGCACACTCAACTTGTCAACGAACACGCAGCAAATTGATTTATGGACTGACCGCATGATGCGGCAGGCAGAGTGGGAAGCGCAAACACACTACACTGCTACAAAAAGCCAAGAAGAAGTGAAGCTTAGTTTGGCCAAGTCACTGAAATGGCATTGGCATGGCTTAGAGGCCAACTAACCAAGCTTAGCAGGTATGAAGGGGCAAGTTTCACTAAATGATAAACAAATAAAATAAAATAAGATTTAGTTATATAAATAAAGTAAAATAAGATTTAGTTATTTCATTTTATTTTATTTGTTTTTTTTTTTTTTACCGTGTACTTTTGCCTTTGCTATACGGTTTTAAATGTCATATCGTGTATGTGAAGTGCTTAAGCGTTATTGTGTTCAAATATTTTATGTTTATATTTAGTTCGCTTAGTTATACTTATTTATTTAGTTTTTTATTTATCGTTCATTATTTATTTACAGTTTTATCGTGAATGCATTCGAACCGTGCAACTGCAGACCCATGCCATTGTGTCATATTTGCCATGTACTTCATGCAGCCTAAGCAAGGACTGCACACATGCCCACACATGCATGCATGCAATACTGTACTCTGCTGTACTGTGCTGTGCTGTGCCATGCCGTGCCGTGCATTTTGAAAGTCTGCTTAAATTCACTTTGCTGACTTCATTCCGACGCACATTGCGTGGCATATCGTGCAGAAATTTTAGATTGCTGCGTAATTGTTTTGAACTTTATTTTCGAAATGATTCAAGTTTCCAGTTTTAATGAGCACCGAGCGAAAAGTCGACATTTCTGCGGCCAATGCACCCGACTGTGCAATTGGCCCGAGCATACACTCGCATAATTGTGTATGCATGCAAAAACATTTGAATTGAAGGTTCTGCAAAGTTTGCACATATCAAAAATAAACACAACTTTGAATAATAGAAATTCATTTTGCGATTTTTCATACTTATTTTCGAATTAAAAACCAAATAAAAGGGAAAATGGCTGAAGCATTGCGGCGCAGACTTTGTCAATGACGTCACAGCCGCTAAGTTCGCTGCTCATTGCGTAGCACACATCGACTGACTTCAGGGTCTTCAGATTCTGCGAAGCTGTTTCATTATTTTCACTGTTGCTTCATAGAGTCATGAAACAAATGAATGCATGGTTGATGCTGAATTATATCCAAACATTGTTTGGAAATTGTCATCATCATAGCGCATTCCTTTGCGCCTCTGCAACAAAACAAAAAAGGTCTAAACGTTTTGTGGAATGTCGTTTTTAAAAAATTCAAAAATGTGAAATTAATTTTGCATGCTGCAAAAGACGTGGGCAGAAAAGGAAACCCTAAAAAAACAAGAGAAGGTTTAATGAAAAATACAACATTGGTTTCACCTTGGGAAAGCCATTGAGATATATGTATTAGAAACATATTCTCGTTAAACAAATGATTTAATATTAATTAATATTTATACTTACATAATGACTACATTTTAATATTAAATAGGTCACCAAGGGTCAAACGCGTGGATGCTGCCTAAGCGCGCAAAGACCCTTCAGCCCCCACGCAGCAGACCGTGGTGTGTGTGTGTACATCAGACATCATTTCAACGCCTCGATTAAATGAAATGCACATATTTTACATTGTTGAACGCATCCCAACTTTGTCCTTACTATTTGCCTTTGCAAAGTTGTGACGTCACAGCTACAGCTGCAATGGCCATGCAGGCAAAGACTCATGGCAGCAAGCAATTACAACTTCCGCTTTGGCTCAGTGCAGAGGATGCAGTGCAGAGTTGGCTGCAGAGTACAGTGCAGTGCCGTGCAGTTGAATTAATTTACTTTTTGGCCGAAAAGTGGCCTAAAGACAAATAAACAAACAAGCAAAGAAATTAACATTGGAAGCCAAACAATATACAGGAAAAGGACATAAACAAACAGCAAAAAGCCTAAACCAAACCAGCAAAAACAACACGTAAAACAAAACAAACAAAAGCAGAGCAAAGCAGAGCTGAGAAAACACAAAACTAAAACCAAAGCAGCCACTGAACAGCAGCCGAGACGAGGCGAGGAAGTGAACTAATGCCGTGACACTTAACCTGTGCCTGACCCAGCACGCTTATTTAATTTTGAGCAAAGGTCCGGGCTGTTGTTTTTGTTTCCGTTTTACTTCCGTAACTACTTTCTTGCTTTTAGCTGTTCTACTATACGCTATTGTGCGCCCCTGATTTGCCGCCCCTTCCGCAGCCTTTATTTGGCTTTTATATGCTTTTATAGGCCATAAAGAAACAAAGCAATACGGCACACTCCTTAAGTTTTTGCAACTTTACGTTCATTGAGCGTCAATAACAACACTAACAACAACAACAACCAGAACAACAACAACCGACATCAATAGCAATAATAAACAGCAACAAATGGAGTTGGCCAACTTAGGCGCAGACTTAAACTCAAAGGTAAACAACTGCCAAAATAATAGTAGCAAAAAAAAACCACACAAACACAAAAAGGAAAGCGCGGTTAGCGAGGAAAGAGGAAAGCAGAGAGCAAAACAAGTGGCAGTGGAAATAAACAAGCAGAAAAAGAGGTGTAAACTATTTACACACAGCTGAGCAAGATATGAAACCTTTTGGGTGTAGTCCAGAGCTGATGTCAAAAATGTGCAAAACAAAAACAACAAAAACCAAGCAAAAGAAGAAAGCAAAAAAAAAAAACGAGAAAAAGAAGAAAAAGAATAAAAAGAATAAAAAGAATAAAACAAATATAAATGCCATTTGTCGCACGAAGTTGCTGGGTTAACTGTTTGGGTTGGCATCGCATAACACACGACCATTAAAATCGCATAAAAATTATTTCATTGTTACGTAAGCAGCACAGCAGGGGTCGAGGGACTACGCAGACGAAATGCGACGCGACGAGACGCAACCAGACGAGACGAGGCTGGCAGAAACTCCCAAAATCGTAAATCAAGCGAGCGTTGCCTGTTTAAAACGCACAAAACAGAAACAGAAACAGAAACCAAAACAGAAACAAAAACAAAAGCTCAAACTTAAAAATCGCACAGCAAAACCCATAAACAAAAGTCAGTCAAGCTACGCACAACGTTTGCGATAATATGTATTTATTATAATAACAAAAGGTGGAGGGGGGCCCAGCACAGAAGGTTGAGGACGAGGACGAGGACGAGGATGAGGATGAGAATGAAGATGTGAAGCAAAGGCAGCACATATAGACCATGTTGTGCCAAGTTTTGATTTGCCTAAGGCTTTGAAGTGGCTAAACAGCTAAAACGGCTAAACTGCCGCTAAGTTCACTCGATAATATAATGCCAAACAAAATGAGAAAAACCAAAACAAAAAAGGCAAAACAAAAAAGTGTAAAAGAAAAAAATATATGAAAAAATAAATAAATAAAGTGAAAGCACTTTGAAATTGGCTGAAGCTAAAACTGAATCCGAAGCGATGTTTTATCGCGAAACTTTAGACAAATTATGAAGTGTCGGTTGCGCTTTCGATAAGCACAACACAGCACAGCACAGCACAGCAGAGAGCAGCACAGCAGAGTAGAGCAGCGCCAGCAAATGGGATTTAAAGTGGGCATAAACCTTTAACAGGCAGTTGCTGCACGATGTAGCTTCATATCTCACAGCACTTTGCGCAATTTATGCTTCGCATTGCAGAAGCGTTGCTCCTCCTCTGCCTGCTGTTTGTGTGTGTGTGTGTGTGTGTGTGTGTGTGTATGTGTCTGTTGGCCATATACGCATAAATCACGCAACAGAGACGAGTGCGTAGTGCGCATTTAATGATTTCCACACAGCAACGAGCATCGAGCCAAGTACAATTGCAAATGTGCTTTGACACATGACGTATACGACGCATGGTACGCATCAAATGCTGCAAGCCACTGACTGCCACTCTCTGACTGATAAGCCGCTGGCATAGACGAAGTTTGCCACTGCCACTGTCCCACTGCTCCTGCTTGCCCTTTCCATCCTCTTCCACTTGCTCTACTGCCGCAGAAATGAGCAACTGCCGAATACAAGAGAGAAAGAAGAAAAAAAGCAAAGCAAAGTGTAAGAAAGTGATGAAGTTGTTAATTTCAAGGGTTGTCGACAGCCGGAAAAGTTGGATGATATACGTTCGTTTATATTTGTATGCCGTTGCTGTGATACACACACACACACACATATGCACACACACACATGTATATTGTGACAACTACTGCATGTCCGTCGCTGGCTTCACATTGCATGGCCTCAACGCTCGCTTATCGCCAGTGTAAAGCTAAAAAGATATCAGAAATAAAAAAGCACAAACACAAAAAAGTTTGTAATATATTTGTCTTCATGTGTCCGTCTACACGCGTCTGTCCGCATGTTCGTACATGGCTTTGATAAACGAGTGCGGGTGTTAAAAGCTTGCAGGGATTATGAAGTGCCACTTTGCTTTAATGCAATGCAGCTTAAGCACAGCAGTGCGGTGTACACATGCTGTGGCACCGGCAACGCTGCTAAGCTGGCCGACGTGCTGATGTTGCACGTATGAGTTTTGTTGCTGCGTCGATAAGAAGCTGGAAATAAACTTCTTAAACACTTCTTCTCTATAAGCATGCAAAAGAGAATGCAATTCAAAGTAACTCAGAAGAAACATGCTTCTCGTTGCCAGCAGCTTCATTGTTGGCACTGCAGAGTTTGGATTTTAATTGCTACACAGCACAAGGACGAAGTATACAGGAAATCAAAGACTTGCAAATAAATGAGTTCAACACAACGAAGCTAGCATAAAAAATCTTCTTACTTTGCCTTCAGCTTAGATTGGCCTTAAAACGCCACAACAGCTGCTGCAGGCATAATATATTCGTACATAAATCTTATCCTGTCACAATAATTTGACTTGTCATTTCGGCACCTGTGCTGAGAGACTCCATGTCAGGCAGAGCTGTATGCAGTGAAGAGTCCTTTAAATTAGACAACTCTCATGCTTTCATTGGCTTTTGCGAATATATCATTGCCATTTATAAATCGTATATATGAATATATATATACATTGACTGCGTATTTTTATTTTTGTCATAATTAAACATAAATCAAATTTACCAATCATATTCGAAAGCGCACTCAGGCAGCTTCCATGTGCAGACAAGCTCAAAAATTACTTCCCGCACATCTGCTTTGCTGCGACGAATAAAGGAACGCATGGGAATCTACGAGAAACAAAAAAAAACAAAAAAGGAAGAAAAAAAAACTCATCTAAATTTATTGTAAATAAAAATCCAATCAGTCTGACAGTCAGCGATGCATAACAATACGCATACACACACACACACACACACACACGTACTCGCATAGGCTCAGCTTGCACGCCAGATTGCTCACCCTATTTTTATTTATTTTTTTTTTTGTTTTGTGTTTGTTGTTGTTGTTGTTGTTGTTTTGAATTGAAATGCTTTGCTGTGCTGCGCTCATAATAAAGTCATTAGCAAAAAGCAAATCGAAAATAATTTTTGTATATGGCAGCAGGTGTGTCTAAAATACACGAAACGTATAATTGTGATTTGCTACAAAAGCAAATGAACTCGCATTTATTGGGGGTGGGGGGAGGAGGAGAGCGGAATTATTAACAAAAACAATTAAATCAAACAGAATGAACAACGAACTCTGCAACAAATTGGTTAATTAATCAATGTCAGAGCAAACATGGCGCGAGTATGGCTGGCGGGCAGGCGGACAGACGGCCGAGGTGGCCACGGTGGCATTCGTAAAATGGAGGCTACGCCTACAAAGCACATGCACAGGACTGTTGTGGGAACATGTCAATCATACGCACCGTGTGCCAGCGCCAACAATCGAATGGCGCCTGGCGGCCTGCCAAGCTCAGCAACTGACATTCGCACGCCATGTCCGAGGCTGAGCGTGTCTGGCGATGTGCACAACCTGTTGAACACGTCCAAGCGTCTATGCACTGGTGAAACAACAACAAGAGCAGCAACAACAAATTGACTTGCCAACACACAATGAACTGGCAACTGGCAGCCGATGTGGCTGAACTGCGTCGACTGTGAACTGTGCATCCTGACCCAAAAGTAGCAGAGGACAACAATTTTCTGCACATTGCACAGTTTATTTATTGTTCGTTTTGGTTTTTTTATTTTTTTTTCTGGTTCTGCTATTCAAATTATCGAACTTTGCTGTGCTCAGAAATTTCAAACTGCGACAATATTCCAGTTACTGGCCTTGGATTAGGTTTGATTTTTTGTTTGTTGTTTATTATTTGTTGTTTTCGTTGCTCCTCCCCTTTTTTTCAGCTTTGGATAATGGTTTTGTGGCTTTGAGACGAACTTTCGCTGCCTGATGCCGCCGATGACGATGACGATGACGATGCCGATGCCGCTGTTGTTTAGAATTTATGCACAAAACGAAAACAAAAAGCAAAAGAAAGGAAATTGCAACTTTTGTCACACAATTTTGTCTGCTGCTCTGTGTCCAAACAGAATGGAGAAAAGTTTTCATGTAACTTAAATTGTTTTGTGGTTTCAGCAAAGTGTCTTCAAAATGTCGCTACACAATGCCTGGGAATAACTTGAGCCGGGGCTGCGAAAATAAATAAAGTGGCTTGTGACGAAATGAATTTCGACAGTGCGCAGGACCCAGCCATGACGGCGAGTAAAAGTCACGCAAAACTGCCAAACCAACACAAGCACAAATATTGCGATTGCTAATGCGAATGTGAATGGGAATGTATGCGGCATACATATGTTTTGTAGATTTGCCAAAGTCAGCATTTAATAAGAAGAGGGGGCGATTTGGGGGTGGCACACTTGATTTTCGTTTAAACCGGAAATGCTGCATAACTTTAAAAAGCCATCCGGAAGCCAAACGACAAGCGTAAGCCCCAGCACACGCCACTCGAGCCACTCGGCTAAGAGGCCGCCATTGTTCGGTGCTGAGTCCAATTAGCATAGAAAAGCGCAGCAGACCGGCAACATTGCCACGCACTTCCGCTCAGTGGCAGCCATTTGGCTGAGCGTGTGCTGACGATTTGACGTTAATTGCTTTCGAGTGTGGCTCTTGCCCGGTACCCGGTGCCCGGTGCCCGGTGCCCGGTGGCCGAGTATCTGCGCAATTCCGACACAACTTGAATAAAGTATGCAAAGTTACATAAACCAAAATGGCGTCGCATGCACTTCCGCTGCTGCAGGACTTTACATCTTTTAAGACGCTTTTTGCGAGCTCGACTCTTCATTGGAGCGGCATTGTGATCATTGGCCAAATTCTAAGAAATCACCAGTGTTGCTGCCATCCAGTAATTGTCTGAACTGAGCACTGTGCGAAGACAAAACCGTTTGCAACTTTTCATTGTAAATGCCATTTTGTGGCTCAAGTTAGCCAACGTAACCTTTTATTCAGCTGCAAATGAGCACAAAATAAATCCAAAGGCTTGCTGCCCAATTCCAAATAGTCATGGCATGCCCCATACCGCATTGGCTGGCAGTTGCATGCATGCATCACGTAAGCCGAACAAATTGGCTAAAGTAGACACAACCTTCGGCGTGTGATGGAATGCAATTCGAATTATTGGACTACGAGCCAGCTACGAACGGAGTCATGTCCTTGCAGATGGATGCGCGATGCTCGAAACGATTGCAACAACCCGACATGTGTTTGCCTTTGCCACAATTTGCCATTGCTCGCCTTGTCCGCAATATTTTGTGGCTACTGGCAGCTGCAAAATTGCAAATGTTTGCGCATTTCCGCATATCCATGTTAACTGTGCCACTTAATGAGACAAGTAAAAATTTGCTTAAAAGCAGCCTCCAGTTGCGAAATCTCCATATTTGTTTTGCAACATTAACATGCACAAAAAAACCAAAACAAAAAAAAAATGACAAGTCTTTTGGCAATTTAATAAAATCGTTACTCGCTCGCATAATTTGCATATCCACCACAACGCGTGATTATGTCGTGATTAAAAAGAAAACAACAAGCAGCCAAAAAGGAAAAAGAAAAGAAACCCAAAACTGAAAACCGAAAACAGCAAACCCCAATCCATGTTACACACGCTTCATTTACATATACAAACGATGCCCTGCACACTGCCACGCACCATTTACGAAAACAAGATAGCAGCAGCAGCAGCAAGAAAAAATATGTAGCAGCATTTTTGGCGCCGCCTAGGTGCGAGCCAAAGCATTTCGCGCATGTAAACAAATTGGCAACGCGTGCCACAGAAGAATTCTGTATAAAAAAGATAACAACAACAACAACAACCACACTATGGATCCTACCCTGTTGGTTTTTCATTATTTTGCGCTGTTGCTGTTGCTGTTGCTTTAGACTTTACTGTTGGCTTGGCCACGCTTACAAGGAAGAGAAATAAAATTACTTTAAAATATTTTTAAGTTGCATATAGCGAGTATACATATGCATGTATATATGTATCTTATACGTATGTATGTAATCGTGTATAAGTATATATATACATATATGTATATAAATTTTCGTTATTATGTATAATCTAATAGCCGAAAAACATAATTCCCATTGTTGTGATTCTTATTTGCGTAAATATGTTATTAAAAGCATTTTACAGCTTTTGTGTGTGGGTTGTCTTTGATTTTTTACTGTATATGAAAACAAATCATTGAAGCCAGTTCCTTGTTTTTGTCTCTTAAGCGTAAATTGATTGGCATTTACGCTAATTTGTTTGTCGCTCATATTTTGTAGATAGTCTGTTTGAAAAAAAAAAAAATATTTATTTACAATAGAATTCTTAAATTTTAGTCAAACTCCTGCAGAGTTTCTTTGCAACTTTGCACTTCTACTATACTTTCTATGTGAGTGTAATATTAAAAGAATTTAAAGGCGCCTAATAATGAAAAAAAAAACAAGAACACATTATTTGTTTGCCATATAACGCACTAACGCAAACAAACAGCGAAGAGTCACGTACGCCTTGATAAACACCAATGCCCTGCACTCTCTTCCGGAGCGCTCATTTTTAATTTCTATTTACGCTCGCGCAAATCTTTTTGCAATTTTTGTTGTCTTTGTTACTCCTCAGCCATTCAATGACACAGCCAAAAGAGATTTTGTGACGTTGACACACTTTAAAACTTGCAAAAGTCACAACAACAAAGTTGACAATTTGATACGTTGGCGAAACAGCTTCGTATCGTCGCAACGCCAGCGCACCAACTTGAAGCAAAGTAAACTGTAAAAAAAAGTCGCAGCTAATTTTGTTGCACTGGCACGATTATCATGAACAATATTTGCATACAAACATAATTCCTTTTCATTTATTAGTATTTATAAAACGCTCTCTCATTCCTATTTATGCGTGCTGAATGCTTGCTTACGCCTACTCACGACAAAAACATTTGAGAGCAACAAGAGAGGCAGCAAAGAAACTTCTCATTATCTTTTTCGCTTGCAATACGAAGAATGTTTGCTTTTGCAACAAGTGCATATTACAAACATATGTACGTGTGTATCTGTATATGTACATATGTGTGTAGATGACATTTGCTAACTAGTTTATTAAAAACTGCGCTTTGCGCTCTTTGACAGCGAGCCACCTTTTGTTTAACATTCATTCCATTCTCGGCTACGCGAGATGGACCACGGCAGCGCGTTCGCTTGACATATGCAAACAAAAGTGTCCGCCGTAGATGAAATCAAAATAAATTTTATTAATTGAAATCTGCCTGACTAAATTGTCTTGTACAAATGTCTCTAATTAAAATTTCGCCACGCCAACTAGCAAAGCAATCCGTCACTGTCAACAATAGAAACAATCCCCAGCGAAGGCGAAGAATTTTGCCTGTCAAATAAAAACAAAACATAAAACATTTAGTTGCGTATTCCGGCGCGTATTATTTTAATTAAATGCCGGCACAAGGCTTACAATTGCCAATTCGACGAATGGTCTTTGCTGTGCCGTACAGGAGTCTGGGGCGCGTATTTAAGCGTCAATAATGGCGGGCATGCTGAGATAGCCGGATGCCTTGAGTAAAACATTTGACACATTATCCTCTCCTTCTACTCTTATCTGCCATTGTGCGTTCCGCAAACAAACAAAAAACAAGATTGCACTAACAGCTTGGAAAACACAAGCCGGGATCAGTTCTGGTGGTTCCAAGGTAATTTTCTGGCAGCTCGTTGTGCACTGATCCCCATTACTTTACCTTTGCAAGATTCAATTTATGAGTCAACTTTTCAATATCCATAAGCCAACTGCAGAAAGGAAATACATATACAATTGTTTTTTTATTTATTATATTTTTAAATTTTATTTTGACTTCTTAATATAATAAATTTTTTTACAGTTTCATAAAGCTAATAAATAATATTGTAAATTTTTTCACATCATTTGCTTAAACATTCAAAGGTTTTCATGTTCATGATCATCAGTATTAATTTTACATAAATTTGCCAAAATTCCAATTATATGTAATTTTATTTAGACTTACAATTTAAATTATATATAACGCTTTGTTTACTGTTTTTACAAAGTTACACAACGGCTGAGAGCTTAAAATAGATTTTATACTTGAACCCACTCCGAACTTACACGAGACGCGCACAAGTCACATGACGGCCCCATGGGTGAAATCATATAAAAAATTACTAAAAAAAATTTAAACTATAGGGTAGCGGGGGTCAGGGGGGGGCAACAACAATTGTAAGTTTAACCATCATTAATTTGTTAACTTAATCATATTGTAGACTTTTGAATTCGTTAAAAATAATAAAAAGAAAAGAAATTATATATGAGCGTGTAGCAATGCGCTGCCAATGAAACGCCTTCAAGATTTGTGGTTGGTTTTTGTTTTTGCTTTCTTTTTTTGTATAATATACACAGACATACTTCTCAATCAGACCGTACACAGGACGACAATGTGTACCAAACGAAACAACCGTCAATGAACAAACAGTAGCACACATGGCTGCCACTGATGTCCACGACTTTGAACAACCTACACCAGAGCGCGGCTGCATCATCGCCAGCCAGCAAAGATCAGCGCGCTGCGCGTGTCCTTTATAATTGTTGTTTTTGATTTTTTGGTTACTGTACAGGCGGCACAACAGGCGGCGGCACCACCGGCGCCCCTTGAGCTGCGCCAATGTCCGGTGGTGGTGGTGGTGGAGCTGCTGCTGCCGCCGCCGCCGCAGCTGCAGCGGCTGCGCGCTTTTTAGCTTCCTGCTGCCGCTTGCGATGCTCATAGTTGACCAAACGTTGGCCCACCAAATACTTATCCACCTTAATCGATTGATATAATTTCTTAAACTGCTTAATCTCGAAGAGCACATACACAATGCCGCCCACAACCAGGAATGACGTCGGGTAGACTAAACGTTCGACCGAGAGCAGCATAAACGGATTTGACACGAACAGCGGCACGATGGTGTGGGCCAGCACATATGGCACAGCCAAAGCCAAGCCGAAAGCTTCAATCACGGGAATGGCCAATTCATTGATGACGTAGCGCACGTTGATGTCACGCAGTCCATCGCGATAGGCACGCTCGATGGCGCGTTTCAGTTGCCAATCAGGACCCATGAGCGTCAGCGCCACAGCGATCTTCGTATAGAGCACACCAAGTGCCCAGTCCTGCCATAAAAAGTGTACGGGCGTCTGGAAAATCGGCACGCGCAACGGTATGACGACCACCAATTCCAGCAACAGGCCAAAGAGCAACGGTATGACGCCCAGCAGCAGCACGAGTATGAAGACGGGCCAAGCATACAAAGCGGTGACACGCAGCCAATGGCGGATCTTGTTTATAACCGCTGCGCGTCCTTGTGGCAACAGCTGCACCGCGATGGAGATGCCGCGTGATATGAGCCAACACAGATAGGCACCCAACTCGGCGGTATAGAGTTCATGTGGTCGGGAGACATGTTCACTCGGATTGGCGGCATTGGCGGCCGTGCCATTGGCAACGGCGGCGGCATTGTTTGCGGCACGCATTGCTGCCACTGTGCCACCGGTCGACCAGAAGCTGAGCATGCGGCGGCCGATCCAAACCGGTACGGTCAGTATGACTATGGCGCCGAAAATAATCGAGACGCACATAATAAGCAGCAGTCCGCACAGTCGTAATGGGAAGAAGGTTGGACGATCATAGGGCTGAAAGCTGACATTTGCGTCGCGCTGCATGATCGCCTGGTGCTCCGCACCAAGATTATGTGCTAGCAGTGGTGCTTGCTCCTGCGCTGGGGCTGCTGGCGGCGGTGCAGGCGCAGCTGCTTGCTCCCGCCGTTGCGGTTGATCCGGTCGATCCTGCTGAGGCTGTGCCTGCGGCTGCTGTTGTTGTTCGGTATTGCCCAAAAGGTAGCTGCGTATGCCCAGCAACCAAGCAACCGTGGCGCACCACACGCGTAGCACAGCCTTTAGCCAGACGCGTGTGTGCGATTGCTCGAAGAAGCCGGGCAGGATAATCTGCAAAACAACCTTAATATGTGACATTGAGCCATCGTATCAATCCACAACAAATCTCATATTTCTTAGCTTACCTGTAGCAGCATTAGTTGCAGACTCAAATCGTTTACCTCAGAATCGCCGGACAGTGTGTAGGGCAAAAATGTGGGTATTAATCCCTTCAGCAGGCGTATAGGGATCCAAAGGGTCAGCAGCACCGAGAAACCAAAGATCATGGCGGAGGCAACCAATCGACGCACATGCCTTAATATGGGCACGTGAATCATTTCCTGTATGGGACTGAAATCGGGATCGTTTACATTACGGAAAATCCAAAGCACGCCCGGCCGCAAGACCTCGCGCAGCAATGAGATAAAGCCCGCAAAGTAATACACATAGATCATGCCAAACATCCAATGTACAAAGAGCGATGTACCAGGCGCAGCACGGAAGTTTGCCTTGCGATCCTTAATGCTAGCGTCGAACAATGGCAGCGAGCAGATGTCCAGCCACCAGCCGCATATGAGCGGCAGCACGCCAATCTCCACAACGGAGAGCATTGAGACCTTTACCACAATGTAACAGATGCCAACGAACCAACGCATGCGACGCAACTGAAAGATATGCCCCAGAAAGTGCAGCATTACCAGGAAGACGCCAATCGCACAGTAACCAAAGAGCGTGACCAGCAGACCGTGAAAGTGTAGCGAGAGCTTCTCTGGCGGCACGATAAAACCGAGAAAGAAATGACCCACCGCATGCGGACAGAAGGCGAAGGTGAAGATAAACATTGTGTTGAGCGAGATAATCCAGAAGACGTGCTCCAAGAATATAAGCGATCCATCCAAGCCAAGTAGTCGTTCCCAGGTTAGTTCCTCAGCAGCACGATCCCATTCCATTGGATTCCAGTTGGGTTCATCGTTGTCATTATCGCCAGCAGCGGCAGCAGCTGCGCCAGCAGCAACAGCACCGGCGGCCGGAGCAGGTGCAGGAGCATCTGCCACAGCCGGTTCCAAAGGCTGCTCACCCTCGTTATCCGCTGGATTGGCCACTGGCGGCGCAGCATTGTCCATTGGCACATCAAGTGGTGCAGCACGTTGTGCCGCACCTGCTGCTGGCCGAGCGTCACGTCTGGCTGCTGCACCACGTGCATCATCGATGGCGCCAGCCAGCAGCTGTCTTGCGGCTGCCACGCGTCCAACGACATTTGCTGCTGCATTGCCTACAGCTAAAGCATCAATTGGTGCCTCAGCATTATTTGGTGCAGCTGCGCCGGGCTCTATCAATGGTGCTGCCGCAGCTGCAGCCTCGTGCTGCTCGTTAGCTGCTGCTGCATCATTTGCAGCAGCCTCTCCCTCAATTGCTGCAACTACCGCACCAGCCGCCGGCGCTGGTACTGCTTCCACTGCCCGCGGCACTTCATCACGTTCTAACCAGTCCGGTCCACCTCCATGTAGAATCTGCTCGCGCAGCCAAACCAAACCGATGAACGAGAGTAGCGTGCACGTGACCACAAAGCAGCCACGAAACGCATCCGTTAGCAAATTATCCATGGAAAACATATCAAACGGCAGCGACAGTATCATGTCCACCGAGGATGCGCGGAACAGATAACGGTATGTGCGATATGCAGATATGGGCACAATGCCAAACCAGGCAAAGCCCACGAGCGTATAGTGGAACCAGCCCTTTGCACCCTTTATCACAGCCGCCATTAATCCAATGATCACATCTTTTATTGGCAACACGCGCGGCATATCAGCCGCATAAATGGGCTGAAAGCTGAAGCGGTGGCCACACAGCTCACAGTATTCCTTGTGCGAGTAACGCATCCATTGCATCAAGCAGTCCTGGTGTATATACTTAATGCTGCCCGTGCAAATGCATGGATAGAAGAGAGGACGATCCTGTTGACCTTCGCAGCGGCATACGCGGCAGATGTCATCGTTTTGTGAAGTATCGTCCATTTTCCTTTTTTCACTTTTTCGGTGCACCTGCTGCTGGCAATGCTACTACTGCAGCAGCTGCTGTTGTTGTTGCTGTTACTGCTATGCTTGTTGTTGCTATTTTGATTTTTTCGTATATTTTCGTTTTCGTTTTATGCGAGGCAATTTTAATGCCCTACAAAATCACCATCATTTGTGTTAACAACTTTTTTTCGTTTTTCGTTGTACGTTTCCCCCGCACTTTTTGTAAGCTAAATTTTGTTCTACTAGACACCAAATGAATTTTGTAATTTATTCAAGTAATCTGCGTAAAAAATATGCTCTGATACATACACACTACAGACAACCTTACGGATCAGCTGTTTAAATATGCTATCAACATCTCGCTCACTCCTCACACCTACGCTGTTTGTAATAAAGTGTTGGAAAAATTATTTCGAATAGTTCACACTGACATTAACATAAACAAATAACTTGATAAATTTATAGAAATTACTTAAAACCTACATTCATTTTGAAAATATGACAAAACTTAATGCAAAAGCAAAGTTAAATTAATATACACAAGCAGAGCTGACAAAATATATGTACATATAAAGAAGAAACAAATTCGTACATATTTTAATGAAAATTAAAAAGAAAAACAAAATGAGGTTACGACAACAAGGACGATTGTTTGACAAGTGATAATTGTCGATTCAACTAGCATCGAATTTTTTTAAATAGCTGCGATGAATTAGCTCCATTAGTGGTACTAGCAAATGTTTAGTTATGGTTGTCACCTCACAAAACTGAGCCCGATCGCCGGTGGGTAGGCTAGCGAAACTGACAAGACCAGGTTCCGCGGTCGATAGAAAAACAAAATTTGGCGTTGTTCACCACTGCTTCAGTTTTGTTGAAGAGAATTGGAAGACGCAATGCTATTTACAATATTATCCAATCTGGGATGGGGAGATTTGTTAGAAATCTCTAAGAGAGCGGACAAATAGTGAGCGATTTAATATTTTGGCACAAAATACACGCAATTATCGTCACCTCGTCAGAATGTGTAGGCTGCTCGGCAGCTACTAAGCAACATACGTTGTTCATTACTGTTTTTAGTGATGGTGCAAACCAGGTAGAGTTCCCACAGAGCAGAAAACCATTCTATCTCATTCTGATGCACTATGCTAGAAAGAACCCCTATTAGGGCTTGCCGATGGACAACACATAGGTAAATTGGGACTTCCTAGAAATACAGTTATAATTTAAATACTGTATTTCTAGGAAATAATAAATCGTCTTTGAATGTGCCAAATAACAGATGTGTAGAATAATAAATCGAAACGAGGCGACGAAAAGGCGAGCACGATCGTGTGTGAGTGAGAAGCAAGAGCAGAAAACACTGCACTCTGTGAAGCAGTTATGCACAACGTAAAACCGACCGCGACTTTGCTGACGTCAGCATGCTGTCGAACAAAAAAACCGTGAATCTTCTTCAGCAAAAACATTCGGGCGGACTGACAACCATGGCGTAAATTGGGACTTCCTAGAAATACAGTTATAATTTAAGCTGACACTCATTAAAGCAAGCAAAGTAGGTTCTGTTTGATGAAAAAAGAAGATGGATTCCAACAATAGCGAGATTGAGTTATGGGCTGGAAATGTGAACAAAAAAACCGCCAGAGAAGCCCAGCAAGAATTCGCGGAATTTCTTTGTGGTACACGTAGCTTTTCTGATTTGTGAGTATTTAACGCATAAATTCCAGATTTAAGCTTATATTTGAGCGATTTGACTATGTTTAGATCCCAAGTTGGAATATGGGCCGAGGAAGGGCAAAGGTGGTCAGAAAGTAAGTGAAGTAGTTGCATTGTACTTCTCAATTTGACCATCAAAAATAAATTTTAACATCAGGATATTTCTCATATGGCTTTATTCATGTTATGGTCGCCGATGAAACTGATCACAATCTTGCTAAAACTTCAAAGAAGTTTTCGTGCCATCGCGTGTTTCGGGTACGCCAACGCTATTGTAGTAAGAATATTTTATCTCACATGTACCTAGTACTGGCATGTTCACTTTCACTAAATGCGTCGTCTTTAATCCCAAGGCACTAATACTTACAATTCCAATATGATGTTCATTGATCAGGAGGGTCGTGTATACCAAGATTGGGAGGATTACAAAAAAAATAATTGTTTGCCTAAGGGCATTATGGTTGCACCCAGAGGCGGCATTTATGTATTTCTCGAATCAGAACTACTATTGGATACTTACCCCACACCGGCTGCCAGCGTCGCAGGTGCTGCATTGAGCCTCCTTGACACAGTTGCAACGATTGGTGGATTCCTTGCTGCCACGGTACCAATTGCTGCATTTTGTGGAATACGTGTGACTCCACCGATCATGGCAACTGCAGCCGCCATGGGTCTTTTCGCCACTTGCTATTCGACATCACGTTCCGTTGCACATCTGATAGACATGAATCAACATGAACAGGCAATAGATTTGAGCTATGTTGCGCCGCGTAATTCATGGTTGGCTATTGGCAACGCTTTGGTAGGCTTTGGGGGCGCCCGAGCAACGTCGAAGGTAGCTTTAGCAGCAGCCACTGGCCAGCATGTCAGCATGATCATGAAGTGCACTGTAAATTGCCTAAATGTGTCCGCAGTCACGCTTTCCGGTTTTGTATTGGCACACAGCGCACTTTATTTGTATTTGGTGAGAGGCTTGCAAAAAAGGAGATTAAGAATATTAATTGAAAAAATAACCAATCTACTTACAGAAGAAAAAATATGAGGAAGAGATCACGAAATTTGATTATTTGCAATTAGCTGGATCTTTAGTGCTGTTTACCGTGAGTGCCTGCAACTTCCGCTTGGCCTCAAGCATACTTACGGAGACCCAGGATGCGTCGATTCAGCAGATTCGAAGCAAACTCACTAATCGTCAAAAGTAACTTGATTTGCAAACCAGATAGAAAACCGTTTAACAAATTATTTTGCAGGCGTTATTTTGACGAAATGCTTAAAGAGTCTCAACGACAAAATGGCGAAACGACTGGCAAAATGAACATTTTGCGCCGTGTTAATGAACTGCCAGATAAGCAATGTTATAAAGACCTGTTTAAGCATAAAAATGAGAACCTAAATGCTAATGATCAATACAAAGCTGCTCCCGAATTACCTCAAACAGTAATTCAACCGGTACCGGAATCAAATCAAGCCAGTGCATCTGGATTAGGGAACGATAATGGTACGCTGCCAGTTAATCGTAATGCAGATATTTCTGAATCGGTCTCTGATATTATGAGTTCGGATACTGGTTATAAAGACCTGTTTAAGCATAAAAATGAGAACCTAAATGCTAATGATCAATACAAAGCTGCTCCCGAATTACCTCAAACAGTAATTCAACCGGTACCGGAATCAAATCAAGCCAGTGCATCTGGATTAGGGAACGATAATGGTACGCTGCCAGTTAATCGTAATGCAGATATTTCTGAATCGGTCTCTGATATTATGAGTTCGGATACTGGTTATAAAGACCTGTTTAAGCATAAAAATGAGAACCTAAATGCTAATGATCAATACAAAGCTGCTCCCGAATTACCTCAAACAGTAATTCAACCGGTACCGGAATCAAATCAAGCCAGCATATCTGCATTCGCAAGCGGTAATGGTACGCTGACAGTTTATCCTAATGCAGATATTTCTAAACCGATCGCTTATACTAAGAGTTCGAATGCGGGTGCTTATATGCTGAAAAAAAATTCTACAGTATGCCACAAACAATACTCCAAATATGCATCATTCAACATCGGTTACTTTATCAGTTTAATTATAAAAACCGCCTTATTAATTGTTTTCTATGTGATAAAAATGTTTCGGAAAATTATTCTCTCCATCCTGGATTTGTTAATTTGTTGTCTAAGACAATGCATTGCCATTTGTTGATCTTCTTAAACTATTAATATAACACCCGATTATCTGAACATTGAAATCAAAGAAAAATCCACCTATTAAAAGGTTAGTTTAAGATTAGGGTTGAATGTTAAATAAAATGAGGGAAATCTGGTAACTTGATAGTAAAAAAAATAAATAAATAAATAAGTCATTTTCACTTTTGTTAAATTGTGATGTGTAATGAAATACACAGTGAAACTCCTCATAACCGGACACTCGCCGCCGCAGTGTTTTTATCCGATTATGCGTTGGAGAGGGGGGTTCACAAAAAATGTTATTAAAATCGCATCCAAGTAATCAGAAGTTGTCGTTTATTTCATATTTTATACGAATTTATGAATACATATTTAATAATGAATATTCCAAACATGAGTACATCTTATTATATGTATAGAAAAAGTAGACATGTACATTATATAAGTCTTTACATTTCATTACTAACTTTGGTTGAAAAAATTTTGTAATAGTGGATTACTTAAATAGTGATTGTTTTAATTTAAAATGTTCATTTTCAAAAT